>JAZKJV010001578.1:893578-1214386 GCA_037367405.1 Ottelia alismoides | reverse complement strand
TGGTCGACATGTGCGATAGCTCGCTCATGAAGGTGTATAAGAGGAAACGTACTCGCCACTCTCTCACCACCCAACCCTCGTTAGTCTCTTCTAACGGAACTTTCGCCACTAGTCTCTTAGTGGAAAGTCGTCACTAGTCTCCTAGTGGAAAAGTCGTCACTAGGAAGATAGCGGAAAGTCACCCATCTCTTACCCCATCACGAGGTCACAGCCTGGCAGAAAGGTAATTAAAAGATTCATCAGTTTCTACTAACCACTACCCCATCACCAGGTCGTAAACCTGGTGGAAAGGTAATAATGAAGTCATCAATGTCTACTGATCGAACTACAACTTAAAATGGCAATTGATGAACTGTCACATGTCTAGTGACCACTACCCCATCACCAGGTCACAAGCCTGACGGAAAGGTAATTAATTTCTGCGGTGAGGAAACCCCCGAAGGGATTTCTCTGTCTCGCCAACCTCAGTGGAAGTGTGGTCCAAGGGAAAGGCAGTGGTAGTACGACTACTACGCCAGTAGAGACAGGAAAGAGAAGAGGTAAGCCTGCCGGACCCGACTTCCTCTCTCGCTGCTCAACTCCCGGAGGAGAAGAGCTAAGAAAAACCAGACGAACTCGTAACTAACAACGGAGAACCCCCAACCTAAGATCTCTGAGAGAAATCAACGGGACAACTCGTGGATCCCAACGAAGCGTAAAAACCGAGCCGACTCGAAGAAAACACGTGAAAAAGACTGGGATCCTAGACCCATGCTGTCAGTGTCCGCTATCCAAGCCTGAGCGACCTCATCTCCTGCTCAGGTGAGGGTCACCGCACCCTCGCACAGTCGGAGTATAAATCTCCACGGCTGACCACATGTGACAACACCATTTCTTTTATTTTCTGTGTTACCCTAAGTGTCTACGGTTTCTTTGATTTATTTCACATCTACAAGTTATTGGTCCTAGACCCGAACTTGTTCTATAAGAACCTCAACTGACCCAAGGTCAGGGATACAGACCTGTTATTAGTCTCTATAAGTTCCCACAGATGAACATCTTAACTTATAATCTTGGCTACCAGATTAGTAAACATCTTCCTTTCCTAGATCCCACACGATTTGCAAACAAACACAAAGATCTGGCTAGTTACTAGAGAAAAACTTTAAGGCAACAGGAAATCAGTTCATAGATTGGAGGAGCTAAACTCCTTATCTTAGTTAGAGTCAGATGACAAGTCTTACTCAAAGGGACACCAACGAACATGACCTAACTCACAGGTACTTATTAGTGTGCACATACAACATGATATTTTACACTACTTATGGTCTACTACAAGTATTTCTAAACTCTTTTTAAGTCCATGCCACATCCCACAATATGAGCCAATCCTGCCAAAACACAAGTTCCATAAAGTCTTATTTTCATGTATGATCCCCCCCCCCCCCCCCCACACACACATCATCCCATATCTCACAAAACCCAACACTTGGTTTCTTTATTAAAATCCCCCACTTTCAACACACATTCAGTCAAAGGAGCTAGGAATTTACGATAGCAATTAGCAAAGTTTATCATTAAGCTTTCCCCAATTTCATAACCAATATCATGGGGGTTTAAGATCACCTTTCTAAGTATCAACAATACTAAGGTATAACTCTAAAATGGTTACTGAAGACTGAAAAATCGACGAGAGACTAAGGGAGATAAATGTCACAGGTCGTTGCGACCTCAATCCCTCGAAAATCAATCAACAAGAAAGACAGACCACCAAAGAAGAGTAATCAGAAATGAAATCCGAATAGCGGTCTTCGCTATTTATTTAACATGGTAGCGACCAGGGTCGAACACAAGGAGCACGGATTGGCCTACGAAGTAGTCGAAAAGATAAAAAAATGAATAAAATATTTTTGGTGGAATTTAGGTGTTTTTAAATTTTTTTGTGTTTTTAATTATATAAGAAAATGTAAGAAAATGGATAAAAGAGCAAATTCAACAATTTATTAAACATTCAAAAATGTTCAGAAAATTAAAATAAAATTATTTTGTGTTTTTTATTTTTTAAGTGTTTTGATGGATTTTTTTCAGAATTTTTCAATTTTTAGTTGATTTTATAAAAATCGAGAAAGGGAAAAACAGTGGCAAAATGTACAGTCAGATTTGATAGGCTAATTAAAATTAACTAATTAGCTATAAAAATCTGATGGAATTTTTTATGAAAAATATATACAAAAACTAAGCTTACAAAAAGAGTTGGTATTTTTTAAAATTTTGTATAATTTTTAAGAATTTTTATAAGATTTTTAGTGTTTTGTGATTTTTAGAATTTTTATAAGCCCAAATGACACAAAAATTGGACGGAAAACAACAAAACAAACAATTATAAATTTTTTTTAGAATTTTTGGAAAAGTTTTTGTATTTTTAGTTGATTTTCTATTTCAGACAGTAGTAAAAATGAGTGTTTTTGAATTTTTAAAAATAGCAAAAGGCAAGAAAAAATGTCCCAAAAAATTAGTGAAATTTTTACACAATGGCAGGAGCCATCCAAATTTCACTTGATTTGGAATTTATTTGATATTTTATTCAATCAATGCAAGACACACAACATACAAGGACCTAAATGCAAGAAAAAATAGTTCCAGGGCCAAACATATAACACATGTTAAAACTTTAGGGCTGATACTGCAAGTAGCCTAAAAACACACGAGCTCAGCACGTGACTTGCACTCACAGGGGTATTTGTGTCATTCCTATTTATAAAATATCAAACCGTAACACCCTATAATTACAGGATAAAACATGCAAAAGTTCCACTAACTCACGTGTCGAGGCACGTGTTCAATACACACAGGAACTAGATAAATATCCAAAAACGCCCAGGTCCAATATGCAAATTACCCTAATTAAAAACAACGCACTAAAACATTTACAGGACTAAACTATAAAGCAAAAAGGACAGGGGCCTAAGTGAAAATTCCCTTTATTATGATCCACAGTTGGAGTGGTGCCACGTGTAAGATCGGAGGGCTGAGAACAGGGGACGCCTCTTCGCTGGTGGACGTCCTAGATCGAATCCCAGATGGATCGGACGGTGGAGACCTCGCATGAATGGATGACTAGGATCAGAACTGGAGCGGACACTGGTTCGGACGGCGGTGAAGGATCCTCGAAGAACAGGTCGCCGACGAACTTCGCCGACCAAATACGTGTGCTATGGTCCTCCTCCGATGCTGCTTTGAGAGGGGAAATGAAGCTCGACGTCGTCCGCAGCTGGTGAACGGCTCCAATGAGGCCGGGAGGCCCAGGAGGGCTCCGGCGATGAGACTCTCCTGAAGCTACTGTGCTTCAACTATTGGACCCCAAGATGGGGTCCTTCCTCGATGAGACCTGCACAGAACGAAAGCTGGGTCGAGGGCAAAGTGCCTCGACCCGGTTACGAGCGGAGTGGGTGCGTGTAGGAGGTGGGGCGGCGCTCTCCGGCGAGGCGACGGTGGAGGAGAGCAGTGGTCCTGCTCCGGGGCGAGTCAGGATGATCGGAGGGGCGTAGAAGGTGTAGAGGAGTCTCGTGAAGGTGATGCGATAGTCGGATGATCGAAATGATGGTCGGAGCGGAGTGGGTTGGCCGAAATCAGCCGGCGGTGCAAAATGCGAAATCGGAAATGGAAGCGAAGCTAAGGGGTGGCGAGGCTACCTGATGATCGCGTACGTCTATGCTGGAGGTGGGAGACCTCCTGGGGTCCTTGCCTCAATGGAACGACGTCTTTAGAGGCTCGAGCTCCTTCGGGCGGAGCACGACGGCGAGAACCACCGGACCTGGGGCTAGAGCGCTCCAATCCTCGCTGCAATGCCTCCTGGGCTTGCTGTCACTCAAGGGTAGGAGACGGAGGTCCAGGAGTGTGAAACCGTGGCCGAAGGTGGTCTAAAATGAGTGGCGGAGCTGAGATAAATAGTGGTGGAGATCCGGTAGAATTGGAGTCGGGTAGGGCTTGCTGATGCACGGATCCCTAGGACGATCCCCAGGCGTGGATTGGTGATAAGAGTAATCGGAGCCCGGGGTTTAGGGATATGGATGGCAGATCTGGTCATGAAAAATGGGAGAAATCGGGTTGGTGACCGGGTATGCGGAGCTGGTGGTCCTGGGGGGGAGTTGACCGGGGGTCAACACCCCCCTTGGACCAATCAGGAGCTGCCATTTATTTATTATTTGTAAAATCATTTTAAAATAGAAAATGATTTTATTTGAAAATATTTTCAACATGAAAAATTTTTATTTATTTTCAAAGTATTTTTTAGTGATATTTATTTATTTTTTGAAAAAATAAATTTGGTATTTACATTATATTATTATTATATACATGTATATTTACATATGTATTTTTGATTTTTATTTTTAATTATTTATTTTTGTACAATTATCCCTATTTTATATTTTATATATTTAAACCATAAAATAAGGAGTATAAAAATATTTTTATTGAATTTTTATTGGTATTTATAAGGGTGAATTAATTAGGTCTTTTATTTTATATACATGGTCTATGTACACTGATGAGAGAGAATTTTATTTATTTTTCTTTTATTTTCCCATTTTTATTTTATTTTTATAAATATGTACGAAGTATGAGAACACAGATATATTTTTATTTTTAGAAAATAAATTATTTACATATAGAGGGATATGTACACCATGTTGAGTCACCCTATCTCTCTCTACTTGTTTTATTTTGCGGTCAGGTCCTTGTGGAGCCCTCCCTTTCTAAATATTTCCCTCTTTTTCTTTATTTCTTTATTCCTTTATTTTTATGTAAGAACATGCTAATTATGATTATTTACATGATGCATTCATTTTGACAAATTATTGTATTTACAACTAATTACATGGTATTTTGCCAAGGTTTCTAGTTAAAATAAAGGAATAAAGAGTGATGAATGTGGATTCATCAGTTACTAAAAAAGGTTCTACACTTTCAAAGTTTATCACACAAAACAGTAGGGGTATGCGTGTGCCCTGTTATAAGCACAACATCATACATATCACTTCAAGGTATCTAAATCCTTTCAATTTCTCACCCAACTTCATGGGATTTATTGTCACATAATTGAGAATCCATTAATCTTTCAAGTATAGCATTTAGAGGGTCATTAAGATGGCACTACATACTCAAATCATGCATCTATTCAGCAGATAAATTCACACGCATAACTTGCAACATAGCAGCAATTACGTAACAGTTTAAGGTACCAACTTCCTCTCACATCATCATGCATAAACATGGCTTCCAAGATCACATGATTCACTAATAATCCATGCTTAAAGGACATCGAAACAATGGCTATTATGTACTCAAAATTACAAACATTCAGCAAGAAATATGCATGCGTGTACATCAATTTATCACAGTGAATCATCAATCCAAATCCATCAATTTTTCAACTCAAAATCCCTCTCCTCTATGTGATTAAGTTATTATAAGATCATCTATATCAAGTATGAGGAGAAACTCAGGGATTTGAGGTTTTAAAAACCATGAAAAGATGCATGCTAATGGATCTAACATGCATACACTGAAATTCGGCTAACAGTCCTTGGACAGCAGCCATCTTTCCCCCAAAATCACCACCAAAACTTAAACCAAAGGCATGTATCTCATGGGTTTTATAACACCCATTCATACAACAACAAAACCACGAATTTGGTTCCTTAGATCATTCACAATTCATGCATAAAACGAGTACAAGGGAAGGTTACAAATCTGAAAATCTATGCTGAACTGCCATATGGACAACAGCCAGAACTTCCCCAAATTCACCATCAAAACTTAAACTAAAGGCATGAATTTCCCGGGTCTTATAACACCATTCATACACCAACCAAAACCACGAAAATAGTTCTTAAGATCATCCCAAAAATCATGCATAACATGAATACAAGGAAGATCACAGATTCTGGAAACTTGCTGAACTGAAATATAACAACAGTTAAAACACTCCCAAATCACCTTCAAATCCACATCTAAGCCATGAATTAAAGGCCAATAGTATGTAGACAAGATCAAAAATCAAAGATACTCGAAAGTGGCCCTTATATCATACAAAAATCATGCATCAACACATGCAAAACACAAGAACACAGATCTGAATATTAGTTGCAGGTCTACATGAACATCAGCCATAATCCTCCAAAATCATCATAAAAATTCGAATTTTGCACATGGATCTCAAGCCAACATGATGGAGGATCTAACAGCAACCAACTACCAACAAAATAGCTCAAGAAATTCCCCCAAACCATGCCAAAATTCGGATTTTACCAAGCAAACACAGATCCGGAAATTCCCAAAACCAATCATCAAAAGCCACTCCAAAATCAAAATCAAAGTCCAACAAGACTCACAATCGAAACCTTGATATAGCAGCTCAACACAAGGCTCATAGAGTGGAGAAAATTCTATCTTAATGGCAGCAAAGAGGGGTATAATTTGTACCTCAAACAGTGCTCAAGAACTGCTCAAGAACAACAGCAGCTCCAGCCCTTTAACTCCAATTTCGATCCAAGCATGGCCTTGGATCCTACATGCAACACTTGATCCTTGTTCATCTCTTCCACAGCTTTGATTTGAGCTATTGAGCTTCAAATTTGGTGGAAATCTTAGGAAGAAGGTGGAGGAACATGGAGGTTTCGGCCATGGAGAGGAGAGCTCCAAGTCTCAAGAGGAAGAAGAAGGGATTAGGCTTAAGTGTGGCTAAGATTGGAGGTTTAGTGGAATTATATAAGCCTTGGCCATTTTGCAACTAAGCCCACTCAACTTTCTAATATTACAAACAAGGCCCACCCATGAATAGTGATCGCATTACTTTAGCCACTTAATCACATCTTGCCACAATTCCACAATTAGCCACTAATGGCATCTCAATTTCCCACACTTAATCACAATTAAATTCTCAACTTTCAAAGCCCAATCAAGCTTACTAATAATTCATCATCTTGGACTTAATTGGTCCTTAAAACTTAGGGTTGTTACAAACCCACTATCCAATCTTTTCATCAACAACAAGGAGGAATCCGCTCCAATCTAGCAAGAGAGTGACAATCTTCAAACTTTTCCAATGGCAATGCATTAGTCATCATGTCTTCACCATTGTCATTTACGTGGATCTTGTCAAGAACATGTTGCTTCTCTTCTAAGACATTTCGTAACTAATGATACCTCACATCAATGTGCATCAACATTGCTTGAAATGCGAAATTCTTAACAAGGTGAATGGTGTTATGGCTATCATAATAAAGCACATATTGGTCCAGGCCAAAATCAAGTTTTTGTATGAACTTCTTCATCCATAACAACTCCTTGCAAGCCTCTGTAGCTACGATGAACTCGACCTCTATTAGATAGATCTATGCACTTCTGAAGTCTAGGCTACCAAGAAACCGTACCACCTACCGTCAAGTATATATGGATCTTCTCCCATCAATGTCATCTACCATGTCTGAATATGTATAACAAAAAAGAATAGGCTTCTCTACTCCAAACAAAGAGAAAAGCTGCTATTATCTTATAAGATATTTCAAAATCCATGTAACTACTTCCCAATGTTATTTTCGTGGATTTGAGATGAACCTACTAACAACTCCAACTACATGAGCAATATCTGGCCTCATACAAATCATGACATACATGAGACTACTTCTGAACGATGCATGGGAACTCTCATCATATATTTCTTCTCTACAACTATCTGTGGGCTATCTTTGGAGCTTAACTTGAAATGTGCTCCAAAACAGGTGCTTGTTGGTGTTGCCTTCTCCATGTGAAATATTTGAAGTATGATGAACATGCCCAATCTTCCGTTCTAAAAGGATAGAACAACATCATTGTGTCGATCGGGCAAGTCAACTAGAAAAAATTGTGATTATACTATTTAGACTCCTAAACTTGTGTATAGTGTGAAGTACACGAGTATCGAACCTAGGGAGACAAACCGTGTGAACAAAGGTAGATAGTAAAGTTATCTAAGGAATTAGTGTTTTAGTGATTTTTTAGTGATTTCTATTTGTTTTTTTATCTTTTTAGTTTGTTTTAAGTTTGGTATGTAAAGAAATATAGGTATGTGATTTATATTGTGTATTTCATTTTATCTTTTAATGTTTTATATTTGTTTTACTGTTTTAGGATATTTTAATGTTTTTTATATTTTTTTTGAATTTTAATTGATTTTAAAGTTGAAAACAATATTTTAATAGGAAACAGAACAATTATTATTATTTTTAAAGTACTAAACAATAAACAAATATTTTGATTTTATTTTACTAAAAAGAAAATGAAAATATCTTTAAAATAAGGTATAACACGTATTTTTTGTGCTTTTTTTTGAATTAGTTATGATTTTAGGAAATTTTGATGTATTTTTAGATTTGTAATTTCATTTTGATTTATTATTTAGAAAATAGTAAAATATATTATGTGTAATGTTTGTAGAATTTTTAGAGTTGTACATATATTTTATTTATGTATTCAGTGAGTTTCAATGTATTTTTGGATTTGTTTTTTATTTATGAAAAATACTAAATCTTTTCTAATTTTCAACATACTTTTTATACAATATATAGTGTATTATAAGTATATACTAATATTTTTATTTGATTTTTATAATATATATTTGATTTAATATGTAATTAATATGGATATTATTTAATATACCATAAAAGTGATATTTATGTAATTAATTGAAAATATGGGGGCACATGTGAATATAAAAAGACAGAGGAGCTAGCGTGCAAAAATCATGAGGCACATGCTTAACCACGTGTTGCACTTCCACCTGGATCAATTTATGATTTGTAATAAGAGCAAGGATACTTCTTGTAAAATCAACACAATCACGTGATCCAACTCACGATCCAGTTCAAGGAGTTATATGTAAATCAAAATGAGTTATGGGGCTAATTCCGAAAATATGCCAAAGTATCTCACAGAACACGTAAGGCGCACATGAGGCGGAATCGATGGGGCGGCATGCGACTTGAATCGAGCAGCTCAATCGAAGCCTAGGGTTGCTATGCATTCTGGGGGGATGGATGCTCTTCCCCAAATCGTTGATATCTTCAGTAGGCGGTGCTTCGACATCTTGACGATGATCTATCAAACTCCTCTAGTTGAGGCTCTTTGCAGTTACTGATCTACAAATGGCCTTGATTCCTCTGTTTCAAGTAGGGATGGGCATTGGGCTGGGCCAGCCCGGCTCAGCCTGAAGCCGGCCCAAAAATCCCTGCCCGGCCCAAGCCCAAATAAATAATGGGCCGGGCTTGGGCCAAATTATTGAGCTCGAATTTTTTTAGGCCGGATTCGGGCTTGGCTCGGCCCTGTGCGATCCGTCCAGAGGGCCCGGCCCGATGTAGCCCGCTTCTTGGCCCGACTCAACCTTGCTTCAAGCTTTGCTCTGTTATCTAATCCCATAGAAGCGTCAATAGTTTGGTCATCTTCTGCCAATGCATCATATTGAATAGCAAGAGTTGCCTTTGCAACAAGAGATCAAGGAATATTTCCCTTCAATTCTGGTGCAGCTTGACCTATTATGTCACGACCCCGATTCTGGGCTGTCGGATCCTCCCATATCCAAATCTGGTTACTCAGCAATAATTTTTTCAACAATCACAACTAACATTCAGAAATAGACTACAAATAAAAATACTCAGAGGATAGTATTTCACCACTTTTTCATTCACAAAAAAAAGTTCAGATGATACATTGTCCCACTATAACCATTTACATGTACATTAGCTTGAAGGAAAAATATACAAAAGTTTACTAACTACCTTACAAAGTAAAACTACTGTGGATGGCTGGATGTCTACTAAGGTCCTTGCAATGGCTCACCGACACATGTTGGATTTTCCATAAATCATAAGATAACAATTAGTGAATGCTAAGTAACGAAGAAGAGAAAAGCAAACAAATTGTGTAATTTTTCAAAAAAATGTTATTACAAAAAAATTTCATTCCTTCTCATTGATTTAAGTCCTATTCCTTTTTATTGTACGTCAGGGATTATTCCAACCCCACCATTCTTGGACTCCGAAGCTGTGGACACTTCGGGATTGGAGATTGAGTTGATCTGATGAGCTTATACTGCCGCACGCCGCCTCAACCAATCCTCCAATACTACCCTGATAATTTCCTTTTTTTATTAATCAGGATCTCAAACCCTCAACCTGGAAAACAAAGGAGCACACCGTCCTCGAGGACTCATTTTCTTAAGCCTCAGGCTAACATTTAATCATATAATCTAGCAGTTTTAAATACATATTATCGTGACCCGGCCATTATTAAAGCACCTGTGCCTCTACATGGCACGACCACGTCTTCCGTCATTCAACCCAAAGATATTGGCTCCCGGTACCACGCATTGCAAATCATTCATTTCATGCGCACTTATCATAATAGGGCAACCGTGTACCACCTAGGTAGGGAAACACCAATATGGGTTCCCTCTGACAAACCTACAGGTTGCATGCCCGACCTGTAGTTCTACTCCCAGTCATCCTTAACGCGACATACGATCCTTTTCAGGATCCAACTCAAAACACATCAATTCCATGATGCAATTCTTTCTTTAAGTCTTCGATTTGCATAATCATCAACGCTTAGTATAGACCCACATATATATTATTCATATTCATATATACTTATATCTATGCTCATTTTAACTCCCAAACCCTAACTTTCCAAGCCACTGCATCAATTCGATGCTTAAACCTTATTTTAGTGAAAACCATAAAGCAATTTTTCATACTTTCTCAAAATAGCCAAAATTAAGGTTCTTCATAGCAAAGAACGTAAATCAGAAATTTCAACGATCTCATATGAAAACCCAACAGCAAAAGGAAGGATTTCATTACCTAATCGAGCTCTCTCGCACGTATACAATGCTTTATCATGATTCTTTTTCAAAAAGAAAGATTTATAGCTCCTGAAATGATCGAATTTCATTTTCGTATCAAAAACACTAAGAACGTGCCAAGAACACGAAGAACAAACGAAGAACACGAAGAACACATGAAGAACACGAAGAACATGAAGAACATATTTTTCTCTTGCTTCAGCAAAACATCCCCTTATATAGGGTGATATTTCTAGGAAAATTTCGACAGAGTTTCCCCATGTATCGGGACATATTTCTATAAAAATTTCGGCAGAGTTTCCCCTTATATCAAGACATATTTTTAGAAAAATTTCGGCAGAGTTTCCCCTTATATCGGGTCATATTTCAAAAGAAAAATGGAAGAGTTTCTTTTATATCATCAAGAGGAAAATAATAATGAAAATGAAAGAATATAAACAACAAGAGATGAAGAATCGCTAGACACCACGCGTCTTAGGTGAGTGAATGTGGGACAAATCATGGGGTTCACTGACGTGTATAGCCGCCCACACCTAAGTAGGGTATTACACAGATTTCTCCATCAAAATAACTGTAAAAGCAGAATTGAAAGAATATAAACATAAGTGATGGAGAATCGATAGACACCACACATCTTAGATGAGTGAATGTGTGATGAATCACATGGTTCACTGACGTGCATAGTCGCCCGCACCTAAGTAGGGTGTTACACAGATTTATCCTCAAACCACAACAGAAACGAATCGGAAAGAAAGATGAATCAAGAACAAAGCTTAGAAGAAAAGAGAATGAATTGAAATCCTAGCTTACAAAGCAAACTAAGAGAGGATCATACCTTTCTCCTCCTCGTTCTCCCGGCAGCGCTTCGCTAGTGCTCTTTCCCCACCTCCCACTCCTCCTCCCGACCTCTCATCCCTAGCTCTTGGGGTGGTGGTGGTAGAGAAAATCGTAGAGAATGAATGCGTAGGAGGTATTTATAGGCTCCAGAATACCCCTAACCATGGTTAGTAAACCATGGTTTAGCCCTTAATCGTAGTTAGCGGCCCATAGTTTTGGCCCATAGTTTTGGCCAAAACTTATCCAAAACTGAGGGATTAAGTTGGAACATTAAACATTATAGAGGATTCTAGATTCGCTAATGATGTTTAGTTAATGCTAATCGTGATTAACTTTCACTAATCATGATTTAACTTTCGCAGCTTTTGCTTATCTTTTGCTAACTATTGATTAGTGTTCACTAATGGTCATTAGTATTTTCAATCAGTCATTAATTTCTTTAATCATGTTTAATTAGTCTTAGTGACGGCCATTATGGGTTAATAACATTTTAATCCTCTTCATTTCTCTTTCTTCCGAAAATCATAACAATTCCAAACGAAGTCCGATTTATACGAAACGAATTCCGTTGGTTTCCTCTTGACGAGCCGGATCTTATGATATAGGATCCATGAGAGACCAAGTTCAAGGATTTACAATTATAGCAATCTTAAAGGAAGTCTCGTCCTCGAGACTAGAAATGTAGGCATAACAATATTTAAGAGGATCATAACAACCTTAAAGAGAATGAACACCATTTCATTTATAAAGAAGATATACAACATATAGTGTTATCACTCAAACAAGTAGGGGCACTGGTTCCCATGTGGCTTCTTCAAACTCTTGGTTCTGCCACAATGCTTTAACTAGAGGCACCTCTTTATTCCTTAACTTCTTGATATCTCTACTTAGTATTTTCACAGGCATTTCTTGGTATGTCAGGTCTGGCTCAACATCTAAATCATCATAACTTATCTTATGCTCTGGATCGTTAATGCATTTTCTCATATTTGATACATGAAAAATATCATGTATTGCCGAAAGATGTGGAGGAAGTGCAAATCTATATGCCACTTTTCCAATGCGCTGAATAATTTCAAAGGGATCTACGAACCTGGATGCTAACTTCCCATGCACACCAAACCTCTGAATTCCCTTCATAGGTGATACTTTGATAAATACAAAGTCACCTACCTCAAACTCAAGGTCTCTTCGCCTGGTATCACAATAGCTTTTCTGGTGACTTTGAGCAGTCAATAGTCTTTTTCGAGCAAGCTCTACAGCTTCTCGTGTCTCTTGCAGTGTATCTAAATCATAAAGGTTCTTTATATAGACCTCTTGCCAACACAAAGGAGTAGTACACCTACATCCATAAAGTGCTTCAAATGGTGCCATGCCAATACTTGTATGGTAGCTGCTGTTGTATGTGAATTCTGCAAGAGGCAAATGTTTCAACCATGATCCTTTCTATTCTAAGGCACATGCTCGTAATATATCCTCTAAAGTCTGAATAATACGTTCTGATTGACCATCTGTTTGTGGATGATATGCTGTACTCAAGTATAATTGTGTGCCTAAGGCTTTAATGAAATTCTCCCAATAGTGTGAGGTGAATCGTGAATCTCGATCGAAAACTACTTCCTTTGGGATACCATGGAGGCGAAACACATGTGTAATATATAACTCTGCAAGCTGGTCTGGAGTGAAAGATAAGCTTATTGGAATAAAGTGTGCTACCTTCGTCAGACGATCAATTATAACCCAGATACTATCTTTACTACCAGTCGTCTGAGGTAAGCCAGTAACGAAGTCCATAAAATGCTTTTCCATTTCCATTCAGGTATAGGGAGGGGTTGCAATAATCCTTGTGGCTTTTGGTGTGAAGCCTTTACCTGGTGGCAAGTGAAACATGAATTCACAAACTCAGCAACATCTTTCTTCATTCCCGGCCACCAAAAGTATGAATGAAGATCCTTATACATCTTTGTAATTCGTGGATGAATAGATAATCTTGAGCAGTGTACTTCACGTAGGATGTCTTTCCTTAGTTCAGGTGTGTTTGGTACACAAACTCTGTGATGGTTATACAGTAACCTATCTTGTGTCTGGAATCCCTGTATCTCATTCTTCTCAAGTTGTTGTTTCAAGTCTTTAAGGAACGGATCATCCTCTTGTCCTTTCTTTATTCTATCCCAGATCTCTGTGTTGTATCGATGAGGAATAGTTATACTATTGGCACTACTATCAAATGGTTTCCATTCACTTAACGTTTATAGTAAACCCCAGAAGTGGATAACACTCACTAACCCACGTGAATAAGTTCTTCTGCTAAGGGCATCTACTACGACGTTCCCCTTACCAAGGTGGTAGGAGATAGTGCAATCATAGTCTTTCAACAACTCTAGCCACCGTCTCTGTCTCATATTGAGTCCCTTCTGATAAAATAGATATTTTAAGCTTTTATGATCAGTGAATATTTCAAAAGTAATACCATAGAGGTAATGTCTCCATATCTTTAAAGCAAAAGCTACAGAAACTAATTCAAGATCATGTGTTGGGTAGTTCTTTTCATGTGTCCTGAGCTGTCATGATGCATACACAACTACCTTACCTTGTTGCATAAGAACTGCCCCAAGTCCTTCTTTAGATGCATCAATGTACACTGTAAACCCTTCACTCCCAGAGGGTAGAGTAAGGATAGGTGCAGATGTTAGGCATTCTTTCAGTGTATGAAAACTAACTTTACATGTGTCAGACCATATGAATGGGACTTCCTTCTGAGTTAGTATAGTCACTGGCAATGCTATTCATGAAAAGTCCTTCACGAATCTTCTATAATATCCAGCTAAACCCAGAAAAGATCGTATTTCTATGACATTTTTCTGGCGTTCCCAACTCATCATCGCACTAACCTTTGTAGGATCAACTGATATACCTTCCCCAAAAATAATATGGCCTAAGAAAGATACTTTAGATAACCAAAAGTCACATTTTCTATATTTAGCATACAATTTGTTCTTCCTTAATGTTTCAAGTGCCTGCTTGAGATGGTATTCATACATATACTTATCCTTGGAGTAAATAAGCACATCATCAATAAAGACTACTATAAAGTGATCTAAGAACTCCTTGAATAGTCTATTCATGAGATCCATGAAAGCTGCTGGGGCATTTGTTAGTCCAAAAGGCATAACTAAGAACTAATAATGTCCATATCTAGTTCGAAAGGCTGTCTTGGAGATATCCGCATCTTTTATTTTCAACTGATGGTATCCAGATCTTAAGTCAATCTTGGAAAACACAGTCGGACCCTGTAACTGGTCAAAGAGATCATCTTCCTTGGTAGAGGATACTTATTCTTTATTGTCCTCTTGTTTAACTGTCTATACTCAATGCACAACCGCATTGACCCATCCTTTTTCCTTACAAATAAGACAGGTGCTCCCCATGGTGAAGTACTAGGACGAATGAATCCTTTATCTAACAGTTCTTACAACTGTGCATTTAACTCTCGTAACTCAGCTGGTGCCATCCTATATGGAGGGATAGAGATAGGCTGAGTATCAGGTATAAGAGAGATTTAAAATTCAATCTCTCGCTCAGGTGGTAATCCAGGTAGTTCCTCTGAAAATACATCAGGCAACTTGCACACTATAGGCACATATTATATCATTCTTTCTGATCCTGATGTACTGGATACATAAGCTAAATAGCCTGAGCACCCATGTTCTAACTATTGTTGAGCCTTTAGAGTAGATATGTACTTGACATCATCACTGGATGTCTTTCCAATAAATTGGAACTCTGCCGAGTTAGGAATGTGAAAAATTACTGTCTTCTGGAAACAATCAAGGCATGCATGATGCCTTTCTAGCCAATCCAAGGATGAGATCAAAGTCATCCATTTCAATAAGTAATAGGGAAACAGGTAACTGATGTCCTGCTATCAATACTACACAATCATCCAGAATTTCTCGGATTACAAATACTTGTCCTCCCGGTCCCTTGATCAGATAGGATTATTGTGCTTCTACCGGTACCTTACCCAAAGTGGGTACTAACCGTCGATCAATAAATGAATGTGAAGCATCAGAATCAAATAAGGCATGTACTAAAAAATCATGAATAGTAACAGAACCTCGTACGATTGTGCCTGAGTTGTAGGATTGTTCTTCGGTAATTGCATTGAGCTGGCCATTAGGAATAGGCAAGGTAGAACCTTCAACGCTTTGTGGTGGTTGCTGTGTAAGAGATGCTCCTTGTGAGCCTCGATCACTACCATGTCTTCCTCCGCGTGTTGCTCCATTGCTCGGGGTTGATGTTATACTGTTAATCGGAGTTGGTTTAAACCCTGAACCTCTCAACTGCAGACAGTCTTTCCTAATGTGACCTTCTTGATGACAGTGATAACATGCATGTGTTCCTGTTTGAGCTGAAGACCCAACCACAGAGGTACTAGTTCCTAGTGCTGAGTTACGGGGGTATAGTGGAGGTCTAGAGAAACCCCCTCTTCCTGATAATTCCTGACCCAAGGTCTATGGTGAGCTTATACTGGAACCGGCTGGATGATAGCGACGATCTCTACGGTTATAATGTGCCTTGCGTTTGGATGGTCCACCATTAAAGTGGAAACTTCTTCTTTGGTGGTTTTCATCCCTCTCCATCTCAATACCAGAGGCGATGTCCATTGCTTCATCTATGGTTGTAGCTCTAAAATCAGCAAGCTTTTCTCGTAGATCTCCCTGAAGACTGCTAACAAATTTGGTAAGACACTATTATGGTGAATCTTCTAGAGCTGGTGAGTAATGTAGTAGCTCGGTAAAGTGGATATGATAATCTCGTATGGTCATAGAACCCTGGTTCAGAGAAGCCAACTCTCTCCTCTTTAATTCTTCCCATTGAAAGGAACAGAAGTGAGCTCGGAACCTCTCTTCAAAGATATCCCATGGAATATGATCTACTAATTTCTTGAAAATCGCTCTCCACCATCGTCGTGCATAATCCTAGGGAGTAATCAGAAAAGTGCACCCAGGTGTCAACTGGTGCATGGATTATCCTCAACATCCTACTAACTTCATCGAGCCATAATTCAACCTCGGCATGTATCTCTACACCTTTAATTCGAGGAATTTTCCCCTTTCAGTAATTATTTAGTACTGTTTGGTGTCTAAGAAGGGCCTTCTCCGTTGCTCCTTCAGCTGGGGTAGGAGCAGACTCAGTTGGAGGATGGTAAATAGATTCTTCCTCAGAAAGATGGACAAAACCTTCAATCGTAGCATCCACAGGTCTGGATGCTTCTGGTCTCTCAGCTTGTGCATTGAGCCTCTCCTCTAACGCTTGTTGCTTTTGCCCCATTTCTTGCATCATTGTCATCATAGCCGCTAATTGCCGGATACATCTTGGTCTGCCATGATCCTAGGATGAGTCAAGGTTAAAGGTCAGATCCTATATGTCTTAGCATGATGTACATAAGGGACAATGACTTATGAATGGTACTACAGTTAGTTTGTTAAGATCAAAAGATCTTAATACAAGCTTAGTTTCTGAATACCTCTCATGATTATCAATTACTAAATAAATTAATGGAGTAACCAGGCTCTGATACCAAACTGTCACGACCCCAATTCCGGGCCGTCAGATGCTCCCATATCCGGATATAGTTACTCAGCAATAATTTATTCAGCAATCACAATTAACATTCAGAAACAGAATGCAAATAAAAATACTCAGAGGAAAGTTTTCAACACTTTTCTATACACAAAATAAAGTTCAGAGGATACATTGTCCCCACTATAACCATTTACATGTACACCATCTTGAAAGGAAAATACACAAAAAGATTACTAACTACCTTAAAAAGTAAAGCTACTATGGCTGGCTAGATGTCTACTAAGATCCTTGTGATGGCTCACCGACACCTTTTGGGTTTTCCATAAATCATACGATAACAATTAGCGAATGCTAAGTAAAGAAGAAGAGAAAAGCAAACAAATTATGTAATTTTTCAAAAAAATATTATCACAAAAAGTTTCATTCATTATCATCGATTTAGGTTCTATTCCTTTCTATTCCACGTCAGGGATTAGTCCAACCCCACCATTCTTGGACTCCGAAGCTGTGGACACTTCGGGATTGGAGGTTGCGTTGACCTGATGAGCTTATACTGCCGCACGTCACCTCAACCAATCCTCCAATACTACCCTGACAATTTCCTTTTCCTTTATTAATCAAGGTCTCAAACCCTCAGCCTGGAAAACAAAGGAGCACACCGTCCGCGAGGACTCGGTTGTTTAAGCCTCAGTCTAACATTTAATCATATAACCTAGCGGCTTTAAATACATATTATCATGACCCAACCGCAATTGAACCACCCATGCCTTCACATGGCACGACCACGTCTTCCGTCGTTCATTCCGAAGATATTGGCTCCCGGTACCACGTGTTGCAAATCATTCATTTCGTGCGCACTTATCATCACAGGGCAACCATGTACCACTTAGGCAAGGAAACACCAATACGGATTCCTTCCAACAAACCTACATTTTGTATGCCCGACCTGTAGTTATACTCCCAGTCATCCTTAATGCAATATACGATCCTTTTCAGGATCCAACTCGAAACACATAAATTCCCATGATGTAATTCTTTCTTTAGGTTTTCGATTTGCATAATCATCAACACTTAGTATAGACTCACATATATATTATTCATATTCATATATACTCATATTTATTCTTATTTTAACTCCCAACCCCTAACTTTCCAAGCCACTACATCAATTCAATGCTTAAACCTTATTTTAGTGAAAATCACAAAGCAATTTTCATACTTTTTCAAAAATAGCCAAAATTAGGGTTCTTCATAACAAAGAATATAAATCATAAATTTCAACGATCTCATATGAAAACCCAACAGCAAAAGGAAGGATTTCGTTACCTAATCGAGCTCTCTCGCACATATAGAGTGCTTTGTCGTGATTCTTTTTCAAAAAGAAAGATTTATAGCTCCTGAAATGATCGAGTTTCATTTTCGTGTAAAAAATACTAAGAACGTGCCAAGAACACGAAGAACGAACGAAGAACATGAAGAACACATGAAGAACACGAAGAACATATTTTTCTCTTAAAACTTCGGCAAAACATCCCCTTATATAGGGTGATATTTTTAGGAAAATTTCGACAGAGTTTCCCTATGTATCGGGACATATTTCTATAAATATTTCGGCAGAGTTTCCCCTTATATCGAGACATATTTCTAGAAAAATTTCAGCAGAGCTTCCCCTTATATTGGGACATATTTCAAAAGAAAAATGGAAAGAGTTTCCTCTATAAAATCATCGAGAGGAAAACAATATCGAAAATGAAAGAATATAAACAAGAAGAGATGAAGAATCGGTAGACATCACGTGTCTTAGGTGGGTGAATGTGTGACGAATCACAGGATTCACTGACGTGCATAGCCGTCCGCACCTAAGTAGGGTATTACACAGATTTCTCCATCAAAATAACTGTAAAAGCAGAATTGAAAGAATAGAAACATAAGCGATGGAGAATCGGTAGACACCACACATCTTAGATGAGTGAATGTGTAACGAATCACAGGGTTCACTGACGTGCATAGCCGCTCGCACCTAAGTAGGGTGTTACACAGATTTATCCTCGAACCACAACAGAAAATGAATCGGAAAGAAACATGAATCAAGAACAAAGCTTGGGAGAAAAGAGAATGAATTCAAATCCTAGCTTACAAAGCAAACTAAGAGAGGATCATACCTTTCTCCTCCTCGTTCTCCCGGCAGCGCTTCACTAGCACTCTTCCCTACCTCCCACTCCTCCTCCCGACCTCTCAACCTTAGCCCTTGGGGGTGGTGGTGGTAGTGGAAATCGTAGAGAATGAATGGGTAGGGGAGGTATTTATAGGCTCCAGAAAACCCCTAACCATGGTTAGTAAACCATGGTTTAGCCCTTAACCGTGGTTAGCAGCCCGTGGTTTTGGCCAAAACTTATTCGAAACTTAGATAATGACGTTTAATTATCGCTAATCGTGATTAACTTTCACTAATCACGATTTAACTTTCGTGGCTTATGCTTATCTTTTGCTAACTATTGATTAGTGTTCACTAATGGTCATTAGTAGTTTTCAATCTATGATTAGTTTCTTTAATCATGTTTAATTAGTCTTTATGACAATCACTATGGGTTAATGACGTCTTAAACCTCTTTACTTCTATTTCTTCCGAAAATCATAACAATTCCAAATGAAGTCTGATTCGTACGAAACAAATTCTTTGGTTTCCTCTTGACGAGCCAGATCTTATGCTATAGGATCCGAGAGGGACCAAGTTTAAGGCTTTACATATTAAGTATGCATGGTATATGAGCCCGTATATATAGGAGTAGCCAGCTTCGTCTTTAGAGAAACAAAAAGGGCCTTCTCAGCTCCAAGGATCTGTACAGTAGTCCCTAGTTGTTTTGCCAGGTTTAAGAGACTTCCACCATGAGAAATCAACCGAGCTCCAACAAGCTCGCCAACAAGTGCTGTTAGATTTGATGCGATTGTGTTCATTCTGCTGCTATGGTAATCGTACAACTGCCCTCTGTATTATGAAAGAAAGGTGACCTGATCACAACTATCTTTGATATTTATCAAGTCCAAATTGCTGACTTCCATTCTTGTCGAAATTACTGCAGCCTCCTTGAGCTCTGATTCAACCTCTTCGGGGCATCACCTCTGAAAAATCAAGATTAACAGCATTTGTTCGGTTACCTGTTAGCTTCAATGCTTTTGCATATCGGATGTTGTCCGAGATAATCTTTGCAAGTTCGAAAGAGTGCCATCCATACCACTTACAAGCTCTCATTGCATAACTATTCAGCTCTTTATCGAGATCGCCCAAAAGCCTGATGGCCTGAACAACAATAGTGTCCACCTTATCTGAGCTAAACTTAAGCTCATATCTGGAAAGACTGTGAGAAAGACCCAAGCTCAAGGGTTGTAAACATAGATGGGCTGGCTTGGTCCAAGCCCGACCCAATGGAATTGTGCCGGGCCTGGGCTTGGGCCGAACAGAAAAAAAAATTTGTGGGCCCGGGATGGGGCCCGACCCTAGGCCCGAATTTTTTAAATAGGCTTGGGCCTGGGCCCTTTAGGGCCCAACCCGGCCCATGCCCATCCCTAGTTGCAAGTGGTGATGCTACGAGACACTCGTTCTACACGTGTTCAGATGCTGCAAGTAGCTAAATCATATTTGCCATGATCGTTTCAGTTAGGCTTCGTGCCTTACCGAGTTGCTCTTTGATGCTTCGCTTCCAGGCGCTACAAATATAATTAGGAAACATTGTGTGGGAGATGCTACATGTAAAGATGATGGCTCGATGATGTTTTTTGTTGCGATTAGGCTAGCCTTCAGATGCTCATGCGACGTAGATGTGTTCTTCGATTGATCGTGGATTTGGTTTTAGAGTCGCTCGATCTGGTGCTATGTTGTGGTGGTAATTGATTTGATCAATGCTCCTCAGACAATGCTTCGTCGCTTAAACATGTACGCAGAGATAATGTCCTACAAACAAGATAATATGCTCGAGGAATGGCTACCTTAGCTAGTGATTGTGCACAAAAGTATGTAGACATGGATGGAAGTCCTTAGGCAGAGGTGAAGGAAGAGGACTCGAGCTCAGATCCACAGAGATCTTAGTTGATCAGAGATGGGAGAAGGTGCGGAGAAGCAGATTCGGATCGATGTTAAGCGTATGTGGGAGATGGATCTCGAACAAAAACTCAGGAGAAAGGAGAGAATAAGGAGATAATACATGAGAAGTAGAAGAGAAATCTACCTGGTTCTACTGGATGGATGAAGGCGTTAGGGATGAAATAGCTCGCCAATGAATATGGAGCAGTAGCTCCAGATGATCGTTGCCTCTACTTTCGACGGAAGAAGAGGCTTGGCATACGGCGGAGCTAGGCAGCAACACCAATGAAATGATCGCATCTCTCTATCTCTTCCTAACCCTCATTGCGACGAGACCAGAGCAGAGCTCTATCACAACCCTCACAGGAACTCGGAGCTCACTAGCGGGGAAAAGTATTGAACCGATTTCAAGCTTGGAGGTGTATGATGAGAAGAAAATTGATTGATATTTTAAGTATTTAATGAAAAATGTGATCAAGTGAAATGTATGTCAATGTAACCCAAACAATCCCTAAATTAATCAAAAACTAATTATTCTAAGAAGAAGAATTTGCTACATATATACATGGTATAACTCTCAGAGTCAAACACAAGGAGGCAACTGTTTTAAGCTAGATTTATTAATTATGAAAACTAATAAAGATTTTTAATTTCTTTTTTCTAATTTTTAATTAGTTTTTAATGAATTTTATATTTTTTTGGATTTTAATGAGTTCTAAATTTTAATTAAAATATTAAATGTTTTATATTTTTATATTTTCTCATTTTTGATTTTTTAAATTGATTTTTAATTTGCAAAATTTTCTATGTTTTAAATTTTAAAGAAAACAATTTATGAAATATATAAACAAAAGAGAAAATGAAGCTTATCGTATTTTTCTTACATGCTAAAAATACTAAAAAATACATAATTTTTTTATATTTTATCAAAATTTTAAATTTTTCTAATTTTGTGGTATTTTTACATTTTTATGGATTTTATAAAGAATTAAAATTGAAAACAATGAATAAGGTGAAAGCAAGCTACTCTTATGGTAACTTTAAAATAGAAAATCAAATCAAACAAAATTAAACAATTTTTATGAAAAAGTATTTTATTAATCTTTCAAAAAATCCAATATATATTTCTGATTTTTCTATGAATTTATATAATTGTTATATATATGTTTATATTTTTTAATTTTTTATGATTTTCTAAAGGTATTTTTATATAACTTTTATGCAAGTGATAAAATACAATAAAAGTAATCTAGTATTATTTTTTTATAATATTTCAAAATATTTTCGAATTTCTATGAATTTTAAGTGTAGTCAAAGAAAATATGTGATGTTTTTGAATTTTTAAAAATATCAAATAAACGAAATTTATAAAATCATTATAACTTGTAAAATTCAAAAGTCATTATAACTTCTAAAATAAAAAATAGTAAATTATATTAAAATAAAAAATGTCCTTCATGAAAATCGTGTGGATTTGAATTCTCTACAACTTTGATGAAGGAACCTAAATCAAAATAAGCAATATGTACATATTTATTTTTTGTGAGCATTTTATAGGTATAAAATTACTCTTTTTAATACTTTTCTCTATTTTTGGTATCTAAAATAATAAGTAATGTACAAATTATTATTTACAAATCTATGTCATTTTTATGGGATTTTTAATGATTAAAAAAATACATAAAGTAATAGACATAATGTAAGTTATATGTACAACAAATACAAAAGTTATTTAAAAAACAATAATTAATCTTAATTATTTACCAGATTCTAATAATTAAATAGAGTTGATTGGGGGTTAATTAACTGGGTTCGTTTAAGCTAAAAGGATAATAAATATAAAATAAGAGACTTATCACCCAGGTCAACGCTAAAGATTTTGTTGGTGGAATAGTAGGTGTTGCTTGTGGTTGACCTGAAAATGTAGGAGGATGAGGCTGACATCCTAAATGAATCTCCAATCATCGGGTTGTTGTTTTATGGTTTTTTATGGGTACCCATAAGTGATGCACCTATTGTTGCAACTATGTTTGCTTTGGTGGTGACTAAAACTTGTTTGGCGCACGACCAAGGCAAAGGACCGACCAATTTTCTGAGGATGTTGTAGGTTGTTGCTATGAAGGTTCTAAGCGGCAATTGCAACACTAGGTGAAGATAAATGGTCTTCATCAAGGCACAAGAGATTGAACTCCGCTGACCTTCGTGTAAGGTGTGTGTAATGTCTGGGGCTCAAGCCCCAGATGGTTATTGAGGAAAATTGACACTAACAACTTATTGCGTTTGGGCCCAAGTGGAACTGTTGACAATCATCCATAATGCTTAAACCATAATTATCAAGTAATAATCACCACCACATATAGGGCTGTCAAGAAGCTCGAACTCGATGAGTTCAACTCGGGCTCGGCTCGTTAAGGGCTCGCGAGCCGGACTCGAAACCTTAACGAGTCCGAGCCTGAGTTGGGTTTTATGGCTCGTTAGCTTATTGAGTCGAGTCCGAGTTGGGCATTGTTCAACTCGGAAACTCGACTTGATAACTCTTTTTCCCTCTTAATAAAAAAATAAAAACATATATATCGAAACTTCCACATTGAGTTTGATATAAAATAGAGGTTAACATATTTCTTGCCCAAAAAGCTACAGAAAAGAGTATACAAAATCAAAATTACAAATGTCATTTGCATAATTTAATGTATAAAATGGAACAATGACTCATTAAGAGGTTCATGAGATTGCTCATTTTGAGGCTCATGAGCCGGCTCAGAAACTCATGACTCGATAAGAGGCTCGTGAGCCAGCTCATTTTGAGGCTTGTTAGCCAGCTCAGAAACTCGTAGCTCGATAAGAGGCTCGTGAGTCAACTCGAACTCGACGAATTCGAGTTTGAGTTGGTGATCCTGGGCTCGATCCTTATCGAGCTCGAGTTCGAGCCTTAGATTTCTTATCGAGTTCGAGTCCGAGTTGAGGCCAACTCGACTCGTTGAACTCAATAGACACCCTTAACCACATACAACCCACTCTCACACTTCATGAGTTTGTGAAGTGGGACTATGGTTGGGTGTTGCAACCTCCCCACTTATATTTGCAACGTTCTCGTAGCGATATGACCCATTACTTAAACTTAGTGATAGTGGTGACTGCATGCTCAGGGTAGCCTTTTCCTCCTGTATCTTTGTAGGGGCAACTCCACCTCTTGGGTAGTCCTTTCCACTATCATAGGAAACCCGCTTTGATACTATTTGTAATGTCTCAAGCTTAGTTCCCTAAACTGATATTGAGGAAAGCTGAACCTAGCAAATTATTGGGTTCCGACCTAAGTGGTCGTTGACAACCACACAAAATTCTTAAACCCAAGTTGTCAAGCAATAATCCCCACCACTTACAACCCACTCTCACACTTTGTGAGTTTCTATGTGGGACTAGGTTGGGGTGTTATAGTGTGTGTTCTATATCAACTTGCAAATGAAAGGTTATCACTCAAGATTGCAGGTTGACTTTAGGATTATGATCAAAGAAAGGGAGAAAGGGATCATGTCATGGACGAAAGATAGGAACCTTAGCTCTGTTTCATGCACCAGGGCTGGAGGCGAGTGATTCATAGTAGAAGAAAGAGAAGCGTAGGAATCCAAGATGAGTGTGGTTGGTTGGAGTTGAATTTGATATCAAAACAAAGAAAGGGGAATAGATTGGTGAAAAGGGAGCAAAGAAAATGAAACAAGTGAAACCAAAAGAAAAGAAGAAAAGAAAGTGGAAGAAGTAAGGAGGGAAGAAATAAGATCAACTTATAAATGGATTGACATGCTTAAGGAATGGGTGCTCATTAGAGCACCTGAGGTCCTCGCTCAAATCATGTGGCAGAATGACGAGCTTAGAAACACCTAGGATGGACTGCAACAATAGAGTAATCCACACCAAATCATGCCTGGAATTTGTCGCTCTAAGGGAGATCTGTTATCATGAAAAATCTTCTTCTTGATCTATATTATACAGAATGGTGCATATGGAAAATGGGGATGGACGTGAAATTTTTGATGAGCTATCGTTGACGACTCAGCAAATGTGGTTGAATGTGGGGATGAGTGAGTTTCATGGGAGCAGTACCTTGGTGGTTCAAGTTAGATGTCGTCGAGGCGTTGAATGGAGCTAAGTGAGTGACTAGAGAGCAAGAGGGAGGCATGGGCGATCTGTTATGAAGAGCATATCAATCTCTCCCCCAACATGGTGAGATGCTAGTGGATTAGATCGACGAGGGGCCCCAACCTTGAGTCCTTGACCCGAGGGCCAGTAGCTTTTAACTCGGAAGGTGAGAATGTTAATGGGGATCGACCAAGTGGACTTTACTTGGATTGATTGAAAAAAAGGCTAAAAATAAAAGAAAAAGTGAAAATATTTTTAAAATTAAAATAAATTTAAGTGGTAAAAATAAAATTATAGATCTTAATAAGATCCGCATTTTTCATTAAGACTTAAAAGCTTATTTTAAGATCCGCATGTGCGAACTATAGTTTTTGGGGATATTTTATATGTATAAAATACTTGAATTTTGATATTTAGTATTTTTTTCTTTGCTTATTATTTAATGATATATACATAATACAATTAAATAAAATATTATAAATATATTTAGATAACTTTCTAACTTTTTCGAGTTATAAATAATTAAGGAAAGCAGAAAATAAAGTACAAAGCATACATAGATGAATAAGGCAATGCATACATAATCAGCATTGATCATTTTATGGCATTCTTAATTTTTGGTTTTTTGCATTTTATATAGAGTAAACTATAAAAAAGTCTCTGACTATGCGTCTGATTTTAGTCTCATATATATATATATATATATATATATATATATATTGAAGAGTAACAATGTGGTACCTGATCTTTAAGATTTATCTTAATTGGTTCTCAACTTATGAAATTTAGTTGACCGTTTAATCTTTCTAATCTTAAATCACAAATATATATATATATATGTGTATATATATATATATATATATATATATATATATATATATATATTGAAGAGTAACAATGTGGTACCTGATCTTTAAGATTTATCTTAATTGGTTCTCAACTTATGAAATTTAGTTGACCGTTTAATCTTTCTAATCTTAAATCACAATAGCTCAGAACCACATTGAGATAAATACTAAAGATTGGGTGCCACATTGTTTTAAAGTTCATATATGACACTAAACTCGAGTGCATAATTAGACGTTTTTTAGAATCTACTCTTTTTGTTAAGTAGATAGTATATAAATCAAAGAAAATAAATGAAAAAGAAATAAATTAAATTAAGTATGAACATAAAATGTATGATTAAAGTAGTGTTCATCATACATTATATATAAAGGTCCCAAAATCGAAGTTTCACATAAGAATACTAGTTTTAATTTGGCCTTATTTTATAGATAATTTGATGTGCACCAATTCAAAGGTAAGTAGAGTTTCCTTGGAGATTGTATAGAGGATAATTCAAATTTTCGACTTTTAGTTCTCAAAAATAGGATTTGTATTTATTAGCAATATATAGGTTAGTATTTTTTAGCATTTTCCTTTATTAATGTTAGTTATACGTACATGATGAAATTATTTCATTTTATTTGCTCTTAATACGAATTTATTAAAAAAACTAAATTTTGTAGTATATACAAGTGAATTTATACAATATTTTAACTCCATATTTTTCATTTTTACTTGAAGTTATTACTTGTTGTATTTACAAGATAATAACATACGCAGTCTAATTTATTACATTTTTTACTGTTATTATTATATTATTTTATGTTGTTTTTTTAGTGTTTTGACTTAGGAACTAAGTCACAATTTTAATTTAAGTTGATTAATACATATTCATTATAAACCCACGTGTGTGTAAGTGTCTTTATATATATGAGAAAAATGGGTCTGCTACTTCGCTGGCTTCCCCTGCTCCATTTTTTGCCATTTTTTTGTTTTTTGTAAAATACCATCATGTATTTTTCATCTTTATATACCTATATTATATCACTCCATGTTCGTCAGAAATAGAGACACATATGCCCTCCATCAAGAACATGTTGATTGCAACAATTCTGAGATCGTGAAAATTCGACAACTTGGATGGAGGGCATAAGAGTCTCTATTTCTGAAAAATTGAAATGACATAATATAGAGATATAGTGACAAAAATACATGATGATATTTTCCAGAAAAACAAAAAAATGATAAAAAATGGGGCAGGAGCAGCCCGTTGATTGTCCCGAGGTAACAACCTCATTTGTCCCTCTCTCTCTCTCTCTCTATATATATATATATATATATATAAATGAATTTTATCCAATGGACTCTGTACCCATTAGAGTTGTGATGAGCCCCCATCTCCCATTGTCCATCTAACAAAATGAATCGCCAAAAAGATAGGAATCCGTTTTGAAAAAGAATAAATATAACATGCATTGTGGAAATAAAATAAAATATTAATTAAATGTGTTATTAAAGAAAAGAAAGCTAATTTTGGAAAGAGGATGTCAAAATTCTACGATCGACATAAAATCGAATATGGGATCTAACGTTAAGAAACTGAATGAAAATGTTATTGAATAAATTTAAGATATTACTTATGAAATTGCAAATATTAGTTGAAATGGTATCTAACATTACCGAAGTAAGGTAAAAGAAGTGTTACTAAAATAATTTAAGATGTTATTGATATAATTGAAAAAATACTTGGAATAATATCAAACGTTATCGAAGTATTGTAAAACAGTGTTACCAAAATAATTTAAGATTCTACTAATACAATTGCAAATGTTACTTGAAATAGTGTCAGATGTTACTGGAAAAAATATAAAGGAGTGTTACTGAATTCAGTATAAAAACATAATGAAGAATTCAAGAGTAAGCAATAACATAAAGAGACACTTGTGATATATAATGTGAAACATAAGTAACACAAAGCTATTTCGAATTAAATACATGATTAATAATACTTATGTAGTCATTAGTAAATTATGAACCTTGTCAGAAAAAAGGAAACATGTGACGCCCTCGGATCCGGGTACCCATTTACGCCGCATTCGCACTATTTCATTCACAAGTAATCGCATTATGTTGATGAAAATCAAGGAAATTTTTTTCGCATTTCTATTGCATATGACATTCAATCCACATTTCATAACCACAAGACCAATAAAGACAAGTTCCACCAATCATCGTATTTCATTAGTCCCCATATTTTTACATCATGTACAAAAGGATGACAATACATATAGTATACCAAACATATGCTAAAGAGAAAGGGAACATTTACATTATAATTGAACAAAAGATGACACAAAAGTGACAAAAGAAACCGTACTGTCTAGTATAAACCCGATCACAAGGAGTCATCATACTGTTACTGAGCTGAAGGCTCCTTGCCTGCCATGCGTGCAAAGAAGAAGATGGGTCACAATTGTGAATACAATCCGCATTTAAAATAGCAAGTAATTTACTATGTGCAAAAGAAAGCAAGTAGATAGGCATATATGAATGAAATTCTACCACTACTTGCATAGAAAAAGGTTTTTGAAATTATATGGCATGCATTTCCCCCTTATTAATCATTATCCCAATATTTCCTATTTGTAATATTCTCCTATGGTACTCGAGGTCAATAAGTATATGTTGTTTACTTATTAGTGAGATCATGTTATGGAACTTAATGGAGTTAGTGAGGTGATCTTTTATTTTATTCTTAAGTTATTGATGATGGAAAACGATAATATATTAATCGGTTTTTCAGATCTATTTATCTTTCCAAGTGTAGTGGATAGTATGTGGTCTTGGTCTATTTATAATCTCATACTACAACTCTAAGGTGTTAATAATGTCTTAGGGTTGGGGTGCTTCCGTAGGCATACGATATTGTATAATGCATCCTAACTAAGTTCTCACATGTCCACTAGCTTATAGGGATTTCGGATTCAATTTAATTATAGTCACTTCCGACCAACTCAACTTATCATCGTTTTCATCTCTTAACTCATTTTCATTATAACCCAATCAACTTGATTGAAATTCCATCAAACCTCAACTGTAACTGACTCATATGTAACTCTAATGATTTAGAGGTAGCATCACCAAGTCTGTTGGTGGAAAGTAAACGAAACTCAAGCGATGAGGTAGCCTCCTAAGAGGATCTTTCGATTTGCCCTCTTATTGGAAGTGCAGTCCAATAGAGGAAAAGGTCTAGTCCAAAACTACACCCAGAGACAGGCGAGAGAGACTTTCCAGAAAAGTCTAGTACGAGCAAACGAGCTTGTACAAAAAAACTGAAAATCGAGGATCCCCATGGGTATCCTAAAATAAAGGGTCAGAGATGGTCAAAAGTCAGGATCCCAACAAGGCATAAAAACACTGCGAGTTCATGTAAAAACCATGAAAAGGACTGAGATCCTAGACCCACGTACTTGGCAGTCGCTGTCTTAACTGGGCTTCCTATCTCCTGCCCAATTGAGAGTCACCGCGCTCTCGCACGGTCAGGTGTAAGTTTCACCATGACTGGTACTGATTAATTTATTCACTGATTTTCAAATATGATCATACTCTTAACAATGGATTCAACTCACATTATCTTGAGTTGTTAGCATTTCTGATCTAAAATAAATCTTGCATTGCACCTTTCCACTACCTCCGTGATACATGTAGGGATGAAAACGGATACGGATATATCCGAATATCCGCTTGCCGTATTCGAAAAATTATCGGACACGGATATCCGTATCCGAATATTAATCGAATACGGATCGGATATGGATATATGTTGCAAAAATTTTCCGAATACGGATACGGATATGGTAATAGCTTGAATATCCGAATACAATATTTAATATTATTTTATGTATTAGTTAATATAATATAAGCTACAACCTTATGCTATTATATTAGTATTATACATTATATAATATAATATATTAACGATATTAATAAATTTCTATTTCTTTGGGTATGAGCACTTACAAAATTTATGAAATCCTATCCCATTTTTGCTTCAAGTCAAGAATACATGTCACACCGACACTCCCTTTTGTCATGATGTAACTTATTTATATTTCATTGCTATTTTTAAAATCATTATGAACTTGACAAAAAATCAATTCATATTCGTATGTGGTTTTTATTCAATCCGTATTCGGATTTCATGTTTATTGGATTCATATTGAGATTTCACTCTTTATTCGATCCGTATCCGGATCCGCTCTTTATTCGATCCGTATTCGGATTCGATAAATATCCGATTCGGATTCGTATCCGTATTTTTACGGATATGATTTCCATAATGCATATCCGAATCATATCCGTATCCGTATTCGTATTCGATATAGATGAAGCGAATATGGATATGGAAATAGGCATATCCGATCCGTATCCGATCCGTTTTCATTCCTAGATACATGGTCATTAAACATCTCCAATAACATTCACTATTTGTCACTTGTAAAAAAACAATGTTACTAAGTGGGAGTGCGATGTAAGGTCATGGGCGGTTTATGTGTATACTACATAGATACACATATCTATGGTCTGCGCACAATTATTAAGTTTCATACCTCTGCTTACAACTTATTGACTAGAATTATAATTTATTTCATCTGATTCTTATGTATGTGAGGTATTCTTTATATATATATATATATAGGAGATATTTCCAATGAGGTGCACCTTTCCTTGGTGCATGGAAAGCCCGTCATCCTAACCATCCATAGCCAATCTAATGGTTATCATTAATGGCTCGTTATCTATATTTTTTAATTGTCGAAAAACCCATTATGGTCATTTTGGTATATTCTATATTTAGAATGCAACAAAATATCTCCTAAATCATCTCACATCTCTCCCCTCTCTCTCTCTCTCTCTCTCGACGACGGCTCTCTCTCTTGTCTCTCTCTCGACGACGGCATGTGGGAGGAGGCTGCTCCGACGTCCTCCATCGCCTCCCTAACAGATCACGTTCACCTATGTCGCGAAGATCATCGATGACGGCATGTGGGAGGAGGTTGGTCGATTCCACAGGTTCAAACGTTGGAGATCGTGCTGGTGGATGTGAAGGTAAGCGGGGAGGGGAGGAGAAGGTTGAAGGAGTGCGTGAATGGAGGTGTGTGGGCGGATGAGGACGTGCATGGAGGAGGTGGGTCGTGGAGGAGAAGGGCGGAGGAGGTGCGGGTAGAGAGGATGCTGGAGATGGAGGGCGTGCCCAGGTTTTTACAATATAATGACCTATTTTGCAATCTCGAGTTTTTTTTTACAATCCCATATCGTATTTTACAATAGCATATCATCTTTTTACAAATTTCAGACTGTTTTTTTATATTTATACGCGTGGAGGAGGTGGAGACGACGGTTGAATGAGTGCGTGAATGGAGGTGTGTGGGCGGAGGAGGACGTGCATGGATGAGGTGGGTCGTGGAGGAGGTGCGGGTAGAGAGGATGCTGGAGATGGAGGGCGTGCCCAGGTTTTTACAATATAATGACCTATTTTGTAATCTCGAGTGTTTTTTTACAATCCCAGATCGTATTTTACAATATAAATGACATATTTTGCAATCTCAGACTGTTTTGCAATCTCGAGTTTTTTTTACAATCTCAGATCGTATTTTACAATTGCATATCATTTTTTACTAACTGTGATCTTATTATACAATGCAAGATGCAAAATTACAACAGGGATTCGAATTTTACAAAGATACTTGGCATTTGTGAAAAGCGCACATAATAGGATCTGATGGATTTACAATCTTCATACAGATTTTACAAAATGTCCATGATCTTTTACAATAGTGTTATCAAAGTTACAATTATTATAATATAAATATTACTAATTGTGATTTTATTTTACAATGCAGGATGCAATTTTACAATATCAAGCGGAATTTTACAAAAAAACTTGCTATTCTACATTGCGCGAAAATGCTACCATGTTGGCGAAAATTCAGTAACTAAAAGGCAACAAAAAATACCAAATCAGACACGCTAAAAATGGAAAAATATAAAGACGAAATAAATTTCAAATTCGAAATTAAATTCAAATTTAAAACGAAAATGTATGGACTAAAATACCCTTTTGGATGAAGAACCGCTAGATCGAGATCTAACGGATCTCGTGATGGGCTTTCCATACACCCAGGAAAGGTGCACCTCATTGGAAGGGCCCTCTATATATATATATATAAAATTTGGTGATTAGATACTCTTTAAGAAAAAAAACAGCAGAAGTGTATAACTACTAATAATTCCAGAAGGTATAGGTACACTTATAATTGTAACAACAGGTAGGGGCAATAAAATTCCTGTAGAATCTCAAGATGGCATAGGTGAGAAAATGATTAATTTAAAATATTGTAAGTAGGATACTCTTCTATGTAAAAGAGAAATAGATGGAGGTGTAAAAGAGAAATATAAGTGAAATCAAAGCTAATGATTCCTATGTAAAATTTTCCTTTAGATGTCGTCCAACTAATTTTATATTAACATAAATACCGTACCTTTTTAACACGCTGCTCTTCCCAGTTGGAAAATTCCAATAATCATAATGAGAGGGTTCAAACCCAATAATCGTGAAATCCTGAGTAGAGTATAGGCTCTTCATAAACAACCAAATCCATATCCACTAATAAAAAAATAAGGTTCCCCATTCCAACGTAGTTACTCTGTTCAACACACAATATTCCCAAAAACATGACTCATTACCGCTTTACTTCAATATCAAAACACCACCTGTTCATCTAATGGCATCTCCAACATTCTAACCTAATTTGTTCTCCCCACAGTTTTACCTTCCCTAACCCAAATTATCATCCATAATTGCCTTTTTTTGGACCCACTCATACATCGAGCCAAAAGAAGATAGATAAATTCTGTATTTGCTGGTATTAATAGCAGTAGTATGAATTTCCCACCAAAATTATAATCTCTTAAAAAAATTTAATGATGTACAGGAGACCGAAATACATACACACACCCAATTAAAATAATGGTTCAGCCTGGAAACTGTAGATCAATAGCAATCTGACCCTAGGTAAAATGAGTACTAGGTTAGTGGAATTAGGATATAGTTGATCCTGATCAATTGTATACAAATATCTCATTTTATAGAATTTATTAGTATCAAGAATGACAGGGAATTCCTTTGAGAACCATCAAATTGAACAATAAATTCTTTGGAGAAAAGAAATCAGTCCCCTTTTACCAAATAATATTGAAATTTCTTTCCCAATATTGGATCAAGATAGGTATAAAGTTAGAAATGCTAGCAAAGATAGAAGTAGATTGCTCATTTTGATCTTTAAAACCGCATGCAAGGCAACAACGAGGAGAAGAAGGGAATTGTACCTATGGATCTTCAAAATTTTGAGATACAAATGCAAGTAAGAACAACATCCAAGAACAATTCCAGAATGGACTTCATTTGATGCTTGGATCTGGAGCAGTAAGGAAGAAGAATAGCTGTAGTAGTTGCTAACTGTAGGCCTTCAGGAGGGGGATCTTCCAATTGAAGCAGTAGCTGCAATAGCAGCTAATAGTTCCAACATAATAAGGAGATGGAATTCTCGTCTAGGGGATTTTGAGCAGGAGAATTGGGGGAAAAAATAGAGAAATGAGAGAGGAAATAAAGGCCTCTTAGGTTGGAGTAAAATAGAGAAAGGAGGGAGAAAGTGAGGAAAGTGCAAGCAAAATTCCTCATGTGATGTCATCCATGACCTCAATTGTGACATCATCCTTAATGATGTCATTGATGACATCATCATTAATGATGTTATTAGTGACATCATAGAGCATAAAATATATTAATTATATGTATATATATATTTACTGGAAAGTACAATAACTTTTAAAATAATTTTTTATTTAAATTTTTCTTCTAAAACAGAAGTCTCTTTGTTTGATATACTTAAAGTTGACCGTATCCGTTCCTCGGACCTCAAATTTTGATGAGAAATATCTCGATTTGATCGTCTCTGAATGATGATCAATATGAATATATTATTGATATACTTTTGATCGCTTTTGGGTATCCGAAAATTTCAATATACGGTTTCGGTTTATTGTTAAATTTCATGATTTTAAATTATCAGATAATCTCCGATTAATAATGGTCGATTCCGTTGGTCTTCATTCGTCGAATCAGATTTTTAGGTCGTCTCGAAAACTTCGTATTTTCCGAATTTGCATCGTAGCTTTTCCACATCACGTGTTATGCGCGCCCGATTTCTGGTCGATTTCACCCGATCGACTTTTGATTTACGATCATTAGATTGATTTAAGTTATTTAATATCAATTAACAACTTTATTGAGTTATATGGACCCCATTCGGGTTGGGTTTGGATTTAATTAAACCTGGATGTTATAAATATAACAACCTCAAAGGGAGTCTCGTCCTCGAGACTCGAGTCATGATCATTAGGTATCTCGTTTGGATTCCATATGGCCATAAAAACCTCAAAGAATTTTAAACTCATAAAAACCTCAAAGGGAAAACAAGCTATATTCTTTTAATATCTATATAATTACAAAGGCTTATTTTAATGATTACCCGAGAAGAGTTGAAGGTATCGTGCTCGCATGTCGGCTTTGGTCTCCCACATCGCCTCTTCGACGTCGTGTCAGTGCCACAACACCTTGACCAATGGAATCTCTTTGGTACGAAGCTTCTTCACAACATTGTCAAATATCTGCACTGATCTCTCCTCGTATGTCAAATCTAGCTCCACATTAAGATTCTCGTAGACGATGACGTGTCGAGGGTCATGCACATACTTCCTTAGGTTGGAAACATTGTATATATCATGGATGCCTGAAAGGCATGGAGGAAGAGAAACCCGATAGGCCACCTTCCCTATACGAGCAAGAATCTCAAAAGGTCCAACACATCTAGTTTAGAAGTATAAATAAACAAATCTTCTATAAAAACAAGCCGACTGACACAACGACACTATTTTTATTGTAGAATAGTAGGAAGCGGGGAGGCCGCACTACGGTCGACTGTAGAGATCTTCACTTTAGGATTTTCTCCTTCTTCCTTTTCCATCCTCTAACTGCTAATGATTTTTTTATTTCACAGCTTTTTGTTTCTGTTTTGTGACGCACATGTTTCGAGCCGTGCAGCTGAGAACCAGAGAGCCAGCATTTATTTTATTTTTATTATATTAACCTCTGTAGAAATATTAAGGGTATTTGACAGTTTTACTACTTTGTAGGAGGTGCCCCGTAAGGGCATCCCGACTTGTACCTCTTCTTTGGGTCTGTTTCACCAAGTGGAGAGCACTTGGGGGAACAAGGCACCCACCACAGCTTTCTTGCATCGCATTTTCTTGACGTTTTCTGTGGCTTTTTCGAGGCTAGGTGCTTGTCTACTGTTTTTCGATTTTTCTTTGTTTGTGCCTCCGTAGTTAGCATCAAGACATACAACCTAGTTGTATGTTTGTTCACCTAGATGTTTTCTTTAAAATATAAAAAAAGTGATAACCCAAAAAATAGGAATTGCTAACAATATCTGACTTAAAGTTAAACACAACGGACTCCACATCTTTTGGGAGAGCAATCACCAACGGATGACTGGCAGCTACTTTCAAGATTTGTGAGTGAGGGAAGACCTATAAGGTTAGAACCTAAGCTTGAATTTTTTAAAAGACTACTGATATGACAATTGGTTGCTCTACTCTTTAGTGAGGACTCTCGGGTAACCGGAAACAGTCCGGGTTTCCTCAACAAAGTTGGAGGTTGAGAAGACACTGCGTAAAGCTCTGTCCTCAAGTAAAATGGGTAGCTGGAAACTGTCCGTTACTTACTCCCATACGGGATGAAAGTAGGTGATTAACTGTTCGGACTCACGACTGTTTTTCAAGAATTTCAGGCACCTATTAGGTCAGACAATTTGTGAAAAGACTTGTTTTGCCAATAAACCCTAAAACTGAAAAGATTAATGACCGAACTCTCTCGGTCATCACTGGGTTGAGTTGATGAATCAGAGGTATTGCCTTCTGTTTGTTTTTGTGGTACGAGTCTTATCTTTCACATCTCTATCAATCAATCTTCTGTCTTATCAAGATGATGGGTATGCGATCTCTTCAATCAACTCTGATTGATCCCCTCTCTCGCGCACATGCCCATCCATCTAGGTCGGTTGAGGATGTCCCTCTTCCTAAACCGAAGTTTCTTTATGTTCTATCTTCCAGGCGTGACTCTGACCTTGGAAACTCTTCTCCCACTCTATCTCCTTATTCTCAATCTTTATCATCATCACCCTAAGTTCAAGAGAACCACACTCTATAGTCGCAGTTGCATATCAACCTGGCCGAACCCGATTTAGATTCGTTCTCCTTTCCAGAAGATATGACCGGAAAAGGACTGCAACAACCATAGAATACTTCGGTAGTAATAGATCATGCTGCAATCAACAGTGGTCTCCTAGCATCCCTTGATTCGATGCATAATCAGATAATGGAGTAGGGGAGGCTGATGAACGACGTCTGGGCAAAACTATCATAGCTGAGAGTCCAACGAGAGACTCATGATGCTGAGATCCTAGGAGATGAGGGGCTTGGTGGGCAGAATGGAATAGATAGACCTCTACTAGATTCAAACCGAACGATGAAGCAACTCTACAATCCTAGAGCGACTACCGCACACCGGTGGATCTGTCTTCCTGTCATCCATGGAAATTTTGAGCTCCAACCATAGACCATCCAGTTGGTGTCCAAGTTTTATGGCCTATCTACGGAGGAGCTATATATGCACCTACATGAATTTGAGCTTATCCGCAGTACGATGCATGATCTACATGTGAACCAAGACATGATCAAATTGATTGCATTATTATTCTCCCTCTTGGATAGATTAGCCTACTGGTTGAAACATTTAGAGAGATACGTTTCTATGCAGGAGTAGTTTAGAATATAATATCTGAACAAGTACTACCCACTTGGTCACATGAATGCTGCTCGGGATATGATCAGTAACTTTACCATATTCGGGAATAAGCAGTTCCACAAGGCATGGGACATATTAGAGAGCTCATTGATAGGTGTCCCCACCATGAGATCTCGAAGCTGAAACTAGTTCAAAGCTTCTTTTGTGGGATGATACTGGAGTTGCAGGGACTGGTGAACGCTTCTTGCGGTGGATCGTATTTTTCAAAGCATGAGGACCAAGTCTGGGCCATCTACGAAGATATGGCTGAGAACCACACTACGATGTCCCATACTTGATTTTACACTTAGACAAAACCACCAACCTACCGTTAGCATTCCCGTGTGACACAAATTGAAGGGGCTCCTTCTTCTGTTGTTTCCTCTACCTATTCTGATTCCTCATCATCTCACATGGGGATCATTTTCCAGAAGTTGGACCTTATGGAAATCATAGAGAAAAGGTGCTAGAATTTGAATAAGCTCGATAAGATTAATGAGCTTGAGAGATGTTTTTGTGATCTAAAGATGCAAATCATGTGCCTTCAAGAGATACAAGATGATTCCACGAAGTCTTCAAGATCACAGACTAACTCGGGGAGCAGAGACCGAGGAATTCTTCTGTGGCCACCAGTTCAACTCATATACCACGTGCATTCTGAGCTAAATTACCTGTCTCATGCTTACCGATAGAACCTACAGACACGATCCTCTGATACCCAGATGGTAGTGTATCAGAGTGATCAGTCGCTAGCTTCGATGCCACCGGCATATTCTGAGATGCCTAAATCATTGATTGAGGTCAACGAGATATTGTAAAACCAACAATAGCAACCAAGGATCTGTCGGGATCATCCTGGTTTCTGTTGGTCTTTAGGAGGTGCCTCTTCCCAGTAGCCATCACAAGCACAGATGGGGCAGAATCACAAACATCAGCAACATTATGGTCCTCGATAATACCAACCTGCTCCGTGGAGACAGAAACACATATCCATCTCAGTATCAGCAGTCTTACCCTCCACAGTAGTAGCCAGCTCCGTAACAACCTCAGTATCATCGAGGTGACCCATCCTGGTCTCATGGTCCTTTCCACGCTCTAGAGTATCTCGCTAGTTTGATAGTCGACCAGCATGTCACATTTCGACGAGAAATGGATGAGTTTGAAAGCCATGCTACTGATATAGTCAAAGGGACGCCTGCTATTCCTGCTCTAATTGAACCGAACCCGAACAGTTTGAAGAGAAAGTCAGAGAAAGTACATTAGATAAAACCCACCCTCCAATCACAGGTATTTTCAAATGATTCTCTTTACTGTGATGAAGCTGATTTTATTTCTCTTAGGAGCGGTAGGATACCTACATGCATAGACTTAGCTAGGCTCGACAAAGATATAGTTGCTGATGCAAGCGAGCCTGTTGAGCTTGATGATGGCGGTGTTGATGTCGCATATCCCTTTGAGGATGTTGATGGTGGTGCTGATGCCACCAAGATGGACAAGAAGTAGCCAAAGTCTAATGCTGCTGCAGCTACTTTACCACTCTTATTGTACAATGATAATGATAGAAAAACACAAAAAATGTACAAAAAAGAAAATCTAAAAAGAGAAATAAATATAAGATAGTTGATCATTCTAGATCTCATGCGTCTTCTTCTGATCATTTGCATGGACCAAGTCCCCGTTTCAAAAAAATCTTCTTCTTGCTCTTCTGATCCTCCCATTGTACATACTAACAAGGAGGACGTACAGATACCTTTTCCCCAAGCACTCTGTTTGGAGAAAGGAGATAAAAAGGAAAAATCCAAAAAGATTCAGATGAATGATCTGATGAAAGAGATGCTCGATAAGTTCACCATTTAACTTACTCTTTAGGAAGCCTTGGCACACATCCTTCTTATACAAAAAGGTCTCAATGAGTGTACCACCATCCGTAGAAAGAAGATGCATCGCAATCATTGTTCATACATCCATGTGTTGATAAAGGATACATACCACGCTATCTAGAACCATTTCCCAGCCAAGAGATCAGACACAAGAGCGTCGTATGTCAGATGTGAAATTCTAGATCAGACTTTTTGTCATGTACTCTTTTAGATAACGGATTATCAATTAATCTCATTCCTTCTTCCTTACTTGACAAGTTTGGATTCAGAACTCTTCGACCAAGTAGGACGGTCTTACAATTTGCTGATAGATCGGTCAAGAGGCTAAGGGATTAATTGAGGACGTTATCATCACCATTCAGGGTTTGAAATTTCCCGTGAACTTCATCATATAGGACATGGTGGTTCCTTAATGTGTGACTGATACCCCGATCATATTAGTGTGACCTTTTCTGATGACAACTAATACCGTTTTCAATTATGGTACTGGGAATGTATAATTTCACGTCCTCGGAAAAATTATTCATATAGAGACGATCTCGGACCTAAAAGCTAGATCAGCCGAGTCAGAGCGAGCATCTGATGAGGACAAGCCCGATAGTCACCAGGAATGTGATTTTGTACAAATTGACGATGAGGCAATATGGGCCAAATCGAGCTCACAATCTTTCATCTTATTTCCAAGAGAGTTTGAGATTCAGATATTAGATGATGGAAGATCGTAGAGCACAATATTGGAGCCAATTAATGATAAGGGTGATGGAGATGATTCTGGAACTTTTTCTGTTCATTATGACATTTTTGATCCCTCCATGTCTGAAATGAATAATCACATCTGTCAGTTACTTATAGATTATTCAGACTCAGAAGATGTTGATTGGAAGTGTTTCACCGAGTTCCTTTCAATTCAGACTTCATCCGAAGATACTACAACCAGCCTGGAGACTGAGCTAATATAGAAGATTCATCGATCAAATGAGCAGTCTCCATATCATTCTGAGTCAGAGCAGGATGAGATTATGCACACATACCTAGTAACCTATACCCAGGCCCTAGTCAGACCATCTCTCCCTATTCCTTCCCCCCTGAGCTGAAGTTGTTGCCTCAGAGCATGAAATACCGATTCCTTGGTGGAGAGCATAAAATATTTCTGATCATCATCGCGTCCAATCTAATCAAAGATCAAGAATCTTGTTTGATGGAGATTCTTGAAAAGAACCACAAGGAAATCAAGTGGTCAGTAGAAGATCTCGATGGGATTAATCCGGCTTTGTGTTCCCACCACATCTTTCTCGAGGATGATGTCAAACCATTTAGCGAGTTTCAGTGCAGGTTGAACCCGAATATTTGAGAGGTGCTTATGAAGAAAATATCCAAGTGATGGAGCGTCGATTTTATCTATCTCATCTCTGACTCTAAATGGGTTCGTCCACTACATGTGGTACCCAAGAAGACGGATATCACTAATGAGATCTCTACTTGAGAACTGACTTCTTAGTGAGTTTGTGTGTACTACATGATTTTGAACCAGGAGATCAAGAAGGATCACTTCTCGCTACCATTCATTGATCGGATTATCAAGAGGTTAGCCGGGAAGAGCCATTATTGCTTTCTTGATGGGTACTCGGGATATAATCAGGTGGCCATCTCACATGAAGACCAAGAAAAGATGACCTTCACCTATCCGTTCGGAACTTATGCTTTAAAACGGATGACCTTTGGATTATATGATGCTCCAGCTACATTCTAGAGGTTTACACTTTCTATTTTCACGGACATGATGGGAGACTTTTTAGAGGTCTTCATAGATTATTTTCAGTCTACGATGATGACTTTGATTGTTTTCTTTCTAGCCTAGATCGCGTGATTCAGAGGTGCACTAAGGTAAACCTCATTCTTTCTTGGGAGAAGAGTCATTTCATGATGACTCAGGGGACAGTCCTTGGTCATATCATCTCCAAAAGGGGCATGGAGGTGGATCTGGCCAATGAGCATATCATAAAGAAGCTCAATCCGCCGTCCAATTTGAAGTAGTTACGGTCTTTTCTTGGGCATGTTGGATTCTACCGACATTTTATTTGAAACTTCGGCAAAATTACTCGACCATTATCTGATCTTCTAGCAAAAGACATCGAGTTTATTATCGATGATAAGTGTCTTTTGACTTTAGGCTCCAGTTCTTCAGCCACCCGATTGGTCTCTCCCATTCGATATCATGATGGATGCTGCTCATTTTCTCATTGGGACTATTTTGGGATAGAGGAGGGATGCCCTTCTATATGCCATACACTACGCTAACAAGACTTTGGATTTCGCTTAGCAAAATTACACTGTTACAAAGAAAGAAGTATTTGTCGTGGACAAATTTAGGTCCCATATCTTAGGATCAAAGTCACAATCTTCATTGACCATACAATCATCAGGTATTTAATGAACAAGAAGGATTCTAAGACGCGTCTGACCAGATGGATCCTTCTACTCCAGGAATTTGACATTGAGATTAAGGACAAGCCTGGAGTTAAGAATGTGGTGACAGATCACCTCTCCAGATTGGAATTTCTCGAGACTTCTGAGTTTGATACACCAATCACTGAGACCTTTCAAGATGAGGCAATTCTTGTTGTTGCCTTGCTCTCATGGTATGCCGACATTGTGAACTTTCCTGTTGCTAAGAAAGTCTCACAAGATTGGTCCAGGTAGAGACACGAGACTTTCCTCACAAAAGTCAAGTCTTACCATTGGTAGGATCCAATCCTTTATCATGACGGAGCGGATTCCATCTGACGTCGATTTATTCCTCAGGAGGAATACTAGAGTGTCCTCATGTATTGCTATAAATTCAAAGTTGGAGTACACCATTCAGGGAAGAGACATCAAAAAAGGTACTTTAATCTGGTCTTTGGTGCCCTACGCTCATTGTAGATGCCCATGCGTTCGTAAAGAGATGTACTGAATGTTGAAGAATGGGTACTTGTGGACATAGAGACATGATGTCGATGCAATCGATTCACTTCTGTGAAGTCTTTGATGCATGTGGTATCGACTTTATGGGCTCGTTCCCTAAGAGTCAGGGATTCGAGTGTATTTTTCTGGCTGTAGATTATGTGAGTCGTTGGGTAGAGGCTATTCTTGCATGAGTCGCTGATGCGAACACGGTTTGTAAGTTCCTGAGAAAGCATATCATTTCGTGGTTCGGAGTCCCTCGAGTTCTGATATCAGATGGGGGTAGCCACTTCATCAACGACAAGGTGAGAGCACTTACTAACGAGTTCAGTATAGACCATCGGGTTTCTACTATTTCATTATCCTTAGAGGAATGGTGTAGCTGAATTTTCGAACAGGGAGGTTAAGACGATCTTGTAGAAGGTTGTTCGCCTAAATCGAAAGAATTGGTCTCAGCTTTTGGATTCGGTTCTTTAGGCCTATAGAACATCCTTCAAGAAATAATTGATTACATATCCCTTCCGACTCGTTTATGACAATCCATGCCACTTATCTATAGAAATCAAGCATAGCACTTGGTGGGCAGTGAAAGAAGTGATTTTTGGTTTAGATGATGCAGGAGATTAGAGGCAAACATGATTAGCAGTATTGGAGGAATTACGAGATGAAGCTTTCACGAGTAGACTCCATTATAAGAAGCGGATGAAAGAGTGGCATGATGCTCATATCAACCACAAGGAGTTTGAACCTAATCAAAAAGTTTGGCTATTTGATGCAAGATTGAAACTATTTCACGAGAAACTTTAGAGTAAATGGAAAGGCTCATATCTTGTGCGAAAGGTCTATGACAATGGTAGTATCGATATATCTGAGTTGTCTTCTGAGTACACATTTCATTCAATGATCAATGGTTGAAACCCTTTCTTGATCATGAGCCGCCGACCATTGAGGTTGACCCTATTCATTTTGTATGAGATGTGTTCTTCACTCTTTACACCCTTCATCTCATATATGATTTTCAAGATTACTTTGTACATATTTTTGATTTTATGTTGTCTTTCTTCCATTTATCTTACACCCCTAAATTTCGCTTAGGATTTCACTATATTTAAGATGTACTTTATCCTAAGTATGAGGGAGGGGGTGGGGGTGTAAACATATTGTTGTTCATATCATTATGTTTATTACCCATGTTGTTGGTTATACTTAGGGTGTGCTTTACCCTAAGTATGGGGGATGGGGTTTGATTGTTTTCGATTTTGGTATCATCTGTTCTCTCACTTGTCCCTCAACTGTTGATATTCTTCTATATACTTAGAGATATTTTACCCTAAGTATATGAGGACAAGCCGAGTCGTTGATTGTGTACATTCTCTTGACCTCGATCATCTTCAATTTTGAGTATGTTATCCTTAGGATTATTTGATCCTAAGTATAGAGGGGATGATTGACTTCTATTCTTTTGTCATTATTATTTGAGCTATTGTAGTATAGGTTTTTTTCAACAATCTATACTTAACTCGAGTTATGTCTTCCTTTACCACTTCTTTGGTCACTATGGGTGTCGTATCTACATTTTATATATACTTTAGAAATCATAACTCATCCTTTATTGTATTTTTAATAATATGTCTCTCTAAAAGTATGAGTGTGTATATTTTAGATTTTTAAAAGACGAAAGAAAACCGTAAATATGACTTAATAAAAAAACATCTTAAAAATTGTATATAAAATATGTTGTAAAATACTTGGATAAAATCTTTAATTATTTAAAATTTGTAAAATCTTTATAAATATTGTATAAAATATGTATAATTTTGCATATATGAAATAGGTATAAAATTATTTGTAAAATGTACAAAATTCTTGTAAATTTTGTGTAAATTGAATTAATCCACTAACTTTTCCAAAAAGATCCTAAAATTAAACAGTTTTAAAACTCAATAAAAATTCGCAAAGGTCTTTAGAAATCACACAAAAAGTTTAAGCTGAAAAATCACTTCATAAAAAATTATTGCACTCATTTGTATTTTTCAAAACAAGTCTGATTCTTGGACCGAATGGATCAAAGTCTGAGAGATGGAGCTTGGTTTAGGATTTACCCACTTAATTCTAAAGAGACTATATTAGAAACTGGAATTAAGACTCTTCTCTTTTAGACTTAATTCTTTGAGTTCCATGAGATCATGTTGAGAATTCAACTTGAATTTGCCCAAGTAAGACATATGGTGTCATCTATTTAACTCTTCTCCATTTGAATCAAATTTGAACTCACACACTCTGCACTTAGCTCAACTTGCATGGGGCTGCGAAGTGCATTCTATTTCGATGGTGTGTTTCCATCCTTGGCTAGTAGCGCTGACATCTAAAGACGGAAGAGTTTGGGGTTGAAATAAAGCTTCAGATGAGGGAAGGATCTGCTGGCACAGTTTTTTCCAAGACCCCAAAAAATGGATGGAAAGAAAAGATGCTATATCTGTTGGGGCACAAAAAAGCTACACAGTACAACAATCATCTCTACAAAAAAGAAGCCAAACACCAAACACAAATGTGACCACAATAGTCCAAGCTTCAGAAAAGCATGCATCATCTTAGTGGAGACTTGGCTAAACTGGCCAGGCTTCATAAGGAGATGTGATTACACTCCAGTTCTCTTCCAATTCTTCTTTTTCTCTCTGTATTCGACTGTGGACACAACACTGACTAACTTTAGAATGAAATACCCCCTCCTCGAGGATTGAGTATCTAGATGAGGACCAATGGGAGTGTATTACTGGGATGGGCAGTTTCTTCGCTTCTTTAATTAGGAAGAGCTAACACTCTTCACACACAGTACAAATTGCTTTCAAAGCTGAAAAGTTTACGTGATGGATGGGTGGATCTGAGATGCTTGTTGAGGTGAACCTGGATAAGGATTTGTGAAACTTGAGGGTTGTCGAGGCCTAAATCCTAATTCTAATAGAGTCCCAACACACTAATAATCCAAATGCCTACTCCAAGTTCTCAATTTTGGATGAAATGAGATTTGGTTTAAAGAAACAAATATGTTCTAAGTTCTTTTCTTTCCCGCTTTTCTTTTTCTTTTCTCTTGCCCTTATTTACATAATAAGTACTTGCTAAGGGACAACCAAACGTAAAGTATAGGGGAATGACGAATTTATGATTCATTGCTTTTATCCTTTCATTTTGGCTAAAATTCTAGGTAAAATACATGTAAATATTCACTAATTCTTATTAGTTAACATTCTAATCACAAATATTAATATTATATATTTAACACTTATTTTATCAAAAATAAAATAATAAAGAGAAAAATAAAAAAATAAAAGAAAAGAAGGATACATAAAAAAACATACTGATCCTAACCCCGAGACCGGATCAATATTGACTTGGTTGACAAAATAAATAAGTAGGTGGAGATAATGATCTTAATGTATAAAAATGTCAGAAAATCTTGATCGCTAACGTATATTTATACACTTTTCACCTTATAAATATTTCACCTATTTTATTTACCATCATGAAAACCTCAAATTAGAATCTTTTCTTCACAAAAGTTGTTCATAAAAATATATGGTATTTTATAAAAATATTAGAAAAATGATCTAATATAAAAATAATTAATTACAATGAACCACAAAATCCTTAAAACTGACTTCCAAGGTTCATAACTATTTATAGAAAATCCCAAATAGACAAAACTCACTTTTAAACTTCGTTTTATAACTAATATCATTTATTAAAGATATCAAAAAAATTAGAATAAAACGGGTGACTTTCAGCATTTGGACCCCTTTGTCTGTATGTACTATATGTAGAAACTTCCTGATTTTTTAATTAATTATCCGTAATTCTGTTTAAATTAATTTCTTTTTTAAAATATTTCTAAAAATTAATAAAAAATATAACTAAGGTCAAAGTGCTAATAAATCTTGAAGCCGTGACCTAAATTCTCCGGACCTCATAACTCGGCCATATAGATTCCGAAATGAGAGAACTCAATTTTAAAGTTCATTTTATTTAATTATCTATCTAACGACACCAATTTCACCAAAATCAGTGCTAATATGCAAGAAGTGGATTTCAGGTCGTATTGGTATAAATTGTACAATGTACCTTAATTTTATCTTATGTAATATATGTCATTTCTTATATTTATATACTCTATTATTAAATTTAAATAAATTAATTTTTTATTTATTAATTTACTTATTTATAAATTTATTAATTATTTAATTAATTCATTAACAAAATAATTATTACTTATTTAATTATTATATTTTAATGTATTTACTTAACTACTTATTTATTCAATTTAGTTACTTAATTATCTAATTATTTATTCAATTACTAAATTTATATTAATTATTAATTTAAGTATTAATTAGTTAATTGATTAATTAAATTTTTTTTCCTTTTCTCTCTCTTACTTTCCCTTCCTTTTTCCCGCTTTTCTTCTTCTTCCTACATCTTCCTCACCCGTCGTACGCCATCTCTCCTTCCTCCTTCCTCCGTCTAGGCCGTTGGGTCGTTGCCCTAACCAGCTTGCCTCCTTACCTTCTTCCTTCACTTGTTGTGTGCTTCAAGCCATCTCCATCTATATAAGGAGCCCTGAGCTCCTCCTCTTCGAGATCATCCGCCATTTGCCACTTCTTCTTCCGAAGCTCCGAGAGAGAGAGAGAGAGAGAGAGAGAGAGAGATGCGAGGGTGACAGTCTCTCGTCCCCGGCATCGAGCGAGCTTAAGATCGAGGAGGTCCAGCGTGATCAGCCACTGGAGTGTAGCTCCTAGCTCCACCGCAACAGCCTATGCATCCTGCCACTGTCGCATTGAAGCCACAACCTCGAAGCATCTTCTCCGACCATAGGCACACTAGCCATTACTTTTTCCTTCATTCTTATTAGATCCCTTCTATCTCTTTTCCTTCCCCCTATGTTTTCTCATCTCCTATCTCCTCCTTTATCTTCTCTAGATTTCCTCTTTTCTCCTTGATTCCTCTATTCTAAATAGACCTGGCCAAATTGCGGGCCGGGCCGAATGGGCCGAGGTTAAAAAACCTTTGTCCAAGGTCCGCCCATGGGCCGGCCCATGGCCCATTTTGGTCCTTTTCCATTGATTTTTTAATAGCATTTAATACATATAGATGATTTTATTAATACCAACTACACTTTATATAACTAATATATGTAGTTTACATGTTACTTGACATATAAACTATTGAATTTTTATTTAAAACTAGTGTCACAAATGAAAAACTTAAAGCATATCATATTAATACATGTATAATTTGATATATATTTATATATTTTTTATTTTTTGCGGGATGGGCCGGGCCAGCCCATGCTTAAATCTCGAAGTCCAAGCCCGGCCCATGAGCGGGCTGGACGGGGCTGGGTGGATGAGCTCCCGTTGGCCAGGTCTAATTCTAAACCAATATTCATTAGACGTCATATAAAACCATCACTGATCTTCATTATTCCGTCACTTCACCCGATCAGATCCAGTTCTCCATTCTCTTCCGCCGTTGAACATCTCGATTCAGAGCTGATTCGAGCTCATGATCCTCTCCTTCACCTTCAATTGGGATCACCATACATCATCACCGGAACCTATGACATTCATTTCTTACTTGTTCTAACATTTGACCGAGATCCGATTTTGAGCCATTAGATATGTTCGTCTACAGGTGTTGAACGAGCTTCGCTGGAGATGAAGCCATAGCCGCCTTCAACCTACAAACATCTAGAACTCCCTTCAATCTGGAGGCGATTTTACGTCAGGACGTAAGCACACATCATTGCTGATCAGATCACCTACAGATCTGAACGAGTTCGTAGACTTCAATATTCACAGCACGAAGCAGAAGTATCTGGAGCAATATCAAGCAGATCCTCTTGTCAAATCGAGCCGAAGAAATGCAATTTCCAGAACCGACGATCCGATCAGACCTGCCATGCGCAAAATCACCTTCTAGCATCCCCTACAGAATTCGAAAGAGGAAAGACATCAGCTTCTTCAGAATTCCTCTTCACCATTCGATCAGAGTTCAACCGACGGTTGAGATTCCCTTGGAAATAGATTGGGACTTTGTACAACAGCTGTCTGATTGCATAGAGATCCAATACCTCAAATCCGATCAAGCCCCCGAGTAGGGTGGAGCATTGGGTCGGGTCAGCCCGGACCCGACTCTGACCCGACCCGCAAAAATCCGGACCTGGCCCGGACCCGATATACATATGGGTCGGGCCCGGGCCCTGATTCTGTCAAAATTTCAAGCTCGGGCCGGGTCTAACCCGAACCCGATTTGGCCCTAGAAAGCCCGACCCGGCCCGCGATATCTATATGCAATTCTGTAGCATGGGTCATGCACCCAGTTTTGAACCGTGACTGAACGTCCTCTCCCAACCTTCCGGTCTTGCCAATGCCTCATCATGTGATCTTGTCTCCAGTGTTGCATTTGTGTCGCCACCACCAATCCATCCTCTCCCCGCGATCCTCCTCGAATACGGCGACCCCTCCTCACCCCCTCACCCCTCGAAGTATTAGATTACTTGCTGTCACGCGCAACCAGTTCCAGGCGGAGGAAGTGTGACTGTCAAGTTTTTTTTAGTATCAAAATATTCCAATGCCAGTATAATCTAAAGCTTTAACACGTCAAAACACATCCCTATTCAAAAAATTTATACATATGTTTAAAGTCTGAAACGTTGTGTGGCGTATGATAATATCCAAATATAGAAGTGCAGTTGTTTTCAATCATGGACTCGATTATACAAGTGTGGCTCTTTTCAAGGTGCATGTGGAAGAAAATCTGATTTATTACGTCATGGATTTAGATTGGTCCGAGAACAGCAATTAGAGATGGGTTGAGCCCGACCCGAACCCGGCCCCAATACCGTGGGCCTTGGACCGAGCCCGGGTCTTTGTAATCATCAAAAATCCGGGCCTCGACCCGGCCCAAGGCCCATGGAAATTTGACGGGCTCGGGTCGGGCTATCTCAGGTTGGGCCGGGTCGAGTCCAATGCTCCACCCTCCCGAGACCGCACGAACATCACCACGACTCGCATCCTCACCTGCTTTACCCCGCCAATCCACCACGTGCCTTGAAGATATTTCCTGGCGAATTAGCGTTGTTGCCCTCGGAAGTTTCTGTATTCTCAAGCAGGTCACCCGCACGTGACATACTGGTTAAATTGTGCACGAACCCCTTTGATTTTGCATTTTTATCTACGCACCCCATATTTCCAATATTATTGCGAGTATACCCCTACAACAGAATATATCACTATACATATTATAATACATAATAAAAATAGAAAATTAAAAAATAACATTAAAATACACACACATATGACATATATACATATACATATAGTACTATACTATATACAGCTCAAAATCAGTTCTGGAAAAATAAAAAATATTTTCTATTTTTAATAAATCATTTAAAACCACAAGAAATATACCAAAACTTTAAAACAACAAAAAAATAAAAACACTTTGAAAATTCTAAAAATTACCTACAATAGTTACTATATTCTACATATTAAATTAAAAAATAAATATTGAATATTAAAATTTAAAAAATCAAAATACATAAAAAGTTCAAAAATATGTAAATAATTCATTAGAAATCACAAAAACACATACAATGTATTGTTGGAAAGATAATTCCACCTACTTTCCAGTAAAAAATAATTTTTCTCACTGTTTTCTATTTTAAAAATCAAAATAAAATTTATTTTCAAATAGAAATTTAGTTTTCAACTTTAAAGATCAAATAAAAATTGTGAACATTTTTTAAAATAAGTAAAAATCATTTAACATTATAAAATTCATAAAAGTCAAATAAGAATAAGAAAATCCCTAAAAATAAATAAAACTATAAGAAATCAATAAAACCTTAATTTCTATTATTTTGTAAACAGTTTGCATCCCTGAGTTCGACACTCTCGTACTTGACACTATACACATCTAGTTTAGGAGTAAATAAAAAAATAAATCTTCTGTAAAAACAACCCAACAGGTATAGTGACACTATTCTTATTGTAGAATAGTAGGAGGGGTGGCTCTTTCAGAGAGCATGAGAGTAATTAGTCTGGACCATTAGATTTTGCTCATCTCTCTCCTCCTCCAATCAATTAGCAGAATCTAATGGTCCAAACTCATTGCTCTCATGCTCACAGTTTTTGGTTCTCACAGGATCAACCCTCTATATATGTATATGTATTTAGATAGAGAGAGAAGTGGGTCTGCCCTTAGGGGGCAGCTAACGGACTGTCCCCACCACATTTTTTGGCTAACTTTTTTTATTTTTCTAAAAAATAATTCCTGGTGACTTAGTGGGAATTCACAATTTCTCTAGGGAATAATGTGCTTATCCAGTAATCCGAGAGAATCAGAGGTATGATTATACAACTAGTGCATCTGAGGGTATATATACTGCTAGCGCGGGGTCCTCTAATATCTAATTGGGGGTGCGATAGCCATAGTTAGTTGTTGTTTCTATTGTGCTTGATTCTCGTTGTTGATACCGACAAGACCCAGCCAGAGTCTTCTGATTGGTAGTGAGGGTACTCTTTGTACCCGAAAAGGAAAAGGCATATATTTTCATCACACTACATCCCTCTAACACGTCATTCCAATTTCGTTAGAAATAGATACTTCTACCTATTCTGGATGGAGAGAAAATGAGTCTCCATTTCCGACGAAATTGCAATGACATAATAGAAGGATATAGTGATGAAAATATATAGTTGTATTTTTCAAAAAAATTAAAAAATTAGTCGAAAATGAGACGAGGGCAGCCCATTGGCTACCCCGTCGTACTTTTCCTGTTTTTATTTTTTAAATGAAACTCGTGAAAATTCATCACTATATCTATATATTATGTCATTCTAATTTAATGTGAAATAGAGACACCGATGACCTCCATCCATACGAGATCGATTTCAACAATTCTACGACCGTTGAAAAATGAATGTCTAGATGGGGGTTTTATGAGCCTCTGTTTCGCACAAAACTTTAACGACATAATATAGGAATATAGTGATGAATTTTCATGGTTTTTTTTAAAAAAATTGGAAAAACGAGGTAGAGGAGCCAAGTTAGCTCCCCGGAGGGGGCAACCCCATTTTACCCTATATATTTGGGAAATTGGCGTTGCCCTCATCCCATTTTTCAGTTAAATTTTATTTTTTTGAAAAATACCGCTATATATTTCAATCATTGTATCCCTCTGACGAGGCCGCAGACTACCCTTGTTAATGTTATCTTATTGCTGTTTCGTTGCAGACGGATAGATCCGCGTCGATCAAAAATTAACCGCACAAATCGATGAATCATCGAATTAAATTAATATGCGGTTTTATGTTTATCTAGCCTGGGAAAGCCCCATGGTCGACTCAAGGAGGCAAAGGAATAACTCGGGATCAAGTTAGATGATTAGATTACGATTTTCCAAGTGGGATTCTTTTTGTAATTTTTTTATGCAATAAAAATGCCAATGCTACAATGCGGATGAATTAGGTTAATAAGAATTCAACAACTTAGCCAAATTTAATTTTAATGTGAAATTAATCCAAATTGATCAATTGTATTTTTCCTATAAACCTAATCCAATTATTAATGTGAAATGGTTTTTTTTAGAATTTTTGGGTTTAGAATGCACAAATGAAAAATGCAATTTTTTTTGGGATTTTTATGAAATTCGTCAAGCAAATGATAGGCAAAAATTATGAAAAATTTACTAGAAGATAAATATGATGAAATGAAGTTATACTAATATTTTTAGAATTTTCTGACACTTTTTTATTTTTTTATGAGTATTTTACTGAAAACAGAGTAACTGCGAGTATTTAATTATTAATTAATCCACAAAGTTAAATTATCCAGAGATGGATTTATCTCAAATAGATATTTCGATAAGTAATCCAGGAGTTGAAATTTCACGAAAATCTTATTCGTGGAATTAATTAAAAATCAATTACATAAATCACTCTAAAATTTATTTTATACAAACAACAACTCTGAATTGGACGAAATTTGGATTGTAATCAAAGCACATGTAGAGGCATCATTCATAATTTTTTCGCAATTTTTGGAGCAATAAATATAGCTGTACGAATTTCCGAGCGTAAACGGGTAAAATATCTTTGATTTTCAATCTCTACTTTTTAGAAAAATATCCAAGGCAAAGAAAAATGCAAATAAATAGTCACAAGTTAAAGATTGAAATGCTCATCAACAAGCTATTTTTCATTAAAATAAATGATGCAAAAATATGGTCCAAATCGATGTGTGAATGCAGGGGTATCCGTGCAATATAGAACTAACAAACAACAAACTGAAATGTGCCTAAGGGCACTTTTGGAAATATATAAATATGCAAGGAAATATTTGTAATTTTTTCAATAAAAAAAGAAATGGACCTCTTCTTGTTGGAAATGTGGATTCCAAGAATGGAACCCACCCCTTCTTCATGCGGCTAGGGCACGGCGCAATGGGGATGACGGCAGCGCGGGGCAAGCGGAGGGCGCGAGGAGCGGCATCGACGGCTTGATGAGGCGGAGATCGGCGGCCGCCGCGCGAGGGCGTGCGCTGGCGGATGCACGCGGTGGGCGGCACGGCTCAAAGGGGAGGAAGATGGTGCGCGCTACGGCGGGGCGGTGGGGCATGAGAGCTCAGGGCGGCTCACAGAGGGCTGGCGGTTGCGGGCCACTGGAGGTCGGTGCGGCAAGGGGCCGCAGGGGGAAGGGGGTGCGCGTGCGCAACACTGTCAACGGGCGAACGACGGTGTTGATGCGCGGGCGTGTGGCGGCGATGACCGAGCGGGAGCGCGCGCCGCTCGCGACGCAATCGCGGTGGAGAGGTGGTGACGGGGCGGCGGGGCTCTGGCCAAGGAGGTCTGAAGGACAGCGTTGCGGTTGACAGCGGCGACTGTGAACGGCAGCGGAGGGGAGGAGCTGGCTGGGCGTGCGAGGAGGTGCGACAACAGGCCGCCCAGGTGGTCGGCGGGTAGAGATGCTGCGTGGAGCACGGGTGATGGGCCGAAAAATCGATCAATCCGGATCTAATAAAAATCACACTCGGGTCATTGCGACCCGGATCGAAAGAGATCTTAGCTCAATTAAGAAAAATAAGGATCAAACCACCATTCAGAAGAATAAAACAATGAAAGCAAAAATAGTGACCCTGGCTATGAGATTAGCCTGGTGTAGTACCCAGGGTCGGACTCAGGGAGCACGAATTGGCCTTGCGGCCTACGAAGTAGTCAAAAATGAAACAAAGCAAAAACAAGTATTTTTGGTGGTTTTTAATTATTTTTATATTTTTAGGATCTTTAATAATGGAGGAAAGTAATAAAAAGACAAAAACAATCACAATCAACAAATTATTTAAACACTCTAAAAAGCTCCAAAAATTCAAACAAAAATATTTTTATGTTTTTGAGATTTCTTACTATTTTTAATGAATTTTTGAGATTTTTATAATTTTTATGGAATTTTCTAAAAATAAAAGAAGGCAGAAACAATGGGCCACTGTCCGCCCAGAATTCAAAGGGCCATGAAAAATATCAAATGCTCCTATCATAGCCTGGAGGTAATTTTTATGAAAACTACAAATAACAAAGAAAATTCAGCAAAAGAATTTCTGATTTTTTGGATTTTCTATAATTTTTTAGAATTTTAGAGTTTTTAAGGGTTTTTAATTTTTAAGGTTTTGCAATGTCCAAAAATAGCCAAAATTGCACAGAAAATCAAACACCACAAAATAAACAAATCCTAATTTTTTTAGAATCTTGGAAGAGTTTTGATATTTTTTATGGTTTTCTAATCTGGACAGACACAAACATAACGATTTTTGAAATTTTAAAATACTAAAAAGCCTAAAAAATGTACCCAAAAAATAGAGAAATTTTTACACAGTGGTAGGAGCCATATGTCCAAATTTCACGCAATTTGGGTTAATTTGATATTTTTATTTAAATCAGACAAAGGCTCGCAGTGCACAAGGACCTATACGTAATAAAACATATTTACAGGGACTGAAAAGTAATAAATCGAGAAAGCTGGGGGTCCCTCGTGCAAAAACTCCAAGACAGCACGCGCGCTGCACGTGTTCTGGGTACCGAGGGACCTAAATGTAAAAAAACTTACTTCCAAGGGCTTATTAGTAACACGTGCTAAAAGCCCAGGGAAGAAGTTGCAAATTACCCAAGAAATTCAGCACATGTTGAATAAAATCATTCACAGGGGTATGGATGCAAATATCAAAACATATATTTCATTCAGTAACACATAAAAACATCAGCCCACACAATGCAATTTCTCCAAAAACCACGTGACGAAGCACGTGTCTCACACAAACTGGGATGAAAATGCAAATACACAAAAGGTTCAGGTCCTAAGTGCAATTTAACCAAAATAAAAACACTATACCTAATATCTACAGGACTAAATAAGAAATGCAAAAACTGGAGGGGCCTACGGGTAAATTACCCCTTATTATCGGTGGGCTGAGGCGGTGCCACGTGGAAGATCTGACAGTGATGGATCAAGGGCACCCCTTCTCTGGCTCGGACAGAGATCTGACGGTGGCCAGGTCCCGTTAAATGGATGGTTGTGATCGAATCTGGGACGTCGGGGATGATCAGACGTCAGAGGAGGATCCTGGAAGAACACAGCTCCGGCAAACTTCGCCGGAGCACCACGGGCGCGCTGGACCTCCGCTGCTGCTGCTGGGATGTGGAATAGAATCACTCAGGTCCTCCGTAGCTACTGAGCCCCTCCGATGACGCCGGGAAGCTCCGAGGAGCTCTAGCGACGCAGGAGGAGCTGGAGCTCTGTGCTTAGATGTCCAGACCCTCAGATGGGTCTCCTTCACCCTGCAAAATAGCACGAGAAGACTCCTGGGTCGAGGGCAAATTGCCTCGACGCGGTGAGAGGTGGAATGGGTGGATGTGTGCGTCGGGGCGACACTCTCCGGCGAGGCGACGACAGAGGAGGGTGGACTCCCGGTTCCTGGGCGGAATCGGGTTGGATGGAAAGGCGTAGCAGATGGAGAGGAGTATGGCGAAGATGTTGGACGAGTCGGAAGGTCAGAACGATGATCTAAGTGGGAGTAATCGATGAAATGGATGATCGGAGCTATTTGGGGGTAATCGAAAATTCAAGAAAGATAGGAAGAATCGGGTCTACCTGGTGAATGTGGTTGACTGTGGATGAGCTCTGGAAGCTCTGGTCGTCGCCTCGAGGGTCGTCGACAACCCGAGGCTCGGGCACAACTCACAGCGGAGTACGGCGGTCAGATGACACCGGATCAGTGGCGGAGGGCTCCTCTCCTCTCTTCGACACCACCCTCGCACTGCTGTCACTCAGAGGAAGGGTATGGAGATCCTGGGACGATGGAGCAACACCAAAGATGGCATGAAATGGTAGCCGAAGTTGGAACTTTATACAGCTAGGGTCCGAGAAGAAGAAGGTTGGGCGTGTTGTCGGAGCTCGGATCCCGAGGAAAAACCACCGGGCGTGGATCTCGGTTATATCTACTATGATTAGGACCCGGGGTTTGATTATTTGGGGCTTGGATCTGGTTTAGAAAAATAAGCGAAGTCGGGTCGATGGCACAGATCCGAGTGGACCGGTCCAGGGGGAGAGTTGACCGGGGGTCAACAATCCCCCGTGGACCAATCAGAGGCTACCATTGGATAATTATTTGATAATTCAATAAGAAATATGAAATGAATTAATTTCGAAAAACTTAAAACATGAAAAATGTTTATTTATTTTCAAATTAATTTTTAGTAATTTTTATTTATTTTTTTGAAATAAAAATTATGTATTTACAATATAGTATTATTATATACAGGTATATACATGTATTAATTTTTTATTTTAATTTTTAATTGTTTATTTTATATATTTATTCCAATTTTATATTTTATTTATTTATAAGATAAAATTTGGAATAAAGGGGTATTTTTATTTTATTTTTATTAATTATTTACAAGGGTTAATAAATAGGTATATACATATAATTATATGGTATATATACAAGGTGAATTTTGATTTTTATTTTGTTTCTTTTAATTTTAATTTTATTTTTATGATTTTTATTTTATTTATTTACACTATGCATTGTGGAGTATGTACATATTTTTATTTGATTTTAATTATTTATTTACAAGAGAAAATAAATAGATGTGTGGTTCTATATACATAGTATATATATTCAATGATGAAGGAATTTTATTTCTTTTTATTTTTCTTTTATTTTTCACATTTTTATTTTAATTTTATATTTACAAATATATACAAATAAATACACACCCATTTTTACTTTTATTAAGAGGAAAATAATTTTTATTTATATACATAGGTATATGTACACATATGAGCTTCCCTATCTCTCTCTACTTGGGATCTTTTGCGGTCAGGCCCATGCTGGGCCCTCCCTTGGGATTAGGTCGCTCAATATTTATTCTAAATATCTCCCTCTTTTTTTTATTTCTTTATTCTTTTATTTATGCACAAAAACATGCTAAATATGCATATTTACACAATGCATGCTATTTGACAATTATTGCTATTTACATGAATATACATGTGTTTTGCAAAGGTTTTGTAGCTAAAATAAAAGAATAAAGAGTGATGAATGGGTATTCATCACCCCCCTATACTTAACTTTGCTAGTCCCTTAGCAAACACTTATTTGAAAAAGAAGTGCAAAAGAGAAAGAAAAATAAAAAGAGGAGAAATCAAGGTTGATTATTAAACTTTCCTTCATTAAATTGAAATATGGAGCTCGATCAGACCTTTGGATTGTTAATTTGTTGGAACCTTATTTGGACTTAAGCTTAAAACTTAACAGCCTCTAAGTTCCACCAATCTATGGGAAAGACTCCTCAATAAACTAGATCAGAACAAGTCTACATACACAAACTCTAATGACCATGAATCTTTCCTTGTACAGTATAAATGATATGTAGCTCCCCACCTTAGAAGTAACTGTGACGCCCCTAGGATCTGGGTACTCGGCAAACCAATCCACGCACATAATTCCACATTCTAATATTGACATTCACAAAAGCAGGAGAAAAAGCAACATGCAAAGGAAATATTTTTTTTGCTTCTCATTCCATTCAACCTGTTCACAAGCACGTGTATTTCCATTCACCAATTCTGTTACAATCTATTATCCATTTCCATGTCCACAAAAATTACATGTAAGCATAAATCAGATCTCCACACATACATTACATGCCATGTCTCTCAACAAAATACTACAAGTGAAGAAAGATAGTAAAACTACTACCAACAACTGTACTGCAAAAAGTGTCGTGAAGTTGCACAAAAGTGATGGTGCCTCCAACTAGTCACAGCTGCGAACCTGCGGATCCACACGTGTACGTTATGAGCAAAGTTGCCCAATACGATTTAAACAAAACTACACAAAAACAAACAGGATATAATTTAAATGTGTGCAAAAGAACAACTGTGTAACTGGTCTTACAAAGAATTATATTTTTATTTTTTTTGCTATTTTTGATCTGGATATGGATATGAGTAACCAAGCTTCGTGGATAGTCTGTGGTCTGGTATGGATGAGACCTCACACTATGACTCTAAGGTAAAAGAAAACACCTTAGGGTTGGGGTGCCTCCGTAGTCATGCGGTAGGGTACAATGCATCCTAACTAAGTTCCCAACACGTCCACTTAGCTCCATTTCGCAATTGTGCTTCCGATTCACAAATTAGATTACAACCCGCAAATCATCGCGAGAATCCGATCCTCCTTATACACAGGAGATTAGCGTCCCATCACCAACTTCATTAACCACATTTTCCGGAACTCCCTTCTTAGCGCTCACACTCGGAATACTGACCAATGTGGCCTACATTGACCCGTACACGAGTGTTAACTCTAAGTGACAAGCGAAACACTAGCCGACCAACCATGACTACTTGGCCCGCGCTCGTGCATTGGGCTAAAGCACGCAAGTGCCGAGGCCAACACCGTCAGATAAGCACCTCAGTGTGCCAAGCAACATGTCCCCCAACCATCGCAGCTACAATAGCAGTTGGGATCGCGGTCGTCTAGGCTTCTACCCGGAGCCCCAAGGGTGCATGCCCCTCCCTTGGCGGCACTACTCCACTACCCGACCACCATGATCTCATATTTTCGATCTTCATATCCATATTTATTCCAAGTAGCTAGGGCAACATATGCCTATGCCTATTGAACTAAGAAGCTACAACTAATAAAGGATAATAGGCACCAACATTGAAATAAAATGAGATCTAAAATTTCTAAATGTTATATCATGCAGCCAATTCCCATAGCAATTAATGATGGGCACTTGCTTGAGTGATAAGTCATAAGACCTTTAATAGGTAGAAATTAATAGCAACATTGTGGACATGCTTTAACCAACCTCTCAAATCCGCAATAGTGACTGGACCATTCTTTCTACTTATGCAGATTGAGAGAATGAAGTGTAAAGCTTGGATTTCTTATTAAGGATGTCTACAAGAGAATCAATGAAAAACACAGATCAATTTAGATATGGATTTGATGTCCAAAGGGATTATTTATGTTTAAGCTTTTTAAGTGCACAACAATCCATGGAACAATCTTTTCCAAGTTCACAATCACTTTAGCATTTGACATCATAAATGTGACCACCCTCATCACCATATTGGACGGAAAGACTTGGCCAAATCTACTCCTTTGGAACAGTTGACAAGAGCGAAACTGCAGTATTTGCAGTTGCTTAAGAAGCCATTCTTGTATATATGCTTAAATAAATATAGTACAGCAATATAAAGCACCTCCCTAAAGAGAGACAAAACGTAAATGGTGTTTCTCCCATATTCCCATCAATTGTTCTTCTCAAAACCAAATTACCCTCCATCTTAATGGGGTTAAATGCTTCTACTGTTACCTCTAATCAGCATCAAGTACTGCATTCAAAACCGTCACATATAATCCCTTATTCTGTAAGACACCACCTATCAAATGTCAAATCTCATGTCATAAATAACCCACTACTACCTAAGCACACAACGACATCTAGTATCTTTACCTTTCAGATGTTGTGTCTGCCAAAGCATGCTTCTGTAAAAGTAACGTCTCTACTAAAGAATTGCATGATAGATACTAAGGTAACTCAGAGTCTTATTCTATGAATATATTCCTATATCATAATATCATCCATCTTGGATTCTTGGCTCTTAAGAAAATATAGATTTCTAGGATCTGTATTCTTCCGATGTTGCATTTGATGGTGTTGTCAGAGATGAGTAATACCTAATTTTTTGAACTTCTGCAAATGATGGATTAACGATATATATAATGCAAGAAACATGATACTGTTTCCAAATCTAGAGACAAGGCTAGAAATTTAAAATATAGGCTTATGCTCCAAATCATATATGAGTTTCTGCTTGAGGGATCTCTTATTCAAAATGCATTGCTTCGTTTGAGAGTTATACAGTATATCGTCATCATCAGGAAACCTCTACATGCAAGGAATCCATTTCACATCGATGAGAACATATATGACTGATAATTGTGTGAGGGTCGCAGCAAAGAGGGAGGGAACATCATACAAGGGGGGGTGGAGAAATCGTGTGGAGCTCGCAGCAAGAGGAAGGAGGATCATACCTAAAGAAAACTCGAACTTCGATTTCTCCGTCGGTGAAGAACACCGCTTCGTTCGCGACGGAAACCGCACACGGGGGTGAGCCGGACCTACTCGACACGATCTGGACTTCGGATCGTCGGTCCTTGACACTCCGGCGACTCCGGTGAGGGGAAAAAGGGGGAGGAAGAGGGCTGATCGAAGAGGAGGAGGGTTTGGGCGTTTTGGACGAGAGGGGGTTTGGGGTTTAAGGGCAAAAACTCGGATTCGGATCCGAATATGACCTGGACCCCTCATCGCTAAAATAGCCGTAACTCGGGCTCCAGGAATCGGATTTTAACATTCTTGTACTCGTTGGAAAGCTATCGACGAGCCCTACGCAATGGACTACTCAAATAAATTTTTTGAACACCGGAATAAAAGCAGATTTGCAATTTAACCCAGATCCGGCTGGATTTTGCATTTTAGTCCCTGTTCGGGTTTCGGGGGTTTCACAGTAATAAAGAAACAACCACCCCTCAACCTGGTAATTCTAATGCCTCGGTCTAGCAACTCTTTCCTCGAGAAGCGGGGTATTCCCTTCTAAGTTCAAGTGCAACCGGTTCAAGAAGAGGGGGAAGAAGAGAATGGACCATGGCCAGTGTAGCCACGTATCCTTGGGAGCTCTAACCAGTGTAGCTGAGTCTCCCGCTGCAAGCTTCATGAGATGGAACATGTATACCATAAGCTTTGCTTATTTGCACTATATACAATCCGGTGGGATTATCATTTTCTGTCAGACCCACCACTTTTTTGGAGTTCTTTTCTTTTTGCACATTTTTTTATGTGCATCTGTACATCATATCTACATGGGGCAGCATATATACAAGGAGTTTTTCCTCTTGAGCCAGTAGAATATCCCTTTTTTGAAGCATTATTGCAACCCACGGGTTCTGTCTTTAGACTTCATAACCACCAGACCAAGTTGAGACGCACTTCCTTCACTAAAAGAAGAAGAGAGGTTCCGCCTAGAAGTACTACCCTCATATGCTACCTCAAGCCAAAGGAAACTGCCTCCTCACCACCTCATCCGTGGAGAGCTATGTGTAAGGTGCTGGTGCAAGTAAAGCCATTGTCTTTGAGAGTCATGCGTGTGTTGTTAAGTGCTCTACTTAGGCTCATCAAGATGACATATGGTCATAGCCTAGTGGACTCAAAGAATTAAGTCCCAATGGACCTGAAAAGTCTCAATCCTAAGCTCTCTAAGGTTCCTCTTATTGTTAGGTGGATTAAGGTCTTAACCAAGCTCCATTTGTCAATTTAATTCCAGGCTAGTTTAAATGTCAACTATGATTTGGAAAAACTTGTACAAGTATTTACAAAGATGCAATTTACAGATGTTTGCAAATGTGCAAAATTTTTGAAAAATGTTTGAAAACATAGATGTATGCATGAATGCGAAGTTTTGCAAAATATTTACAAAGATTTTCACAAGGTTTTTGCAAACTTTTTGTTTTCAAAACATTTTACAAAAAAATTGTACTATATACATAATTTTGGTATGAAAATATTTACAAGTTATTTACACAAAAAGATTTTACAATTATTTGTACAAAAATAATTTGATAAATAAATAGGTATGTGCAAAATGAATTTTATATACAAGGGAAAAATTTTTAAATTTTATGGATTTTTAGGTTTTTAGCCATTTTTATTTATTAATACACTCACACAAAGTACGAGTTATGGCTAAAGTATATATGAAATATATACACACACCCCTATACTTAGCTCGAACGATGTCCTCGGAGTGTTCAAGAGCGATGAAGAAGACATAACTCGTGCTTAGTATAGGGAAGTGAAAAGGAATGGCTATATACAAAGATGAATCAAAGAATAGAATGAAGAGAACTCGATGTTTCCCCCTATACTTAGAATCAAGTAATCCTAAGTATAGCAAGCTGTACATAAATGGAAATCCGAGTGATGGATGTACAGGTTCTACCCCCCCCCCTATACTTAGGGTGAAATGTCCCTAAGTATAGGTAGCAAAACATGGGTAGAAAGAATCAAAAGAATACCCGAGAGTCCTACATCCCCCCCTATACTTAGGGTAAAGTACACCCTAAGTATAGCAAAATCATAAGATGAGAGACGGGATGTAGGACTAAAGAATAGAGTGATATGGACAACTGGATCTATACAGGTCGGAAGAACAATGATAATCAGGCGTGAGATGCCATGGATGTGAGTCAAGAGACCACATCTCACGCAAAGTGAATAGGGGGCAACATCAACGACCCGCGGCTCATGATCTAGATATGGCTTGAGCCGCTGGCCGTTCACTCGAAAGGTAGCATCAGAAGACAACTCAGATATATCAATACTCCCATTGTCATGCACCTTTCTAACCAAATACGGTCCCTTCCATTTGCTCTGTAGCTTCCCTGGAAATAATCTAAGCCTAGCATCAAACAACCATACTCTCTGTCCTGGCTCAAACTGCTTGTGGATGATATGAGAATCATGCCACTCTTTCACTCTCTCCTTATAATGTAGGTTGTTTGAAAAGGTGGTATCACGAAGCTCCTCCAGGGCTGCTAACTCTGCCTTCCTCTGATCTCCTACACTATCTGGATCCAAAAGTATATCAGTGACAGCCCAAAGCGACCTATGTCTCAGCTCAATAGGCAAATATCATGGCTTGCCATAAACGAGGTGAAAGGGAGATGTACCCAAAGGAGTCTTGAAAGATGTCCGATATGCCCACAAGACCGAGTCCAACATCTGTGACCAATCCTTTCGGTCAGGGCGGACGACTTTCTGCAATATAGTCTTGATCTCCCTGTTCGACACTTCAGCAAGACCATTCGTCTGAGGGTGGTATGGAGTGGCAACTCGATGGTCTATTCTGAACTCGCTAGCAAGGGCCTTTACCTTGTCGTTGACGAAATGAGACCCCCTGTCTGATATCAACACTCTAGGCACCTCGAACCGTGAAATGATATTCTTCCGCAAAAATCTGCAAACATCCTAGCATCTGCGGTTCGGGCGGGTATGGCCCCAACCCAACGACTCACATAATCCACGGCCAACAGAATGTACTCAAATCCTGACTCCTAGAGAATGGACCCATGAAATCGATGCCTCATGCGTCAAAAACCTCACAGAAGTGAATGGGTTGCATCGGCATCATATCACGCTGTCCACAAGTGCCCATCCTCTGACAGTCAGTACACCTCTTCACGAACTCATCAGAGTCCTTGAAGAAAGTAGGCCACCATAGGCCGGATTGGAGCACTTTCTATGCCGTTCTCCTCCCTGAGTGATGTCTTCCTGCCTCAAGCTTGTGGCAGTAAGTGAGGACGCTATGGTGCTCCTCCTGAGGAATGCACCTATGCCAGATACTATCCCCTCCCTCATGGTAAAGGATGGGATCCTCCCAATGGTAAAACTTGGCCTTTGCGAGGAAGGTCTCAAGTTTCTGCCTGGGCCAATCTTGTGGAACTTTCTTGGCAACAAGATAGTTCACAATATCGGCATACCATGGGAGCGAGGCGATAGCAAGGATCGCCTCATCTGGGAAGGTCTCACAAATAGGGTCAATCTGCTCAGAATACTCAAGAAATTCCAATCGAGAGAGATGATCTGCCACCACATTCTTGACTTTAGGCTTATCCTTAATCTCTATATCAAACTCCTGGAGTAGAAGGATCCATCTGGTCAATCTAGCTTTGGCATCCTTCTTTACCATGAGGTACCTAATGGCAGTATGATCAGTGTATATGGTCACTCTAGATCCAATGATGTAAGATTTGAACTTATCTAGGGCAAAAACTACGGCTAGCATCTCCTTCTCAATGACTGTGTAGTTCCGCTGTGCGACATCCAGTGTACAGCTAGCGTAGTGAATAGCGAATGGGACTCCATCCTTCCTCTATCCCAGCACGGCCCCCACGGAAAAATCGGAGGCGTCCGTCATGATCTTGAATGGGAGAGACCAATCGGGTGGTTGGAGAACAGGAGCCTCTATGACACAACTCTTGAGAGTCTCAAATGACGATAGACACTTATCATCTACAAGGAACTTGGTGTCTTTCATCAGCAGATAAGTCAATGGTCGGGCAATCCTGCTGAAATCATGAATGAATCGTCGGTAGAAACCGACGTGCCCCAGAAAAGACCTTAACTGCCGCAGGTTGGACGGTGGCGCGAGTTTTCTAATGACATCTACCTTGGCCGGATCAACCTCCATGCCCCTGTTGGAGATGATATGGCCAAGCACCGTCCCTTGAGCCACCATGAAGTGACTCTTCTCCCAAGACAACACAAGGTGAACCTCAATGCATTGCTGAAGGACTCGGTCCGGGCAGTCAAGACAGGAGTCGAATCTGTCGCCGTAGACCGAGAAGTCATCCATGAAGACCTCCAAGCACTCCCCCATCATGTCCGAAAAGATAGACAACATGCATCTCTGAAATGTTGCAGGGGTGTTGCATAGCCCAAATGGCATACATCTAAAGGCATATGTCCCAAAGGGATAGGTGAAGGTGGTCTTGTCCTGGTCCTCGGGCGCGATGGCCACCTGATTGTAGCCGGAGTACCCATCCAGAAAGCAGTAATGGCTCTTCCCTGCCAGTCTCTCAATGATCTGATCTATAAAGGGCAGGGGAAATGATCCTTCTTGGTGGCCTGGTTGAGTCGTCTGTAATCTACGCATACCCGCCAAGAAGTGGGTACCTGGGTAGCAATCTCCTCTCCGGACACCGTGACAACTGTAGTGATGCCCGTCTTCTTGGGCACCACGTGCAACGGACTGACCCACTTGGAGTCGGAGATGGGGTAGATAAAATCGGCGCTCCACCACTTCGAGATCTCCTTCATGACAACCTCTCTCAGATTCGGATTCAGCCGCCGCTAGAACTCACGCGACGGCTTTGCCTCATCCTCGAGATAGATGTGGTGAGAGCACAGAGCCGGACTGATCCCCTGGAGATCTGCTATGCTCCATCCTATCGCCTGGCGGTTCTTTTCAAGAACCCCCATCAGACGGGATTCTTGCTCTCCAATCAAATCAGCAGAGATAATGACTGGGTACATCTCATGCTCACCCGCAAGGAATCTATACTTCAGCGACACAGGTAGCGGCTTTAGCTCTGGACAAGTAGGTGCTTGCGGATCTGGCCTCTAAAAGCTCTAAGTGAATGCTGCCAAATCTGCATGGGAGAACGGAAACTCTCGCTCACAATCAGTATCTGGAGAAGGCTGCTATACTGGACTGTCTCTGCTTTGCACGGCATCTACCTCCTCCCTAGCTGTAGGCTCAGTCGAAGTCAGACATGGAATAAGATCATCAAACTCTGTCCAATCAACATCTGACTCTGAGGGATCTGTATCATCATCACAAAACAACTCTGTCTCACGATCGAGAGCCGAATCTGCCGATTGAAAAGTATCCTGGACCAAGAATGCGCTCTCCAAGCTATCCTCTGCTGGCGTCTCTGCATCAGCGGTCTCTGAAGGTGAGAAGATGGCCTGTGCATCAGGATCTGCCCAAACTGCCTCGTGATCTATGATCACAAAATCGCAGTCCTGGTGGATATCTGGCCCTGCATCTGTCATCTGCTCTGAATCTGTGGTCGACTCTGAGCATGCTAAATCTCTGACTCTGATGTCCTCGACCGTCTCTATTTGTACACTCTTGCCCTCGACGCGAAAGTATACCTTTCCGCTTTCATGATCGGTCACTGCCTTGGCTGTGGCCAAGAACGGGCGACCTAGAATGATGGGGGTATCGGTCAAATCTCCATGTCCAACACAACAAAGTCCACGGGGAATTGCAGGCCCTGAATCGTGATGACAACGTCCTTCCGCAACCCCTTCAGCCTCTTGACAGATCGATCAACAAACTGAAGGACTGTCCTGCTCTATCGTAGAGTTCCCAACTCGAAGCAGTCGAAAGGGTTGCCGGAAGTAGGTTGATCAAAGAACCATTATCTAATAGAGTGTGTTCGAACCTCTGCTCACGGATATGGCATCTGACATACGGGGCTCCTGAATCTGGCCTCTTGGCCGGCAGACGGTTCTGAATCGCGAAGCACGTGGCCCGGGTAAGCACATGGATCTCAGACTGGTGGTTCCTCCTCTTCCTCCTAACTGTTGTCCTGTCTCTGAGTGATCTCTGGAGTAGAGGGATGTGCTCCAAGGCCTCCTGGAGAGTCAGCTGGATGTGGAATCTGTCGATCATCTGCTGGCTGAACTCTACCTGATGGTTCTTTTTCTGATTTTCTTTTTTCTTCCCCTTACCCAGATGGAGTGCTCTAGGGAAGTGGACTACAGGGTCCTTCTCAGATGAAGGACTAGGAAAGGGTCTCGGCTGCTCAAGCACGGCAGAATCCACACATACATCATCATGCACCACAGGTGGATCAGAAGAAAATAAACCCTTTCCTTTATTGCCAGATAAGTCCTGAGATACAAGAACAGATAGAAATACTACAGGACTAGCAGAAGTAGAAACGGTGGCATCAGTACCACCCTCGGCAAGTCGACTCGCGGCATCAGCACCGCGCTCTGGCTCGGCAACAATGGTGGCATCAATACCACCTCCTCTGTCTGGTGAAGTGACGGCCTCAGTAACGTCGTACGGATCAACATCCATGGCGGCGTCAGCATCACCGTCATCATCTCTCGCGGCATCAATACCGCTCTCCTCCTCGCCTAGCGCTCCTGAAGTAGCGTAAGAACGTCGCTCAGACGAGGCGCCACCTGCTGGCGTCCTACCGCTCCTAAGTGTAACAAAATCAGTATCAAACAGATATGCAGACATATCACCAAATGTATCACTAGGAGTGGCATACTCTGTGAAATCTACCTGCTCAGACTTCCTCTTCAGGTTGTCCGGGTTAGGCTCAATCTGGGAAGGGATGGCGACCTTCCCTCTCACGATCTCCCGCACCTCCAGGCGAAACTCATCCATCTCCCGTCTGAAGATAGCCTGCTGCTCTGTCACGAGGCGGGCTATGTCGTCCAAGGCATGGTTCTCATAGGATGGCCCATGAGAACCTGACGGGAGGCCTCGTTGGTAGTGAGGCTGCTGCTGCGGGTACGGGTACTGCTGTGGCAGGTGAGAGGGGTACTGCTGATGCTGCTGCTGAGGCTGATCACGCCTCCAAGAATGTCCCTGCTGATAGGGACGAGGACCATACTGAGATGATTGCTGATGCTGCTGGTATACCGGGCGTTGCTGCTGCTGATCAAGCTGATAGCCGTACTGGCCACCCTGACCTGAAGGCTTCTGCTGGGTACTAGCACCTCCGGCCGACCAACGGAATCCGAGATGGTCTTGTCGGATACCGGGCTGGGGTCGGTCGTGCCAAATCCCGTTGACGTCCATCAACGGCTCAAGCTCGTAGGAGAGTGGCGGGAGTACTGCCAGAGGCTGATCCGGCTGGTAAACCACCATATGTATGTCTGGGGATGGTGGTGACTGGTAGTAAGGCTGCGGCTGCTGGTACGGCTTCGCATGTACAAGGTGGACCTGTCTAGGCTGACTGGAGCTAGAGCGCTGGGACGAGCTACCACTGCCACTCAGATCTCCTCGTGACTGAAGACGGGGCTGAGAAGCCGTCTGTGCCTCCTGGAGACACATGACATGTGTCTTCAGGTCACTCAAAAATTATGCCATCTGATTCATCTGCGATATGCTCTGGCACTGCTTCTTCTCTATAATCTCCATCCGGTCCAGCTTCTCACTGATGATGTCCATGTCGGCGGCTGTGGACTCGGCCTCTGCGGCTGCCGCTGATGAAGTAGAAGGACCGGTGTCGACCCATGCTATCCTCTGGTACTGCATGGTCTGTGGCTGGGGCCGTCCCTGTGTGTAGAGTAGGGTCTGGGACATCAGTGTATAGTTCTCGGCCATCTCTTCGTAGATGGCCCAGACCTGATCATGATCCTTGGCGAAGTAGGACCCGCCACAAGAAGCATTCACCAGGCCCTGCAGCTCTGATGTCAACCCGCAAAAGAAGCTCTGAACAAGGTTCGGTTTCGAGATGTCATGGTGCGAGCATCTGTCGGTAAGCTCTCTAAACCTCTCCCATGCCTCGTGAAACTGCTCGTTGGGGAGCATGGAGAAGTTGCTGATCAGGGCCCTCGCTGCATTCGTCTGCCCGAGTGGATAATACTTGTTCAAGTACTCGGTGCGGAGCTGCTCCCAGGTGTACACAAACCTCCCTAAGTGCTTCAGCCAGTTGGCTGCTCTATTTGCCAGGGAGAAAGGAAAAGCAATCATCTTGATGGTATCCGCGTCCACCTGACGGTCGTGGACGGTGCTGCAGATCATCTCGAACTCCTGGAGATGAAGATGGGGCTCCTCAGTGGCGAGCCCATGGAACCGGGGTAGAAGCTGAAGAGTGTTCGGGGGGAACTTGAAGTCCCCCACGATAGCTGGTAGTACGACCCAACGATACGTCAAAGTCGATCTGGGGTTGTGCAACTCCTACATCGGTCTCGGCTGATCTGCTGCTGCTGCGGTTGCTGCTACTGCTACTGTTGCGGCTGTTGCGGCTGCTGCCGCACCATCGGGTATTCTCGATCCGTCATCTAGGCCGCGCTGCTCGCGGTCGGTTCTCATCTACTCCATCTCTCTCCTCATCTCAATCATACAGGTACCCTGATCCCTCAACTGCTGCTGCACTGACTCAAGGGAGGCGATCAGGGTGGTGTTGATCGCACCCTGGTCCAGGATATATGTCTGCTCTCCTCGGGGACCTCCGGTGCGGTCATCGCTGCTGCCGGCCATGGTCTCTGCAAAGGCAAAAGACCCAAACTCAGGTGCCGATAAATCATCTATTTGTTGTCTCTCATCTAGCACTCGTGTCTCAGGAGTGGTAGAAGGGTGGTCAAGGGGGAACAGGGCGGAGTCGAACTCGGGTTCGGAGAGCGGGTCTGAGCTCTCACGAACCGACCTAGATGAGTGGGCTGGAGTGCTGAAAAGCGGTGCAGCCAGAGGCTGCCTAAGGGACCTCCTGCCCATCATCGTGATCTGGCGAGTCAGGCGGATGGGATCTGGAATCAATTATGATGAGCAAACAAACCCCAGATTCACCTACTCAACGTGAGCTGAAGACCGTAAGAGCTCGATCAATTATCTTATCAGTTTTTATTAGGTGATCAAGTCAAGATAGCAGAGCGGTTACGTGACCTATTGGGAATCCAATCCACCGAAAAGACTGTCCCGTATAAAAGGTTGGTAGTCTAATCGAGGCTCGGATATACCTCTAGCCTAGTGCGCGAGTCACTCTCTTGCGCATGCAAACCAGACAATGAGGGGGTTGCTCTCCCTAAGAGAAATTTTTAGGTGGAGTGTCTTTTAGGGTCAAGTTGGATTTACAGTCCCAATTTTATAGTTTTGGTTTTTTAGGTATTTTTCAATATCAAACAATCCTAACGATTTTTTCGGTTCTCCTGATTATTTTAAGTCCAAAACAGGGGGAGAAGACGAAAAAGCCGATGCGCGAGAATCAATGATGCATGCAGAGTAAGAAATGCGTACCTGACTCCAGCAGTCTATATGCAGGGAGATCTGCGCATAAAATAAAAGACAGAATATAAACTATCTATATGATGCACACGGAAAAATCGGCCCTAAACAAAGCAGTTCTACTCGTGAAGAACAGTAGCCGGGTACTCGGGCCTAGGTCCGGAGTCCTATCTTAGGAGCCACTTGGTGTCTGCCACAACAGATCCTGCACGCGCTGTATGTGGCTCCTCAAGGCACGTGGACCAGAACTCAAATAAGCCGACTTTTTCTTTGTGATTTAATTAATTAAGTACAATTATCGATCTATAGGCACAGACAGATAGTTAGGGTTTGGCCTTAATCAATTACATCACAGTCAAAGAAAACTCCTAAGATAGGGCTAAAATCCACGTAAATCAAATGAGCAGTAAATAAACGGTCAAAACTCTGGAAAACCGCGAAAAAGTCGTGAAAAACCGGTGAGGTCCCCCGAGCACACCGGTGCTCGACGAAATAGACCCCAAAATGTCACAAGTGTCTCACTCTGTCCCTGTATTATTACATCTCAAATAATCTGACTGGAAATAAATCTAAACTAATCTACGGCTAATTTACGTGGCTATTCCGTGGCTCCCGCACTCCTGCTCGGCTCCTCGCGCTCTCCTGCGGCTCTATGCAGAAAAGAGCAGCCTCCGACTCCCGCAGTTGCTTCGGCTTCCGAAGAAAGCCGTCTCGATACTCGGGCCCTCACAAGAAAACAAACAGAGTGTCAAACCAAATTATTATAATCAATCTAATAAAATATATCTACAAGATATCTACAAAAAGCCGTGAAAAACAAAAGCGCAGAAAAATCGAAAGTGACTACTAAGCCGTGCTCCCCGGCAATGACGCCATTCTGATGGACCGAAAAATCGATCAATCCGGATCTAATAAAAATCACACTCGGGTCATTGCGACCTGGATCGAAAGAGATCTCAGCTCAATCAAGAAAAATAAGGATCAGACCACCAATCAGAAGAATAAAACAATGAAAGCAAAAATAGTGGCCCTCGCTATGAGATTAGCCTGGAGTAGCACCCAAGGTCGGACTCAGGGAGCACGAAGTGGCCTTGCAGTCTACGAAGTAGTCAAAAATAAAACAAAGCAAAAACAAGTATTTTTGGTGGTTTTTAATTAATTTTATATTTTTTTAGATTTTTAATAATGGAGGAAAGTAATAAAAAGACAAAAACAATCACAATCAACAAATTATTTAAACACTCTAAAAAGTTTCAAAAATTCAAACAAAAATATTTTTATATTTTTTAGATTTTTTACTGTTTTTGGTGAATTTTTGAGATTTTTATAATTTTTATGAAATTTTTTAAAAAGAAAAAAAGGCAGAAGCAATGGGGTACTGTCCAGCCAGGCTTCAAAGGGCTATGAAAAATATCAAATGGTGCTATCACAGCCTGGAGGTAATTTTTATGAAAACTAAAAATAGCAAAGAAAATTCACCAAAAGAATTTATGATTTCTTGGATTTTCTATAATTTTTTAGAATTTTTACGAATTTTAAAGGGTTTTTTAATATTTAAGGTTTTGCAATGTCTGAAAATAGCCAAATTTGCATAGAAAATCAAACACCACAAAATTAACAAATCTTATTTTTTTAGAATTTTTGGAAGAGATTTTATATTTTGTATGGTTTTCTAATTTAGATAAACACAAAAATAATGATTTTTGAATTTTTAAAATACTAAAAAGCCTAAAAAATGTACCCAAAAATTAGGGAAATTTTCACACAGTGGCAGGAGCCACGTATCCAAATTTCAAGCAATTTAGGTTAAATTTGATATTTTATTTAAATCAGACAAAGGCTCACAGTGCATAGGGACCTATACGCAATAAAACATATTTGCAGGGGCTGAAAAGTAACAAATCCAAAAAGCTGGGGGTCCCTCATGCAAAAACTCCAAGACCGTACACGCGCTGCACGTGTTCTGGGCACTGAGGGACCTAAATGTAAAAAAAACTTAATTCCAGGGGCTTATTAGCAACATGTGCTAAAATCCTAGGGAAGAAGTTGCAAATTACCCAAGGAATTTAGCACATGTTGAATAAAATCATTCACAGGGGTATGGATACAAATATCAGATTATATATTTCATTCAGTAACACATAAAAACATCAGCCCATACAATGCAATTTCTCTAAAAATCACATGACGAAGCACGTGTCTCACACAAACAGGGATGAAAATGCAAATACACGAAAAGTTCAGGTCCTAAGTACAATTTAACCAAAATAAAAATACTATACCTAATATTTACAGGACTAAATAAGAAATACAAAAACAGGAGGGGCCTACGGGTAAATTACCCTTTATTATCGGCGGACTGAGGCGGTGCCACGTGGAAAATCTGACGGTGATGGATCAAGGGCAGCCTTCTCTGGCTCGGACGGTCCTGGTCAATTCTCGAAGATCTGACGGTGGCTGGGTCCCGTTAAATGGATGGTTGTGATCGAATGTGGGACGTTGGGGATGATCGGACGTCAGAGGAGGATCTTGGAAGAACACAGCTTCGGTGAACTTCGCCGGAGCACCACGAGCGCGCTGGACCTCTGCTGCTGCTGGGATGTGGAATAGAATCGCTTAGGTCCTCCGCAGCTACTGATCCCCTCCGATGACGCCGGGAAGCTTCGAGGAGCTCTGGCGACGCAGGAGGAGCTGGAGCTCTGTGCTTAGATGTCCAGACCCTCAGATGGATCTCCTTCACCCTGCAAAATAGCACGAGAAGACTCCTGGGTCAAGGGCAAACTGCCTCGACCCGGTGAGAGGTGGAATGGGTGGATGTTTGCGTCGGGGCGACACCCTCCGGCGAGGCGACGACGGAGGAGGGTGGACTCCTAGTTCCTCGGCGAACCAGGTTGGATGGAAAGGCTTAGCAGATGGAGAGGAGTATGGCGAAGATGTTGGACAAGTCAGAAGGTCGGAACGATGATCGAAGTGGGAGTAATCGATGAAATGGATGATCAGATCTATTTGGGGGTAATCGAAAATTCAAGAAAGATTGGAAGAATCGTGTGTACCTGGTGAATATGGTCGACTGTGGATGAGCTCTGGAAGCTCGGGTCGTCGCCTCGAGAGTCGTCGACAACCCGAGGCTCGGGCGCAGCTCACGGCGGCGCATGGCGGTCAGATGACGCCGGATCAGTGGCGGAGGGCTCCTCTCCTCTCTTCGACACCACCCTCGCACTGCTGTCACTCAAAGGAAGGAGATGGAGGTTCTGGGACGATGGAGTAGCGCCAAAGATGGCATGAAATGGCGGCCGACGTTGGAACTTTATACAACTAGGGGTCCGAGAAGAAGAAGGTCGGGCGTGTTGTCGGAGCTCGGATCCCGAGGAAAAACCACCGGGCGTGGATCTCGGATATATCTACTATGATTAGGACCCAGGGTTTCATTATTTGGTGCTCGGATCTGGTTTAGAAACATAAGCAAAGTCGGGTCGATGGCACATATCCGAGTGGACCGGTCTAGGGGGGAGAGTTGACCGGGGGTCAACAATCCCCCGTGGACCAATCAGAGGCTGCCATTGGATAATTATTTGATAATTTAATAAAAAAATATGAAATGAATTAATTTCGAAAAACTTAAAACATGAAAAATGTTTATTTATTTTCAAATTAATTTTTAGTGATTTTTATTTATTTTTTTGAAATAAAATTATGTATTTACAATAATATTATTATATACAGGTATATACATGTATTAATTTTTTATTTTAATTTTTAATTGTTTTTTATACATTTATTCTAATTTTATATTTTATTTATTTATAAGATAAAATTTGTAATAAAGGGGTATTTTTATTTTATTTTTATTAATTATTTACAAGGTTTAATAAATAGGTATATACATATATTTATATGGTATATATACATGGTGAATTTTGATTTTTATTTTGTTTCTTTTAATTTTATTTTTATTTTTATGATTTTTATTTTATTTATTTACACAATGGACTGTTGAGTATGTACATATTTTTATTTGATTTTAATTATTTATTTACAAGGGAAAATAAATAGATGTGTGGTTCTATATACATGGTATATATAAAATGATGAAGGAATTTTATTTCTTTTTTATTTTTCTTTTATTTTTCACATTTTTATTTTAGTTTTATATTTACAAATATATACAAATAAATACACACCCATTTTTAATTTTATTAAGAGGAAAATAATTTTTATTTATATACATAGGTATATGTACACATATGAGCTTCCCTATCTCTCTCTACTTAGGATCTTTTGCGGTCAGGCCCTTGCTGGGCCCTCCCTTGGGATTAGGTCGCTCAATATTTATTCTAAATATCTCCCTCTTTTTCTTTTATTTCTTTATTCTTTTATTTATGCACAAAAACATGCTAAATATTAATATTTACACAATGCATGCTATTTGACAATTATTGTTATTTACTTGAATATACATGTATTTTGCAAAGGTTTTGTAACTAAAATAAAAGAATAAAGAGTGATGAATGGGTATTCATCAACGGGCGGCGACCTGGAGTGTAAAATTTTTTTGTGTTGTTTTTTTTGTAATTTTTTTGTTTTTACATTTTGTAAACAAGAAATATATGAATAAGGAGGTGGTGTTGGTGATGTTGATAGTGGTGGTGTTTGATGATAATGTTGGTGATTTTGGTTGTAAATGTGGTGATTGTTTGTGATTTTGATATGAATAAACAAGGAAAAAAGAAACTGTTAGATAAAAATAGAATGACAGGGAAAAGGAGATGGAGTACTTACCTGCGGTTCATCGGATTATGAAGCCACGGTGTGCGGCTTTCGGTTGTGGCCTCGATCAGCTTGGTGAAAAGCCGAAAATCTAGGCAATTCACTTGTGGAGGAATGCTACGCGAACAAAGCTCGCGGATCTCACCAATAGCCGAAGATAGTTGGAACTCGTCGTTGCTCTACAGACTAAGGTTGTCGCTGTCACCTCGACCTCTCTGGAGCTGGAATTCTTCTCACGAAATTGGCGGATGAAGAAAAATGGTGGAGGATGGTGTGAATATAAAGGACGAGGAGAGGGAAGTTGGAGAAGGGGTGGAGGGAATGAAGTGGTGGAGAAGGTGGAGGCTTGGAGTGGAAGGCAAGTAAAGAAATGGTAAAAGGGAGATAAATAATAATATAATAATAATATAATATGAATAAAATAAGTAGGCTAATAAAAACAACAATAATTAAAATAATAATAATTAAAATAATAAAATCCGAAAATAATAAAAAATGAATCAGAAAATAAAAAATTGAGGTGACATGTGGCGGCTCCAGGAGCGGCCACATGTCGCTCCCAGAAAATTCAAAGATTAAATATAAAGAAAATAAAAAAAGAAATAACAAAAGAGATTAAATCAAAAAGTGGTCAACACGAAAGTTGCTCGTCTCGACGAGATCTACAACTTTCATGAAGAGCCAAAAATCAAAGGAAATCATCTGTATAAAAATATATTTTTGGGTGGTACCTTATAGATATAAAATACAGCATTTTATCTTTTGTAATTTTTTTTGCAATTTTTCAATAAGTGAAAAATAAAAATAAAAATATATAAAATATGAGAAGAATATTTACAACTTAATCTAATTTTCTTAGATTTTTAATAATTAAGAAAATGAAATGGTAAAATACAAGGGCAAAACAGTCAATATGTACAATATACAAAAGGGGCCCAAAACCCAAGTTTTGCATACGAGCTCCGATTTTAATGAAATTGGTCTTGTTTCGAAGGTCTTTGAATGTATATTACTTTAAAAGTGAGTAGACCTAATTTGGAGGTTATATGAGAGAGATATATGCATTTTAAGGGTCCTACTTTCAAACTTGGATTGAGGGTTTATTGGTCAATTTTGCGAGTTAATATATTTTTGATATTTTTCTATAATTAGTGTTAGTCATATATACACAATTGAGTTGGTTTTATTAGATTCGGAGTTAGTATAAAATATATACAAATAGGTGAAATATAGTGAATATACATATGAATATTTACAAGTGAATTGGCTTCTTATTTTATGCAAATATGAATGCTAAAATGCAGATATTATGCTTGCATGCATGAATGCTAATTATGCAATATAACTAGAAATATGCAGCTAATTACTCGGGAATAAAGCTCTATTTTCAACTTTTAGAGTCATGAATCATAGATTCATCACCCTCTAATACGTCGTTCCAATTTCGTCAGAAACAGAGACTCCCATACCCTACATCCAGAACATGTTGATTACAACAATTCTAAGATTGTTAAAATTACATGTTCTAAATAGAGGACATAGGAGTATCTGATTTTGACGAAATCGGAATGACATAGTAGAAGAATACAGTGATGAAAATATATGGTATATTTTTCAAAAAAATAAAAAAAAAGTTGAAAAATGGGGCGGGGAAGTCAGCAGGCAGCCCCATTTCCCCTATATATATTATCCAATGGGGTATGTGCCCATCGGATCTGTGATGGACACCATATTCCAAATAAAATGTTTCCTAAAAAATAGGGAGGTAGTTGAATGGCGAAAGAATTCAAATCAATTCACTTTGTGTAGAAGAACTCCCATTGCAGAGCACCTCTTTCTTCCCATCACCCTCAAAAGCATCTCCCAAAAGCTTGAACAAAGAAGAAGGAATATATCTTCAAGAGAATCGAGTTGGTATGTAATCCATTCATTTATTTTGTGCATTGAAATTGTTTTTTTAAATAGTGTGATATATTTTATCTTATAATGCTATATGTTGTTTATCCTTATGAATATTTTTTACAAGAATACATCTCTTACATTGTCATGTTCTCATTTATTTGCTACTCACATATGTATAATCACTCTTTATTTTTATAAGTTTGGTAATTTCCACAATTATATACGGAACAATCCCCGAATATATAGTAATCTATGCTCTCTGATTACTAATTTTTTACTCAATATTACTTCTTTAAGATTCGTAGTTACTAGCATCGGTTCCTTATGTTACTAATGCTCTAATTACTAACATAGCTCACTTACTCATGCATCTTTGTGTGTCATTTTAGTTTCTAACATCATACATTGATTTACTAATGTCTTGTTCTTAGTTATTTTTTAATTCAATACAATTACTAAGAGCATTTACCTTATTGCAACTGTTTTGTAATATTTCTCAAATGTATTTCTAACATTGCAACAAAAAATACAAATTATATAACTTACGACTATATTATATTCTATATTTTAATATTTTATTTTTACTATTCTATTCAATTCTTACAACTTACAACTAATGATTTCTTGTTTTATTTTATTAGGTATGTTAGATGTCAAGATATGTCTTATAATCCATGGATGAAGATGTGAAAAAACACGATGTTTGATACATCAAACACGAAAAGAACATCTTAAACAATAATGTTTGTAATAGCAAATCACATGAGAACATTAGTGACAACTATAAGATACATAACTTTGTATGTTACATTTTGTAACATTGAATGAATTATTTATAACCAATAATGTTTAAAAAATAAATTATAAGTAAATTTTGGTGCATTTGTTAGTAAATTTTTTATATTACATAAGTAAGACCATAGATATTCATTTTTAAAAGCAAATCATAGTGAGTTCTCATGCGTATTTGCACAAACTATTATCAGTAATATATAAATTCACATCCATAAATCACTTCATTAAAAAAGTAAATGGTACCATTTTCGATGATAATGAAATTAATTAATAAATGCATATATCTAATAAGATCACCAATTTGTAAGTAATTAATAACTCAATGTTAATAATATTGTCTTTCATTCAATTTTACTAATATTATTTGATGATCTTACTAATGTTTCGTTGTCACTTGCTTTTCACTTAAAACAAGTACTAGTTTACAACAACAATAATATTGTTTCTTTATTACAAGTTAGACCTATTTGTTATGCTAACTTTGTATTCAATATTACTTTCATTTGATTTTTAATTACTAATAAAAAAATTCAAATTTTAAATACCCATACTTGTCGTTTGAATTGCTAGCAACTTGTTTGAGTTACGTAAGGAGAATATATAACTGACTCTATCTCAATCGATTATTTGAATAATATCCTTGAATTTCTGATATCTGTACAAGGTATTATTATATATGTAAATTAATGACCATTGCTCTTGTGTTACTGATCTAATAATAATAATCAATTAGTTGACAAATGTATATATTACCGATTTTGTGGGATAAGATATAAGTAATACACAAATAATTTAAGGAGGAAAGTAATATAAAAATGCTATAATAAAAGTTAAAAAGTAACATAAATTAGTAACTAATATAAGATAAAAAGTAATATGCATGGACCATCTTGTAATATTTCATTCTTGTATATCTTTTCGTGATCTTTTTTCCCACGAATTTGCCGGAAGTTTTCTCTTTCCAAATCCGACCTCTCATTTTAAGGAAATTGTATAATTCAAAACTAAAATGGCAACCGCATTAGCATATTTTCAAAACCTTCTCCCTTCGAAATAGATAATTTCTTAATTGAGTATACACATGTATGACCTACATGACCCATGCCCTTTATAGATAATCTAAAATTACCGAAAAAATGAATGATCATCGTAAACACAACTTTTGGAGGTTTAATTCCAATGAATTGTGTCAATGAGAAAATTTAGTTCGGATCTTTTTTGCAACAAACTCTTAGTTAGTAAGAGATATTTTGGATACATAATCCTTAGGTATGCATGTAACACAAATTCCGACACAGAGTAGAATCGAACATTGAAGAGCTCCGTTGAGAACAATTAAAAGATGGGGCACCGAATCCCCTTCCAATAGGGGTCTCTCAGTGCAAGTCTGCTTCACACCTTTATCAATTAGTGGGTAGGTGGTTCCGGTGCACCTCTCGCCCCTCGAACCTCCTTTTGGACCCCCATGCCTCCTATTATCAAAAAGCTAAGAAAGTTGTGCGGTACTTTCTAATAAATAGTTCAAAAGTCCCAATAATATAGTATTATTATAGTATAGTTATTTTGTTTCATTATAGTTATTTTCTTCCATGTATCCCTCCCACTTTTGTTTATGGGGGGACGTACCTGCCAAGAGAAGGAGGAAATGTACAAACAAGTGCAGACGAAGTAACACGAATATCTCCGATAGTCAGTACATTTCCATCAGCCGGCCGGTGGGAGCGAGAAGTATGTGATATGTCTGGTGTTTCTTCCGTCAATCATCCGTATCTACGTCGTATATCAAATGATTATAATTTCGAAGATCATCCATTACGAAAAGACTTTCCTCTATTACTACAATTATTTGTCCACCACACTTTTGGCAACAGTTAATGTGCACTAATTAATTTAGGCAAAACAGGTTAAAGTTGTTGTTGTCATGCCACGATTATAAATTTGATGGAACAAATCATCAAGTAACGTATTTCTTGAAATATTTGCATAACCTGATTTTTAATTCTACTATGTCTTTTTTATTAGGTTGAAAGTACATATATTATGTCTCTTTTATTCTTCCATTATCAACAACAGTTGAAAACCTTCTCCAATGGTGAAGAGTTGAAATGGTGACTATCAATTTGTCTCAATTCAACACGACAAATTACATAATGAGCTAAAATGTTTAATAGATTAACAAAGCTAGTATAATCGACTCATAACAACCCGCTAAAAGTCAACGTCACTTTAGTTAGATTAGGTTGTTCCATTAAGGATAATTACAATTTGAGTCCTCATCTATGGGTCCGAATCCCATAATGAGTCCCCATCTTTAAATTATAACTATTCGGGTCCCAGGACTGTTTAGAAAATGGAAATTTTGTGGTTCATGACGAATATGCCCTTATCGGTAAGGGAATGGGGGACGGATTCCAACTTTAAACAAAGGCATATTCATCATCAGCTCCAAAAGGTTCATTACGTTAACGACCACGGGACCTGAATCGTTACAATTTAATGGGGATCTATTATAGGATCGGACTCATAGATAAGGACCCAAATTGTAATTTATCCTTCCAATAACTCGGTCAAACTTGCTTTTAGCATCTAACCCATGTAACATATGAACCCCACATTGGGAATATATACCAACATGTTAGATGTTGTATTTAATAATAAACGTTCAGTGTACTCGTTTTATACCCTTTTTTGAATTTATTAAGGCTTCTTTGAAACCCTTAAGAATGTATAATATATAATTTTTTTTTTGCTTCAATGAAGTTTCAATTAAAGGTTTAAAGGTTTGTATCAATGCTTTGATTCATTCAATCTTGATAGACGTTTTATATTTTTTAGTTAATGATTATTTACCAAATAGATGTAAGTTCCATCCATACATGTATCTAGACATTCACGCTTACCTATATAGATTCATGCACACATATTTTCTGTACATACGTGTTAAATTTAATCGAACTTTTGATGAATCGAATATGAATAAAAAGACCATATTCAGGTTTACTTCATTTATATAAATGAATCTAAACTTGTGAACATGTTCGGTCCCTTTATTTTCATAACCAGTGTTAATCAAAAAATTTATTAATTGAATTTGAGTGAATATCAAAGCAAACAATGTTTTGACAACCCTAATTATACGTGGACAAATAACCTCCCCTTGGGTTAGACTAGAAAAACTCATGTGCCCTCAAAATCTTAAACGTCATGATACAAACCTCCTCCTATAATGTTTAAGTTGCTATTAGCGGAAGCAAACAATCACAAACTAAATAAGCAAACATATGTGCACATGGATTAAAGCAGTTCACCCTTAACTGGACTTGTTACGCTCTCAGATAGCGGCGATCGATTTTATTATATGTGGAGAAGTAGAGGATATAAGAAACAATAATCCTATCGAGTTTATATAATACTCCAAATACAAACGGATCCAATTACCTATAAACAGTTCATAAAATTTTGTTTCGGGTCAAAGGTGATGCTTCCCACCTGTGCAAAAGGGGTGCACGTGCTCTGAAAGGTGTTCAAAGTATCTGCATCAAGCAGGTACCCACCCGTACATTTTCCCCCTAAACTCACAGGTATCCGTTTGGAAATACTGGGTCAGTACCTATTATGTCTTGACATGTACTCCGTCCAAAAACCCATGTGGAATAGCAGGTACACGTTAGGTACCTGATTAGAAATGTTCACTGACCTATTGATTGAAAAGGATATAAAATGTTAAATATTAAACAAATGTAGTTGGTGCGTTATTGATATCTATTTATAATAAGACTATAGTTACGAATTGGATATCAATAAATATAAAAAATGTAAGACCATATACTAAAAATGAATACCAATAGAGATTAATTGATATGACTATTAGAATAATTAAAATAGATTATCTTAAATTTAAGTGCAAATGAAAATATGTGTATCTATATCCATATCCATTTTGAAATGGATATAGGTGCAGATACCAAAATATGAATAAATGGATATATTAGTGAATCAAACACTTATCCTATATGTTAGTGGATACAAATAATTTTACCATAGAAATATTAACAATATTTCAATTGGACTCTTACATTAAAATATGAATAAACAAATGCGGTAATAAAATCGCACACTCAAGTCTACATGTATGCAGACATTAATAATTCCACTGTACAACTTATTAATAATGTTTCAAGTAAACACTCTTGCATTATGAAAAAAAACGCATACAGTGATAAATCAGACATTAAGGATACAATTAGTAATGTTTCAATTAAACATTCTTGCAATAAATTATGAATAAACAGATCCAATAATGAATCAGACAATCGAGCATATATTTTCACGGCTATATAGAAATCACTAAAAATATTTCAGTTGAACACTCTTATGATCGACATGTTATCTAATTATAATTAATCTCCTCTTAATTAAGGACTTATGTAATATAATTCATGCACATTTTTATTTTTGATTTCCATGTGTATCTCCATCACATCTTCAACATTTATTAAAACAGTCGAATAATAAAAGAATATGATGATTGATTTTATAAAGGACTTGCTCAACTTATGGCACGTTATTCGTATAAATATAAATAGATAGATGATGTGCGGATAATCTTTTTCTTAGAAGGGATATTCTATGGGCTTGTTTGGATACTGGGTTGGAGTGGGTTGGGTTATCCCCCACCTACCTGGGATGGAGATGTGGATATCCTGATTGTAATAGTAGGTGTTTGGTTGCAGGGGTGGGTTGGGGTATTTTCCTATTACTACCCTGTTCCATTTTTGTATTAAATTTTTAGCCCTTAAACTTTCAGCAGTCTTTCAACAGGGCCTTTAACATTCACGCTTGAGCCCCTTTACTTTCGTTTTCTAACATAATGGTCCATCCACATGTCCCCTCATGTGGCTATCCACGTGAGTAGAGTTCCAATTTGCAGAGTGAACCCTTGAGAGTTTTCATATTCCATTTTTTTCCACCGAATAGTCAATATATTGTCTCTGCTGTCAACGTTTACGAGCGCGACATAAACTTGAGAGGACAACAATATAACAACCAGCAATATTTGTTCTAAATGACGTCCAAAAAAAAATAGAAGACCATCCATGTTTGCATTATCATATAAAGCAAATAGACCATCCCCAGTTAAATGCCTTTTTTGCCATAAACATGAATCAATCTTAGGCCATCACCGATACAATACAATAACTTCACAAAACATAACAGACCGACTCCCCTCAGACGACGTGTTTGTCGACAATACGATCATCCACAGTGTCAATGGCCACATGTCCCAGTTGGATGCGAAGTGTATCGACCTTGTCTTTCAGCGATGTCGTTGCGTCCTCAGCGTCGTCCAGCTCTGAGTAAACGAATGCAAGCTCGCAGTCCTTGTCCTCTATCGTTGTCTTAGCACTTTGAAGTTCTCATTGTAGTTCAGCGTTCTCACGCTCGGCCTCCCACAAAATGTGGGCAAGAAAGGATAACTCATTTGCGTTATTGTCCGTTGTCCTAGGAGCATCTGCGTAAGCCAGGCGAAACCCACAACGACTGGTGGAACAGACATAGAAAATGCGCCTCAAGGGGTTCTGTTCGCCATGTTCGTAGCCCAATGACATAGGGATTCCGCATCTACAAATTGCAGTACAGTCCATTACCTGATACGTAGAATACATAACAAATGTGAAGAACAGAAAATCCTCAATTCCAAGAAGCAGCAAAATAATAGTTCTAACAGCAACAACACGCAACAACAACTTTCGCATACAACATTGCACGACTTGTGACACACTCATTCTGGCCTTTCGACTACTCGGTGTGTTTACTCATCTCTCCTCCTCCTATTATTCCACATTGCACGGCCTATCCTGTCACGGAGGACCTCGCCGCGTCTTATGTCTTCCCGAAGAATGCCAACCTCACGTAGTTGATCTTCGTCCACGGCCTCGGGCAGCATGTCCTCCTCGCCCTCTTCGTCGGATACTGAATCTCCCCCATTTAATCGAACGAAGTTGTGTATAATATATGTCGCTCTAACTACGTCCCTCTGCACTTCAAAAGGATATGAGGGCATATGTCGAAGGCATGAGAACCTGTTCTTCCACACGCCAAACGTGCGCTCCACCACGTTTCTCAATTTCGCGTGACGATGATTGAAGAGGTCCTTGTGGTTATCATATACACATCCACGTGCCCGCCATGCCGGCAGATGATATAGCGATCCGCGGTATGGAGCGATGAAAGTGTCCGTATTCGCGTAGCCGCAATCGACCAGGTATTTGCATCCATCTTGCACAAGTAGGGACCCGCTCTCCACAGAGTCACGGAGCACAGTCATGTCGGCACACGATCCCTCCCATCCGGTCATGACGTACGTGAAGCATAGGTTGAAGTCCACAGCGGCCATTACATTTTGTGCTGGAAATTGTTTCCTACACCGATACGCTCCTTGCATCTCCGGATCGACATGCGCTGGGATGTATGTCCCATCTATTGCTCCAATCACTCCCTGTGGCATAAAGAGAAAATTTAGAACCAAATTTCACGATTGGAACTAGTACGATTATCATCCTTACTTTGAAATATGGGTAATACCGAGGATCTGCAGTTATCCTAGCTGCGGTGACAGATGGAGCCAATCGTATATACTCTTGCTCCAATGTCAGTATCTTGGATAGGACATTTCTAATATGACGGGATATTGTCTCAGCGCTGTGCTGGAATGATTCTTGGATTGTCCTATTTGAGTGGCCATTAGCAAACGCATAGAGGAACATGCAGACCTGCTCGTCGACGTCCATATACCTTGTCGGTGTCAGCCCATGCTCCGATAATAAACGCACAAATCTCCTGAGCATAGGGGGCCTCATCCGGAAATTCTGAAATGCCCTGTCGTCGTGTCCGTCTAGCATCTCCTTAATCCAATCACGACCCGTCAGTGGACGGGTGTGTAGTGGACGTGGAATTCGTCGAACACGGGACTCCCATTCGTGTATTGCAATTGCTCCTACTACCGCAGCGCACGCTATAAGGACTTGTTCCTCTACATCACCGAATGGATTGTAGCCCCGTAATGCCATATCCTAGCAACGACCCCTGGCAGTATGTAATATTGTGATATATTTAAATTTATAAGTTAAGAAAAGCTGTGAGGGTTACTTATGTAACGTACAAATTATGACATAGCAGAGATTTGGCCTTATCAAAATATGCACTCACGGATTATAAAAAGAAATACTCTGCATTATGAAACTATGTTATATACCGTGAATTATCTAACGCACAACATCTGCAATATCAAAGTATGCAATAAAAGTTGCATTCAAACCTTGACAGAACCTGTAGTTTGGTGATATATTTAATTTGCATTATCAAAATCTGCAATAAAATTTGCATTCAAACAGGAAGTATGAAGTTAAGAAATTATGACTTATAAAGGACATGCCTGATCAAAATATGCAATAAATCCGGCAACACAACCTGCAAGTAAGTTGTTAGTCTATGGCAAATAACCTACATTCAATAAGTAGTATATGTTGACCAACGTCGAAACCTGCAAACATGTAAATCTAACCTGCAAGCAAGTAGGTAGCAACGCATTAAACATAACACAAAGGTTGTCCCATGACAGTAATTAAGATAAAGATGTAGGAGCATAACATAAATGTTGTCCAATGTCGAAACAAGTACTCTAGATTAGACATAGTCCATAATTCTGACCAGCATAAAGTTCTTAACTAAAAAGGATTAAATCAGGGATGGATAATCCTCTCAATCCAGGCATGCAGCTCTGTCGGATCACCCTTTATGTGGTAGTAAACGTTGCGACCGCTCGTAGTCGCCAACTTGTCTGCAATCCTTTCGAACTGGATACTATTTAGGTCGGGCCGCAACTTACTTATTTCCCTGCACGCAGCGTTAGCAAGTTTGTCCGGGTCCTCCCTAGCCTCAGCGAAAGATTTCGGAAGGTCGCTGAGGAAATTCTGCAACAACTCTTGGCCTGTTGTGCTCAATGTCTCCCCACTCCTTGCTTTCTTGCCTGTTGATCGATTTACCTCGATTGTCTCTCTTTCGAGACAACGACGTTATTGTAACTCCGTCGCTCTCGTCCGCATCTCTCCGGGTTCCGGCATACACTCGTCCAGATTTTTGTCAAAATCCAACTCTCTTCGACTACCAGCTGTGCGTGAAGTACTTCCTCCATGCTTCTCCCTCCTAGGACGACTAGATGTGGCATGTGCGCCGGTAGCTATGTCTTTCACCAAAAACCTTTGGATCTCACCAAAGTACAGGAAGGGCTTGTTGCGGTATTTGCGGTATCTGTCTGGCACCTAGTGGTACAAAGGTACAATCGATTGTAAAAGAAAGGAGATATTTCACAGATCCGTAATTTAAAAGAAAGTTATAACTCAGAACATACCTCAAACCAGGCACTATCTGAAGGTGGAATTGGCTTGTTGTATACACTATCCCACCCCCATCCTGATTTATTGCGTAGATACAAATAGGAGGAGTAGTCTTTCTTCAGGTTTTTCCATCGATACTGCAGTTGGATCTTCGTATATCCCCTTCCTGCAACTTCGTTGAACCTTTTCACGATCGAATGCCATCCCGGGAGGGTGAAGGTGCTGCCCGCCCACGAAGTCTCGTGCTCAAGCATGACGTCCACGAAAATTTTATCTAGCGCGGTATTCCAATGTGCATTTTGAGCACTTGCTGCGATGGATGCATAAGAAGGACCGCCTACCTCACCCTCGGTCGTGTCCACGTAGTCGGACATATCTCTTCATAATGGTCAATAGCATATCGGGTAAATTCATAAGTAATCAAAATGAACATGGAAATCCACTTCGCTTCAAAGTGACATCACCATCGCAATGATACCCTCAAATCAAATTAATACAACAGTATTGGTGAACCCCCGATACATCTCATAATGGACCCAAGAACCCATCGTTTTGAAGCACCCAATTCATATCCAGCAGGCAGGTTTAAGCACAAATCAGAAGAATCACCATTGCAGTCAACACCCCAATTGAAATCCCGCAGGTACATGTTAGACAACAGTGGAATGAACACCCACTACCTACTCTAATTGGATACCCAAAAAACCCAGTACTAATGAAATGAGCACACACTGCCATAAAGCCACTGAAACCCCACTGTTCTGTGACACCCAAATCAAAATAAAAAAACAATGGATTGAACACCAACTAATAATCAAATTGACGGATCAAACAGATATATTCTACTCAAATTGAGGGCTCACACATTGGACTGAACACCAACTACGAAAGAAATTGAGGGAGCAAAGACATAGCCCAAAATTATATCCAACATCCAAAAGACAAACAACAAAACGAAAAATCCAAATGGATACCAATATCCCCGTCTACTGAACACCAAAATCCAAATGGATACCAATATCTAAAAGACAAACAGCAAAACCAAGAAACGCAAAAATGATATAAACGACCCTTTCAAATTATGTCATGCGGGATTTTATATTTATCCAAATGTACCCACACTCAACAAGTAGATAATCCAACAGATAGACCAAAAACACCCAAACAACCACTGCAAATCAGTGAACTCCAGCAAGTGCTAAAATGGTTGAATCGAGCAAAAAAACCCAAACAACCACTGCAAATCAATAATCCTAAAACCCAAACACCGAAAGACCCTTCTTTTTCAACTTGAAATCAGCATCCCTTGCAGTTGAAGACCAAACTCCATCTCAAATGAACCCCAAAATCCAAATGGATAGCAATATCCATAAAGACAACAAGCAAAACCCAAAAACCAAAAAATGATATAAACGCCCCTCTCAAATGATGATATATCATACACACTCTGATCAGGTAGAAAATCAGTGAACTCCAGGAACTGTCAAAATGGCTGAATCGATCAGAAACACCCACGCAACCAGTACAAAGAATCATATTACCCAAAATGATGATATATGTTGTTAGAGGAAAAAACACCCAAACCACCCAGTACAGCGAAACACCCAATCATATTATCCTAGATCAGAAACACCCAAGCAACCAGCACAGAGAATGATATTATCCAAAATGATGATATATGTTGTTACAGGCGGTGCTATGGAAATGAATAATCGTAAACCCTATATTATCCAAAGAGACAGCATGATTGGATTAAAATTAGTTTATTTATCAACCAAAGTGACTGCAGAAAGTGGCAAAATGTTTGAATCGATCATAAACACCCAAAATCTTCTAAACCATATCTTATCTTAAAACCAAAGTGACAACATGATCTTAATCCAGACCCAATGATGACATCAACCCGAAGATAACATATACCCACAAGCAACAAGTAGAAAATCGGTGAGTTCCAGAAAGTGGATAGAGGGTTGAATCGGGCAAAAACACCCTAACCACCAGTACACACAGTCATATGGAACTGAAGGTAGATCGCATACATGTAATCCGTGGAGAAGTACTTTGTATCCGTGGAGAAGTACTTTGTATCCAGTATATTCATTGTATCCAGTATATTCTTTGAAACGGTCGTATACATGGAATTGAAGGCTGGTCTACCAAGACGAAGACCCAAAAACAAGCAGTACTTTAACAAGGAAAACGCAAATCGAATACATGTAATCCGTTACAAGAACACCCAACTTCAGTCCATAAAACATGTAATGCGTGACAAGAATATACATCAGCCATGGTAAGGCATGTCGACATACCTTCCTAACAGCAAAGCCAGGCAACGCGTAATGGCAGCCAACTTCTCCGCTCCAAGGATGACGCCGGCTGATGCGAGTGCGTGGATGGCAACGAGGACGGTCGCGGCCAATTTATAGGGGTAGATCTCCTCTTCTACCCTCAGTGCCCTTCTTCCCCCTCTCAATGGATTTGGAGAAATCGGTGGAGCTGACGACTCGCACGACTGCGCGTGATGGCTAGACATCACTCCCTGTTACCGATGGAGGTGGACATGGCCGAGCCCTACTCTTCACACCCGCGGATGCTTCCTCCGAGGTGGACATACTTCTGAGAGGTCCTGGCGACGCAGCCTTCACCAGGACGCCTTTGACCATTGGTGTGTCCTCAAGCGGCAGCAACGCACCAGGATTCCTGCGCAGATGAGTGATGGTGGTGGTTGGGAGAACGACGAAGGCAAAACGACCATGGGGACGCTGGAAAGACCGAATACCCTCTATCGCACGCAAGAGATTCACTGTTCACCTTTTGCGGAAAAACCCCTAACCCGCACTTCGACCTTCGCCCCAACTCCCCTCCCCCACACCGCCTCCCGATGCCCCCAACCCCTCCACACCACTATCCAAACGCGGGTTGGGTCGACCCAACCCGCCCCACACCACTATCCAAACGGGCCCTATGGGTACCCATGATTACCAATTCAAATAAATCAGGTACCCACTAAATCCTCGCTTGTGCATGAAGTCGCTTTCTTCTTGATGTATCTTATGAGGGACTATTTGCTCTTTGTTTTTCTTCCCATGATTTTTTTCTCATCTTCTAGTGATGGTTACTTTTATGTGTGTGTTTCCATATCTAAATATTGGCTCTTCTTCCACAGTTATTTTTGTTGTTATTTGCCATTCTACTTTTTTGCTTTCTTGTGATCTAAGAACTTTTCAATCTGGCTATTTTGCAATATGAACTCTGCAGCCTTTATTAAGAAGAATGAACTTGATTGTTTTTCTATAAAAAAAAAGAGAGATGCTATTCCATAAATAAACATGGCATAGTTGGCAGCATCACATTAATCGAATTATCAACAACCCTTTCATAAAAGGCCCAGTATTTAGCCCATCTGGTGATTGAAAGATCCGATTGGTTACTATATCTTTAGAAAAATTTGCATCTTATATATTGCGGTTGCATGAAGTTAATCTTTTCTTAAAAAAGTGCTTTCGGTGTAGAATACAATACATGATAGGCACTTAAAGACAAACATGGATATACATCCACAATTCCACAGATCCATATTGATTAACATTCGTGCACAATGTTGATAGGAAGATAACTTGCAAAATCCATAATGGATTTATGATCAAGCATGCAATAGATAAGCATAAAAATTGAAATGAAATTAGATATATTAGAGGCACATTGAGATAGGTCCATCTGAAATTCAAACCAGGTTAAAAACCTACCAAATGATCGTTTTTCTGATGCCATGTGTACACATATCAGTCTGTTTCACCGTTTCTTCCACTAGTAACAAACAATTGATGTAATGTTATTTATCCATGATTAAGTTAGGGATGAGCATTGGGTTGGGACGGCTTAGCCCAAATCCAATAGAACATTGGGTCAGGCTTGGACCTAAAATATCGGTCCAAAAATTCTTTGGGTTAGGCTCAGGCTTGGTTGGGCCCAATCCGACCTAGCCCAAAGGCCCGACCCGTTTGGAGGCTCGAGAAATGGCCCGAAGTTGGCCAGAGGGGTAAAGCCCAAGACCCGACCCGAACATGGACATGTGCCTTAGCCAAGATGTTTTACCCCCTCCCCTCACGCGAGTTTCAGTCACTCCCACTCAAAGACTCCTCCCGCACCCCTTTGGCTTTCGCCCTAACTCCATGCATCGTCGATGACCTCCCAAGTGCTCCTCCGAGGCTCCACCGCTCGTCGGCCTAGTGGCTACCACGACAATCACTCATCCCCAGTGGCTCCCCCATTCTCCATCCTAGTTTCCTTCTCAATCCCACATGCCCCTTCCACCTTGCGAGTTGCGACCCCCTTCAAAAAGCAAGCCTTGGTAGGGCCCAGGTCCTCCGTGGCTCCACCTCCTTCCTCACTCCTCCTCCGTAGAGCCCATTGTGGCCTCTCCAATAATTGCTAAGGTATGCTGTATACGATTGCTGAAGTACTGATGATATTGTTACTATTTAGGCATTATTTTTTCATCGGAATATTACTACTGTTTAGCCATTGTAATAGATTTAAGATATGTGCAAACTTAGCTGTTTTATATACATATTAGATTCTTATGCATGGTTAAATCACTATTTTAATGTAGAGATTATTATGCATGTAACTTCTATTTTTATACTTGATTTAGGTATGCGTAATCATTCTCTTGAATGTATAGTATGTTGCGTCATTTCCACATTTATCATGTTGTGGTTTCCATGACTATGAAATAAACCGAGGCTTGGATCGGCCAGGCCCAAGTCCGGCCCAAAGGAAATGGATCGGGCTTGGTCTTGGGCCAAACAACACTAGAATTTACATGGTTAAGCCCGGCTCAAGGCCCAAAATATTTAGATGGGCTTGAACCTAGACCCATCAGGACCGGCCCAGCCTGGTCCATGACCATCCCTAGATTGAGTGCAAGATAGCATCCTCTCTTGGGATAAATAAACTTTATCTCAAAGTAAAATATTCCAAGATAAGTGATTACTTCGTGATTACATCATCACTATGTCTCTGATTAGAGTATTTACCACTTACTTATCACATAAACAATTTTAATTGTTATTCGAATAGGGGATAAATAAGATTTATCTTCGTTCTCGTTTATTGGTTCATGAGATAAGGAAGAGATATAACTATAAGTAGAAATATTAATGATGCGATCACTATAGTGCAAAATTTCTTATACCGAGCGATTATATTTGTATTTCATGAATAAGGAAACATTATCTCTCATCTAAACAATACGATAATAATGATGGAAACATCTCCGACCAATATAGCAAAAAGCCAAAAAATGATGGAGAAGACGTATATAATGGCTCAACAATGTATTTACATCCATTACTTATTTCATAAAATTATACATGAATTACAGATGACTGCAAATTTTACACCGCAGTAATATAGTTACGATTATATAGAATGTTACATAAAAATACCAATACACATGTTATGCACACGAATAAACACATAGATAAGCAAGTAATATCGAGCTACGTCTTTGGCAGTGATGATGGATCTCTCTCAATATAGTAGAATAACTAGACTAGAGGGGATTGCAAAACACTAATGTTTTTGTAGTTTATATAGTAACCCCTATACAAACAAATCCCAAAATAAATAGTTCTTCAAATCCCAATAGTACTTCGAATTTCTATATCAAATATGACTTCATTATGAGTTGAATTCTTACATTAGAACTACAATTAGTACACTCCACCGCGAGTTGAATTTTCAAATAGTAGAAATCACCGCTACACCCCATTGTGAATTGAATTCTTACATAGCAAAAAAAATCATAACTACATTTCACCATGAGTTGAATTCTCAAATAGCATAAAAATCACTACTAGACTTCATGCGAGTTTAATATTTCGTAGATATCAAAAACTAATGTTAAATTGTACCACAAGTTGAATTCTCAAGCAGTAGAAAAACAACTGCTAGAATCCACTAAGAGTCAAACAACTAAGCAACAACTGATAATCTCCACCATGAGTCGAACTCTTAGATTGTATAAAAATCACTGATAGAAACCATCATGTGTTGAATTCTCAAACAGTAGAATAATCACTACTAGATTCCATCATGGGTTGAATTCTCAAATAGCAAAAAAAAAATCCGCTACACTACATAGTGAGTTGAATTCTTAGATAATAAAAAGATCATTGTTAGCCTCCACATTGAGTTGAATTCTTAAAAAGTGGAAAAACCACTATATACTCCGCCATGAGTTGAATTCTCATATAACAAAAAAAATCAATACTAGACCCCATTTTGAGTTGAATTCTCATATAATAAGATAGCTTTCTTTTGAGATGAATTCTCAAATAACAGAAAAATCACAACTAGGGTCAACTATTACTTGAAATCTCAAAAAATCATTATGATACTCCACCATGAGCTGAATTATCAAATAGTAGAAAACCATTACTAAACTCCATTGTCACCTTCTTGTCCATGGAACTACTTCCAACAGTCAACACTAGGCAATACCAAACAACGCGTGATCTTGCTTCCAAGAAGTGCCTTTGTGAACTTATCAGCCAGATTATATGTCTGTCGACCTTCTTCAAATTGATCCAATTCTAACTCCTATGACCTAGCCATATGTAGCAACAATTCATATTTTGATTTCATGACTTGAGATACAATAGTAGTAGATCTAGTAACCGTAGACCCTTCGAAAACATAAAGGGTCTTATACTTAGTACCTTGGACGGTGACTGCCCTTCTTTGACTACCTGCCATACTCCTCATGCTGCTTTGTAATTACACCCTTGGAGTGCAAGAGTCCAAGAGGTATAAGATTATTCCTCACGTTCACTCGTGGTAAACTTATAAAATAATCCCCACCATCTCATCATGGATCTTGATTTCCATAAAATCGATGCTAATGGTTTTTCATGATGTGTTATTCCCGGTGATGACGTCTCCACTATTATATTATCATAGGTAGAGAACTAATCTCAATTTGGTTCCATGCAATACGAACAACCATAATCAATAGTTTATGTATTGCTAAAATATGTTTGTAACATGATTGTGAGTGTGTAATCACCAACTGAACCATCTCCTCCCTGATACACTATGATAATTGCGACCTTGCCCTTCTTCTTTAGATAGTCCCTCTTCCAGTGTTTGAATTCTCGCATTAATTGTAGACATCCTTTGGATATATATTTTTTTATTCTTCTTTAAACTATCACTAATTCTGATATAACTTTATAGCATCATAACTCTTCTCATGGGGCATATGAATCCTTTCTCCAATTGCTCATGTAGCTGCACTATTAGCTCCTTGAGCTCAGTAGATGACAACCTTGATGAAGGGATAGAGATCGGTTGTGTGTCTGGAAATAACACGATCTCAAACACTATCTCCCTCACTAGTGGTAGTCCATGTAAGTCATCTGGAAACACGTCAGGAAACTCAAGCACGACTCTAACATTCTTGATCATCTGGTCCTGCACGGTTGAGTCTATCGCTTATGCAAGATAGCCTACACAACGCTGATTAAGAAATTGGTGCGCCATCCAGGTGGAGATGCACTTGATCCCACCATCAGAAGTGCATCTGTCAAACTAAAATGGCAGCACTCCATGTAAATCAAAGACACCGTCTAACCAAAACAGTCTAGGCATGTGTGGTGTCTCTTCAACCAATACATGCCTAAAATGACGTCGGTCATCTTGTGCCCACCTATTTGCATGGCTACATCCTTCACAGATTGGTTGATGATAAACAACTAGCCCCCTGGGCCCTTGATGTAGTACAGAGATAAAACTCTCATCACGAACTTGCTAAATGTGGGCACCATATGATGTGTAAGGAAAGAATGTGTAGCCTCTAAATTAAACAATGCATGTAATGAAATCTCATGGGATGAAATCATACCTCTGACGATCGATCCAAAAGCATGAGACTACTCACACATCGTTGCATTCAACTGCCCCCTGGTGGTGTACTAGATCTCACAACACTGAATGCATATTGTGGGGCTTGTTGAAAGTCACGGTCTCTACGTCAGAATCCCAAGCCCTGAAGTTGTATGGGGTAGTACCAAATTGTGTTCCACTATGTTTCTACTGCATTCCTGAGCAGTTAACATGAAATGGGCACCGGGCCTTCAAATGGCCCGATTGTCTACAATGGTAACACACACTACTGCCTGTCTGTGACAAACTCCCTCTAGAAGCAAAATCGTCAACCCCAAACCTACAATTATGTGCCTGTTTAAGGGGTGGAAAGAAATTGAACCACGACCTGCCAAGGACTGCCCCAAGGTAGGGGATGGTGTAAGCCTACTATCTGTTGGTGTCGTTGTTGTAGGGTTATGGCAATAGTCTCTACGGAATTGAGAGAAGTTCCGACGTAATGCTCTATTAGATTGGGGTGGAGGCAACTCTGACTGACCTCCATCTAACATGCTCTATGTAGCATCCCACTTTGTTGTCTTCATAGTAACCTCCTTGATGGCAGCGAGGTCTAAAGTAGAGAGTCTGTCCTAGACCTCCTCGTGCATCCCCGGATGAACTTCTGCAAGTCCTCCCATGGGTAAGTTGTAGTAGCAGGGGAGTGGCAAGACAAGTACGTGTAACGGATTAGCTACTTTTATGTCGTCATCGACCCCTGGTTTAGCTCAGTGAACTCTCTCTCCTGGCCCTCTACCAAATGGTCTGAGTATAACTTGCTACGGAACTATTTAAAGAAGGCCTCCCAAGTGATGGGCTCAGTTATATGCTCCATTGTGGCATTGCGCCACCGCTCTGTATACCCTACCAGTGAGTATTTTGCAAAAGATACCCATATATTCTCAGACACATGGATCATCCTCAAAACCTTCATCACGTGTACCATTGATGATGAGACTTTCGTGATCCGGGTAAAGGTAAAAATACAAGTCGTTGCGACCCGAATCTTGAAGCTCAATCAATTAAGAAAATCGAAGACCACCAAATAGAATAATCAATCAAACAAGTCGAATAGCGATCTCGCTATTTTATTTAACCATGTATAGCGACCAGGGTCGAACTCAAGGAGCACAGATTGCCTTAAAAAGCCTACGAAGTAGTCAGAAAATCTAATAAGAAGAAAATGTTTTTGGTGGATTTTATGGGTTTTTAATTTTTATGATTTTTAGTTATAGAGAAAATATAAAAGAGAGCTAAAAAGTCACAATCAACTAATTATTAAGCACACAAAAACAAGTCAGAAAATTGCAATAAAAATATTTTTGGGTTTTTTAATTTTTCAAGTGTTTTTGATAATTTTCTCAGTTTTTTTTGTGATTTTTAATTGATTTTATAAAAATGAAAGAAGACAGAAAAAGGAAATCAATGTGTAGCCAAATTTGAAAGGCTATTTAAAAATACAAAAATAGTTTATAAAACATTGGAGACAATTTATGAAAAACTACAAGTAAAAACTAAACTACAGAAAAAGAAATTGCATTTTTTTTGATTTTTTTAGAACCTTTAATGATTTTTATAAGGTTTTTAGGGTTTTTCAATTTTTAGGGTTTTTAGAAGTCCAAATGAAATAACAATTGGATTAAAGCAACAAGACACAAAAATAAGCAATCCAGAATTTTTTAGAATTTTTGGAAAGTTTGTAATATTTTTAGTTGATTTTTTAAGTTAAAACAGTAGAAAAAAATGAGGGTTTTTGAATTTTAAAAATAGAAAATCAAAACAAAATTGTACCATAAATCACTGAAATTTTTACACAGTTGTAGGGGCCACTTCAAGAGATTTGGAGTTGATTTGATATTTTATTCAACCAATAGAAAAGGCACAACACAAAGGGACCAAAGTGCAAAGAAAATAAGTTCCAAGGGCTTAAATAAAACACGTGCGAAGAATATAGGGGGCTTAGTGTAATTTTCACGTCAAATCCAGCACATGCTCAAATCCATCACGCATAGGGGCATAAATGCAAATATTTAAACTAAAACTTCAAAGCATCACATTCAATTAACCCAATCCCATACATGTAAATATCCCAGAAATACCACGTAACAAAGCACGTGCACCACAATTGGAAGCACTAAAATGCAAATACGAAAACTCTAAGGTACAAAGTGCAAATTATCCAAATTAAAAACAACTACGACACGTATTTACAGGACTAAATGGAAATATGAAAAGTGCGAAGGGCCTAAGTGCAAATTACCCTTATTATTATGATCCAACGGCTAAAGGCGGTCCACCAAGATCTGACGGTCGTGGATGGTTGGTACCCCTTCGGCGATCAACATCTCGGATCAGATCCTCAAATGGATCGGACGGCTACGAGCCTCCCGCAGATGGATGGCTGAGATCTGAACTGGCGTGAGGGGTCGATCAAACGGTGGAGGAGCTCCCTGGAAGAACTGGCCGCTGATGAACTTCTCCCGCCAATACACGCGGTGGGGGCGTCCTCCGGTGCTGCTGAGATGGGAAAAGGAAGCTCTCGGTTGTCAGCAGCTGGTGGAGGTCTCTGATGAAGCCGGGAGCGACCGGAGTGCTCCGGCGACGAAGGAGACCTGGAGCTCCTATTCTTCTACGTTTGGACCTCCAGATGAGGTCCGTTGGACTTCAAACCTGCACAAGAAGCTCACTGGGTCGAGGGCAAAGTGCCTTGACCTGGTTACGGGCGAGATGGGTGATCGGGGGAGGCGGAGCGTGGCTCTCCGGCGAGCGGCGGCGGAGGAGAACCGAAGTCCCTGTTCCGTGTCAAACCAGAGCAAATGGATGGGTGGAGAACGTGGGGAGGAGACTCGCGAAGGTGAAGGGATGATTGGATGGGCAAATGGATGATCGGAGCGATGCGTAATGGTCGATGAAGGGCGGCGGTCGGAAATAGAAGATTTGGAAATTAGATGAACCTAAAGGATAACGAGTCTACCTGATGAACGAGGACGCATGTGCTGGAGATGCTGAGTCTCCTAGTGTCTTTGCCTCGATGGAGCGACGCCTCCAGAGGCTCGAACTCGCCGGTGGCGGAGCGCGGTGATGTGGGTCGCCGGACCTAGGGCTAAGGCCTCCAAACTCTCGCTGCAACACCCTCCTACACTCGTTGTCACTCGAGGAGAAGGATGGAGGTCACTGGGGTCGAAGATGATGGACAAAAGTGCGTGAAATGGCGGCTGGGGCTCAGGTCTTATACTAGCAGGGGTCCGAGAAGATGGGAATCGGGCACGTTGATCGAGGTACGGACCCCTAGATGAGATGGCGGGTGTGGATCATGGATCTTTGCTCGACAATCAGAGCCTAGGGTTTGAGAAGATGGTGATCAGATCGCGGCGTGAAAAATCGGCAAAGTCGGGTCAAAACCGAGGTCTGCGGAGATGTGGTCCGGGGGTGTTGACGGGGGGTCAACAATCCCCCGTGGACCAATCAGAATTCAGCAAATGGAAATTATTTACAAATTAAGTTAAAAATAGCAAATGATTTTATTTCAAAATATTTACAACATGAAAAATGTTTATTATTTTTCAAATTATTTTTTGTGATTTTTATTTATTTTTTTGAAAAATAAATTAATGTATATACATAATATTATATTATATACAAGTATAAATACATAGGTATTTTCAATTTTATTTTTATTATTTTTTTTACAATTATTCCAATTTTATATTTTATTTATCTACAACATAAAATTTGGGATATAAAATAATTTTTTTTTATTTTTATTGTTTATTTATAAGGGTAAAATAAATAAATATAAGCACATGTGTACATGGTATATACAAGGGTGAGAGAGAGAAATTATTTCTTTTTGTTTTTTATTTTATTTTATTTTTCTTATTTTTATTTTTATTTTTAGAATACAAATTAATGCCCATTTTTATTTTTGTTTTTCTGAAAATAAAATATATACATGAAGGAGGAATATATTAAAGTGAATGGCCCTATCTCTCTCTATTTGTTTTATTTTGCGGTCAGGCCAATGCTTGGCCCTCCCTTGGGTTCGGGTCACTCAATATTTATTTTAAATATTCCCTTCTTTTTCTGCATTTCTTTATTCTTTTATTTTTGCATAAAAACATGCTAATTCTTGATATTTACACAAAGCATGCAATTTGATACTTTATTGTATTTACAAACATCTACATGTTATTTTGCAAAGATTTTTAGCTAAAATAAAAGAATAAAGAGTGATGAATCCCCCCTATATTTTACTTTTGCTAGTCCCTTAGCAAACACTTATTTGAAAAAGAAGTGAAAAATAGAAAGAAAAAGGAAAAGGAGGGAAATCAAGGTTGATTATTAAACTTTCCTTCATTAAATTGAAATATGGAGCTCAGTCAGACCTTTGGATTATTGATTTGTCGGAACCTTATTTGGACTTAAGCTTAACACTCAACAGCCTCTAAGTTCCACCAATCTATGGTCAAGACTCCTTAATAAACCAGATCAGAACAAGTCTACATACACAAACTCTAATGACCATGAATCTTTCCTTGTATTGTGTAAGTGATATGTAGCTCCCCACCTCAGAAATGACAAAGCAACAACCCCCCTTAACAAGGTAACTCTAATGCCTCAGTCTAGCAACTCTTTCCTCGAGGAGCAGGGTATTCTCTTCTAAGTTCAAGTACAACCGGCTCAAGAAGAGGGGGAAGAAGAGAATGGACCGTGACCAGTGTAGCCATATATCCTTGGGAGCCCAACCCGTGTAGTTGAGTCTCCCGCTGCAAGCTTCATGAGATGGTCATGTGTAACATAACCTTTGCTTTATTGGGCTATATACACTCCAGTGGGTATTTTATTTTCAATCAGACCCACCACTTTTTTGGAGCTTTTCTTTCTTTGCACATTTTTTTGATGTGCATATGTACAACATATTTGCATGGTGCAGCATATATACATAAGGAGTTTTTCCTCTTGAGCCAGTAGACTATCCCTCTTTTGAACTTTATTGCAACCCACAACTCCTGTCTTTAGACTTCATCACCACCAGACCAAGTTGAGATGCACTTCCTTCACTGTAAGAAGAAGAGAGGTTCCGCCTAGAAGTACTACCCTCATATGCTACCCCAAGCCAAAGGAAGCTGCCTCCTCACCACCTCATCCATGGAGAGCTATGTGTAAAGTGCTGGTGCAGGTAAAGCCATTGTCTCTGAGAGTCATGTGTGTGTTGTTCAGTGCTCTACTTAGGCTCATCAAGATGACATATGCTCATAGCCTAGTGGACTCAAAGAATTAAGTCCCAAATGGACCTGAAAAGTCTTAATCCTAAGCCCTATAGGGTTCCTCTTAGAATTAGGTGGATTAAGGTCTTAACAAAGCTCCATTTTCCAATTTAATTCCAGACCAGTTTAAATATCAACTATGATTTGGAAAAACTGTACAAATATTTACAAATGTGCAAATTTTTACAATATTTTTGAAGATGTGCAAAATTTTTGAAAAAATGTTTGAAAACATGGATGTATGCATGAATGCAAAGTTTTGCAAAATATTTACAAAAAATTACACAAGGTTTTTGCAAACCTTTTGTTTTTCAAACATTTTACAAAAATTTTTGTACTATATACATAATTTTGATATCAAAATGTTTACAAACTATTTACACAAATCATTTTTACAATCATTTGTACAAAAATAATTTTTATAAATAGCTATGTACGTGCAAGAAGAATTTTATGTACAAGAAAACAAAATTTAAATTTTTATGGATTTTTAGCCATTTTATTTATTAACACACTCACACAAAGTACGAGTTATGGCTAAAGTATATATGAAATATATACGACACCCCCTATACTTAGCTCGAACGATGTCCTCATAGTGAATCAAGAGTGATGAAGAAGACATAACTCGTGCTTAGTATAGGGAAGTGAAAAGGAATGGTATACTAAACGACGAATCAAAGAATAGAATGAAGAGGACTCGATGCTTCCCCCTATACTTAGGATCAAGTAATCCTAAGTATAGTAAGTTGTACATGAGGGGAAATCCGAGTGGGAGAATGTACAGGGTCTACCCCCCTATACTTAGGGTAAAATATTCCTAAGTATAGGCAGCAAAACAGAGGTAGAAAGAATCAAAATAATATCCGAGAGTCCTACACCCCCCTATACTTAGGGTAAAGTACACCCTAAGTATAACATAATCATAAGATAAAGATGGGGTGTAGGACTAAAGAATGGAGTGATATGGATAACTGGATCTATATAAGTCGGAAGAACAGTGATAATCAGGTGTGAGATGTAATAGATGTGAGTCAAGAGACCACATCTCACGCAAAATGAATGGGGGCAACGTCAACGACCAGCGGCTCATGATCCAGATATGGTTTAAGCCGCTGCCCATTAACACGAAAGGTAGCATCAGAAGACATCTCAGATATATCAATACTTTCATTGTCATGTACCTTTCGAACCAGATAGGGTCCCTTCCATTTGCTCTGTAGCTTCCCTGGAAATAAACGAAGCCTAGCATCAAACAACCATACTCTCTGTCCTGGCTCAAACTGCTTGTGGCTGATATGAGAATCATGCTACTCCTTCACTCTCTCCTTATACTGTAGGCTACTCGAAAAGGCTGTGTCACGAAGCTCCTCCAGGGCTACTAACTCTGTCCTCCTACGATCTCCTACACTCACTGGATCCAAAAGTATATCAGTGACTGCCTAAAGTGACCTATGTCTCAGCTCAATAAGTAAATGGCAGGGCTTGCCATAAATGAGGCGAAAGGGAGATGCACCCAAAGGCATCTTGAAGGACATCCTATATGCCCACAAGACCGAGTCCAAAAGCTGTGACCAATCCTTTCGGTCAGGGCGGACGACCTTCTGCAATATAGTCTTGATCTCCCCATTCGACACTTCAACAAGACCATTGGTCTGAGGGTGGTATGGTGTGGCTACTTGATGGTCTATGTTGAACTCGTTAGCAATGGCCTTTACCTTGTCGTTGATGAAATGAGATCCCCCGTCAAAAATCAACACTCGAGGTACCCCGAATTGTGAAATGATATTCTTCCTCAAAAATCGGCATATAGTCCTAGCATCTGTGGTTCGGGAGGGGATAGCCTCAACCCAACGACTCACATAATCAACGGCCAACAGAATGTACTCGAATCCCCGACTCTTAGGGAACGGACCCATGAAATCAGTGCCCCATGCATCGAAAACCTCACAGAAGTGAATGGGTTGCATCGGCATCATATCAGGCTATCCACAAGTGCCCATCCTCTAACAGTCAGTACATCTCTTCACGAACTCATTAGAGTCCTTGAAGAGAGTAGGCCACCATAGGCCGGATTGGAGCATTTTTTGTGCCGTTCTCCTCCTAGAGTGATGTCCTCCTACCTCAAGCTTGTGTCAGTAAGTGAGGACGCTATGGTGCTCCTCCTGAGGAATGCACCGACGCCAGATGTTATCCCCTCCTTCATGATAAAGGACGGGATCCTCCCAATGGTAGAACTTGACCTTCGCGAGGAAGGTCTCAAGTCGCTGCCTGGGCCAATCTTGTGGAACTTTCTTGGCAACAAGATAGTTCACAATATCGGCGTACCATGGGAGAGAGACGATAGCAAGGATTGCCTCATCTGGGAAGGTCTCACAAATAGGCTCGATCTTCTCAGAATCCTCAAGAAACTCCAATCGGGAGAGATATTCCGCTACCACATTCTTGACTCCAGGATTATCCTTAATCTCTATGTCAAACTCCTGGAGTAGAAGGATCCATCTGGTCAATCTGGCTTTGGCATCCTTCTTTGCCATGAGGTACCTGATGGAGGTATGATCAGTGTAAATGGTCACTATAGATCCAATGATGTACAATCTGAACTTATCTGTGAATACTACTGCTACCATATCCTTCTCAATAACGGTGTAGTTCCGCTGAGCAGCATCCAAAGTCCGGCTTGCGTAGTGAATAGCAAAGGGGACTCCATCCCTGCTTTGTCCCAGCACGACCCCCACGGCAAAATCGGAGGCATCCGTCATGATCTCGAATTGGAGAGACCAATCAGATGGCAGGAGAACAGGAGCCTCTACAACTAGACTCTTGAGAGTCTCAAATGTCGCTAGACACTTATCATCAACAAGGAACTCCGTGTATTTCGTCAGCAGATCAGTCAACGGTCGGGAAATCCTGCTAAAATCATGTATGAATCGTCGGTAGAAATCGACGTGCCCCAGAAAAGACCGTAACTGTCGCAAGTTGGACGGTGGATTAAGTTTTCTAATGACATCCACCTTGGCCGGATCAACCGTAGTGCCCCTGTTGGAGATGATATGGCCAAGCACCATCCCTTGAGTCACCATGAAGTGACTCTTCTCCCATGAAAGCACAAGGTGAACCTCAATACATCGCTGGAGGACGTGGTCTAGGCAGTCAAGACAAGAATCGAACCCATCTTCGTAGACCGAAAAGTCGTCCATGAAGACCTCCAAGCACTCCCCCACCATGTACGAAAAGATGGACAACATGCACCTCGGAGCGTTACATAATCCAAAGGGCATCCGTCTGAAAGCATATGTCACGAAGGGACAGGTGAAGTGTTCTTGTCTTGGTCCTCAGGCGCAATGGCCATCTGATTGTATCCGGAGTATCGGTCCAAGAAATAGTAGTGGCTCTTCCCAGCTAGCCTCTCTATAATCTGATCAATAAAAGGCAGCAGGAAATGATCCTTCTTGGTGGCTTGGTTCAATCGTCTATAGTTTACATAAACCCGCCAAGAAGTGGGTACCCGAGTAGCGATATCCTCTCCAGACTCACTAACAACTGTGGTGATGCCCGTCTTCTTGGGCACCACATGTAACAGACTGACCCATTTGGAGTCGAAGATGGGGTAGATAAAATCGGTGCTCCACCATTTCGATATCTCCTTCATGACAACATCTCGAAGGTTCGGGTTCAGCCACTGTTGGAACTCACACGATGGCTTTGCGTCCTCTTCGAGATAGATATGGTGGGAGCACAGGGAAGGACTTATCCCCTGGAGATCGGCTACACTTTATCCTATCGTCTTACAGTTCTTTTCAAGAACCCCCATCAGACAGGTGATGAAGCCACATTTCATCATCTTTATTCTATCATTTTGGCATAAAAACTCTAGCAAATGCGTGTAAATAACCTTAATTTCCATATCTTAGCATTCATGCATGCGCATGTGAATAGTGTATAAAATACTGTAATTAAGCTAAAATTATAGAATAAATCAATAAAAAGAAAAAGAATAAAATATTGTAAATATTTTATGACCCGAAACCCCGAGACCTAGGCATCTTGATGAATAGGTCGACAAGGAATAAAGTAGGGGGAGATGAGGGTCAAAATACAATAAAAACCCCTTTGATTTAATTCATTCTTTATTCATTTTGGGACCTATTTTTGGTTCCACTTTTTATACCTCAAATAAAGAAATTTTATACATAAAGCAGTAGATAATTAAATGAAGAAAAATACAAAATTGATTTCACTGAAAAATAATGTACAGATAAAAAGTTATGATCTGAATAAAATTCCAAAACTCCAACTTCCCAGACCCGTATCTTGCAAATAAAAACTCTAAATGTACCAAACTCACCTTTAATTGTATATAGCGTAAAATAATCTATTTAATGGAGGTAGTTTCGTTTTTTTCGGAGTTACGGTTTGAAAGTTGAAATTTGGACCCTACTTATATACTTGTACAGATTAAAATATTCATTTTATTAATTATTCATTATTTTTATAATTTTATAATTTTATAATTTTGTAAACATTATTCATAATATATATGTACATTAAAATCAGAATAAAAATGCAAAAGAAATTCAAATAAAAATACTTGTATATTTATCATACATAGGTATAGAACCTATATACATATCTATATTAATACTACTTTTATTTTATTAAGTGTATAAAATACTTCAGAAAAATAAAATAAAAATATATTTATGTGTATAAAAGTATTTTATGATTTTATAAAATAATAAATAAAAATAAAAAATTAAAATCACAAAATAAAAATAAATTAATAAAATATATAGGTAATGTACCTATAAAGGGTATAAAAGTAAACTTGTAAAAATATACCTCATAAAAATAATTAAAAATAATAATAAAATAATTTATAAAATAATAAACATTTTTTATTAATTAACCTAAAATTAAATAAATCATTTTCGATTTTTAAATGATTTTACAAAATAATTTTCAGAGGTTTTTCCTGGTTGGTCCACGTGGACCAACCAGGAGGTCTGGACTGATGACCAAGGTCAACAGTCTGACCTTCACCCCTGTAGCTTTGTCAGACTAGGTTTGACCCAAGTTCACCCATTTATCGAGGCCACATCTTTCACCCTTTGATGTCGCTTCCTTCTGCAAACATGTTCCTCGGTCATCCCTCCTACTCGCCCATTGATTTTTTCGGGGAGAGCATCACTGCTCCTCCCGTTATCCCTTGATCTTCGAGCCCCGTTCACCACAGTTCAAAACCGACCCCATTCCCTCATTTGCCCTTTGAACCGCAATTGGGCCTAGCCAAGACCTCCGAGCTGCAGCTTGTGATCTCCCGTGACAGGGGATTGATCCAAGCTCTTCGTTGAGGTGTGGCGGTGGCCTGAAGCGTGTTCCACACCACCTCTGGTGGCCGCCGCCATCGAGGTCCCATCTCGCCTTCTTAGGCTCGAGGTGCGCATTTTGATTCATTTTTTCTTGCTTGATTTCATTTCCATTAGCTGTAGAAACCCTTAGCTACATTCCAGTTCGATCATCGCTCCGTCATTCGCCCTCACCGATCACCTCGCCGGAGCTTGCTCCGACGAGTTTCGACTCCACATCTCCACTTGGTTTCCACCCCTCTATGGGATCGCGGAAACTTGCCCGCAAGTCCCCCTCACTCTTTTGTGCAGGACAAGTGCTTCTAACAGCACGTGGGGGAACTTTCGACCTCTCGCCGGAGACGCCTGGGCGCCCCTCTCTCCTCCTCCGACGTGGTGGAGCTCCAGGGCAACTCGCGGTATTCTGACACCTCCAGTACTTCAAGAACACCTGCAGGAGAAGATCGGCCCCTTTTGGAGTGCTTCAAGACTGAAGGAGGCGGACGGCGGAGCTAGGAGAACTTCGCTCCACCGGAGCTCCTCCGTGTTCATCCATTGTTGCCCTCCACCGTCAAATCTGGCCGCATTCTTCCAAGGAGGCAGCAACCGTCGGATTTTGTTCGAGTCAGCCGTCAGATCGTCAGCGCAGCTTCTAATCTCGCCCGTCGATTGCGAACCGGCATCGCCTCACTGTGCACCGACACGTGTCCCCAGTGAAGAATCAAAGATCGTCGAATGCGCCCAGGCTTGGGGTATTTTGTAACTTAACCCGGTCCTTTTTAGTTTTTTTAATATTAGACGTTAAACTTTTGTCGGTGTTTTATAATTTTGTAAAAATTGCATAACGCGTCCTGACGTTTTGTAGTCTTGCATTTGGGTCCCTCGTCAGATCACGTGCGTTGCGCACATGACGTGGCGATTTTGCATAAGGACCCCAGGATCTTCTCGTATTTAGTTTTAGTACCTAAACTTTCACTGTAGTTAAAAATTTCTGGAGATTTTGCATCTAGGGCCCTCAGATGTTTTGATAATTGCTGTTGGACCCCTGCCAGGCGCGCGTGCCTAGTCACGTGGGCTTGGTGTTTTTGCGGGGCAGGGCTTGGAACTCTGGTCATTTCTGATTGGTCCAAGGATTTTTATATTGCGTTATATAGTTTTTGGATAATTTGCAGATAGGACCTCAACTTTAATCTATTTACATTTAGGTCCCTGCCAGGCCTTGAATTTTTGTGTGCTTCTAGTATTTATTGAGAGCATCATATTAATTACAAAAATTACCATAAAAATATCATAGACTCCTATTTAGTTGTATATTCACACCATTTTTTTTCATTGTATTTTTCTTGCATTTTCATATTTATTAAAAATAAAAAACATGCATTTTTCCTAGTGTTTGCATTAGAAAATCCATAAAAATTATAAAAACGTTTTGAAAAATTCCAAAAAAAAATATGTTTTGCGTGTTTCATCATATTTTAGTGTCAGTCCAAAATCACTAAAAATTTCAAAAGAAAAACTTTAAAAATTTGAAAACACTTAAAAATTCAAAAATTCTAAAAAATCATAGAAAAACCCTAAAAATATAAACTCAAGTTCTGTAATTTCCATATTTCATTGTCTTTATTTTAAAATTAATTTGGGAAAATTTTGCTATTGTTTACTATTTTTACTCCCATTTTGATTTCAGCCAGAAACTTTGCTCACTGGTTCCTTGTATTTTGCCTTTTTAAAATACGCGAAACATTTAGAAAAAACGTCCAAAAATCACAAAAACAGTAGAAAATTATAAAAAGACCAAAAATATTTCATTCCCTGATTTTTGACTATTTTTACCTATTTTTATAAATAATTTATCCCCTCTTTCCTTATATTGTATATATACCCTATTATTGAAAAAGAAAATACAAAAATATAAAATATAAAAAGAAAAATAAAAAATCAGAAAATCAAAAATCAAAATACAAAATTAAAAATTCAAAATAAAACAATTTAAAAAATTAAAAACCCACAATAACACTTGCATCTTGTAGACACTTAACCACATCATATTTTTGTGCATCAATTGTTGATCTATCTTGCCTTGCTCCCTGTGTTCGAACTCTCTACATACTTGCACCTATACATCTTTTATGTAGAGTTAAAAATAAATTTGACTCCACATTGTTTGTCATTGTTTGATATTTGATTGTGGGTTCATTGTTGATTAAAAACGGGATTTTTTAGTGGTCAATACACCGACTGTTGATTCACCTTGTGAACCAATACGACCTCTCTCAATTTCTATGTTTATCAACAGGATTCTTGCTCTTCAGTCAAATCCGCTGAGATAGTGACTGGGTGCATCTCGTGCTCGCCCACAAGGAACCTATACTTCAGCGATGATGGTAGCAGCTTCAGCTCTGGACAACATGGTGCTGGCGGATCTGGCCTTTGAAATGTCTGAGTGAATGCGACGAAATCTGCATGAAGAATGAGAACTATCGCTGGCAATATGAATCTGGTGAAGGTTGCTCTGCTGGGGTGTCTCTTCTCTGCATGGGATCAGCCTCCTCCCTAGCTGTAGGCTCTGTAGAAGTCAGACATGTTATCAAATCATCAAACTCTGCCCAGTGTATATCTGACTTCGAGGGATCTGTATCAGAATCACTAGAACAATCTTCCTCACGATCGGGAACTGGCTCTGCTGCCTGAGATGTATCCTGGACCAGGAATGTTCTCTCCAAGCTCTCCTCTGCTAGCATTTGTGCATCAGCGAACTCTGAAGCGAGAGGATGGCCTATGCTGCTGGGTCTGCCCAAACTGCCTCGTCATCTGTAATCACAAAATCACAGTCATAGTAGATGTGTCGCCCTGCCTCTGTCATCTGCTCTGAATATGAATGCGTCTCTGAGCAAGCTGAATCTCTAGCTCTAGTCTCCTCGACCATCTCTATTTGTATACTCTCACCCTCAACGCGAAAGTATACCTTCCCTCTATCATGATCGAACACTGCCTTTGCCGTGGCCAAGAACGGGCGTCCTAAAATGATGGGGGTATCGATCACGGACTCTGGGATCTCCATGCCCAACGCAACAAAGTCCATGGGGAATTTCAGGCCCATAATCGTGACGACAACTTCCTTCAGCAACCCCTTCGGCCTCTTGACAGATCGATCAGCAAACTGAAGGACCGTCCTGCTCTGTCGTAGAGGTCCCAACTCGAAACGATAGAGAAGGGCTGTCAGAAGTAGGTTGATCGAAGAACCGTTGTCTAATAGAGTGCGGTCGAACCTCTGCTCCTGAATGTGGCATCTGACATACGGGGCTCCTGCATCTGGCCTCTTGGCTGGCAGACGGTTCTGGATCGCGAAGCATATGGTGCGAGTAAGCACATGGATCTCTGACTGATGGTTCCGCCTCTTCCTCCTAATTGTACTCCTATCTATGAGGGATCTCTGGAAGACAGGTATGTGCTCCAAGGCCTCCTGTAGAGTCAGCTGCATATGAAATCTGTCCATCGTCTGCTAGCTGAACTCTAGCTGGTGGGACTTTTTAGGATTTTCCTTTTTGGGCCCCTTAACCAAGTGGAGTGCTTGGAGAATGGGGTCTATTGGGTCCTTCTCAGATGAAGGAGTAGGATCGGGTCTGGAATGTTCAGGCAAAGCAGAATCCACACATACATCATCAATCAAAACAAGTGGATCTGAAAAATAACAAACCCTTTCCTTTATTCACAGATAATAACCTGAGAGACATGAACTGAAGGGAAAAAAACAGGAGTAGCAGAACTGAAAATGGTGGCCTCAGCACCACCCTCGGCATCTGGACTCGCGGCATCAGCACCGCGCTCTGGCTCAGCAACTGGTATGGTGGTATTAGTACCACCTCCTCCATCTGGTGAAGCGACGACCTCAGTATCATCGGCTGGATCAACATCTGTGGTGGCGTCAGTGCCACCGTCATCATCATGCTTATGAGCAGCATCAGCACCTCTCTCCTCCTCATCTGGCGCTCCTGAAGTGACATGGGATCGTCGCTCAGACGAGGCACCGCCTGTTGGCATCCTACCGCTCCTAAGTGTAACAAAGTCAACATCAAACATGTATGCAGAAACATCACCAAGTGAAGCACTAGGAGTGGTAATCTCAGGGAACTCTACCTACTCAGACTTCCTCTTGAGGTTGTTCGGATTGGGATCAATCTGTGTAGGAATGGCGGCCTTCCCTCTCACAATCTCCCTCATCTCCTGGTAAAACTCATCCATCTCCCGTCGGAAGGTGGTCTGCTGCTCGGACATGAGTCGGGCTAAGTCATCCAGTGCGGGGTTCTCATAGGTGGGCCCATGAGAACCTAACGGGTTGCCTCTCTGAAAATGAGGCTGTTGCTGTAGAGGAGGGTGAGAGGGGTACTGCGAGTGATACTGCTGCCGAGGCTGCTGCTGCCTCCAAGGTTGTCCCTGCTGATAGGGACGAGAACCATACTGCTCTCTCTGGTAGGATGGTTGCTGGTGTGAAGGGAACTGGGGCTGCTGGCCATACTGGCCATCCTGAACTAGAGACTGCTATTGGGAACTGGTGCCTCCGGCCGACCAGCAGAATCCGGGATGATCTTGTCGGATACCAGGCTGGGGTCGGTCATACCATATCCCGTTGACATCCATCAACGGCTCCTGCTCGTAAGAGGGTGGGGGAGTACTGCCAGGGACTGGTCCGGCTGATACACCACCATCTAGCTGTCCTGAGATGGTGGTGACTGGACGTACTGCTGCGACTGCGGCTAGTAGGGCTCGGCCTGAACAAGTTGGACCTGTCGGTACTGGGCGGAGGGCTGGGCCGAATTGTTGCTGCCGGTGTCTGCCCGTGACCTGAGACGGGGCTGAGAAGCCGTCTGTGCCTCCTGGAGACACATGATCTGTGTCTTCAGGTCACTCAATATCTGTGCCATCTGGTCGATCTGCGTCATGCCCTGGAACCGCTTCTTCTCAATCAACTCGATTCGGTCCAGCTTCTCATTGATGATGCCCATGTCGGCGGTTGTCGACTCTGCTTGTGCTGTTACCGTTGACGAAGTGGAAGGACCGACATCAACCCGTGCTATCCTCTGATAAGACACTGCCTGTGGCTGGGGTCTCCCCTGAGTGTAGAGTCGGGTTTGGGACATCACTGTATAGTTCTCGCCCATCTCCTCATAGATGGCCCAGACCTGATCCTCATCCTTGGCAAAATAAGAGCCCCCACATGATTCATTCACTAACTCCTGCAGCTCCGATGTAAGCCCGCAAAAAAAGCTCTGAATAAGGTTGTGCTTGGATATGTCGTGATGGGGGCACCGGTCAGTGAGCTCTCGAAACCTCTCCCATGCCTCATGGAATGCTCGTTGGGGAGCATGGAGAAGTTGCTGATCAGGACCCTCGCTGCATTGTCCGCCCGAGTGGATAGTACTTGTTCAAGCATTCAGTGCGGAGCTGCTCCAGGTGGTAACAAATATCCCTAAATGCTTCAGCCAGTTGGCTGCTCTGTCTACGAGGGAGAATGGAAAGGCAATCATCCTGATGGTGTCCTCGTCCACATGCCGATCGTGGACTGTGCTGTAGATCATCTCAAACTCCTGGAGATGAAGATGCGGCTCCTCAGTCGCGAGCCTATGGAAATGAGGAAGAAGCTGAATCGTCTGTGGGGGAACTTGAAGTCCCCCACGATAGCAGGAAGTACGATCCACCGGTGTGTAATTGTCAATCCGAGGTTGTGCAACTCCCGCATCGGTCTGACTGGTGCTGGCTGGACCGGCTCCTCAAGCTGCTCTGGGTCATCTCCCTCACCATCGGCTCTTGACTGATCTCTATCTGCTCTCAGCCTCTCCATCTTTCTGCGCATCTCGACCATGAAAGCTCCCTCATCCCGTATCTATCGCTACATCGTCTTGAAGGAAGCTAATAGGGTGTTGTTGATCGCACCCTGGTCCAACACATATGTCTGCTCGGCTCTGGGGCCCTCGGTGCGCTCCTCGTTGCTGGTCATGGTCTCTGCAAAGGTAAAAGACCTAAACGCAGGTGCTGATAAATCAACTGTCTGCTGCTCTCTCTGATCTGGCACTGGTATCTCAGAACTGGTGGTAGAAGGGTGATTAAGGGGGAACACGGTGGAATCGAACTCGGGTTCGAAGAGCAGGTCTCGACTCTCACGAACCAACTTAGATGAACAGGCTGGAGTGCGGAAAAGCGGTGCAACCAAAGGCTGCCTAAGAGACCTCCTGCCCATCATCTTGATCTGGCGAGTGAAGGCGGATGAGATCTGGAAACATACAAGATGAGAAGACAAACCCCCGATTCACCTACTCAACACGGAGCTGAAGATCGTAAAGGCTCGGTCAATTATCTTGTCAATTTTATTTAGGTGATCAAGTCAGTCTTTTAGAGCATTTAAGCGAGCTGATAGGAATCCAATACTCCCCAACAGACTGTCCCGTATAAAAGGCCGGTAGTCTGAGAGGAAATCGGATGTGGCTCTAGCCTAGTGTGCGGGTCACTCTCTCGCTCATCCAAACCAAACAAGGCGGGGGTTACTCTCCCCAAGACAGAATTTTAAATGAGATGTCTTTTAAGGTCAAGTGTGTTTAGTAGTCCCAATTTTATAGTTTTTCTTTTTTAAGTATTTTTCAAGCAAACAACGCCTAACGAATTTTTCGGTTCTCCTGGTTATTTAAGTCCGAAAACGGGGGAAGAAGGCGAAAAAGTCGATGCACGATCAAACACGATGATGCATGTAGAGTAAGAGATGCGTACCTGACTCCAGCAGTCTACATGTATGGTGATCCACATATAAAAGTAAAGACAATAATAAAACTACCTATATGATGCACGAGGAAAGCGACCGTAGACGAAGCAATTTCTACACGTGAAGAATAGTAGCCGGGTAATCAAGCTAAGTCCGGAGTCCGATCTTGGGAGCCACTTGGTGTCCGCCACAACGGATCCTGCAGCATTGTATGTAACACCTCAGGCACGTGGACTCAAGCTTAATTAAGCCGACTTTTTCTTGTGATTTAATTAATAAGGTCCAATTAACGATCTATAGGTGCAGACAGATAATTGGGGTTGTGCCTTAATCAATTACGTCACAATCAAGATAAAATCCTAAGATAAGGCTAAATCCTCGAAAATCAGATAAGCAGTAATAAAAGGTGAAAAATCAAAACCAGCGAAAATCATAGTAAGGTCCCCCGAGCATATTGGTGCTCAGCGAAACAGACCCTGATAAACACCAAGAAAGTCCAAGTCTGTCCCTGTATTATTACAATAATAAAGTCTGCAAGAAAGTAAACTAACTACTCTACGGCTATTATACGGCTATCTACGCTTATTCTACGGCTCCTGACTCCTACTCGCCTCATCACGCTCTCCTGCGACTCTATACAGAAAAGAGTTGCCTATGACCCCCACGGTTGCATCGGCTTCCCGAAGAAGCCGCCTCGATTCTCAGGCCCACGCAAGAAGAGTAAACAGAAGTATGTCAGACACAATTATTAAAAAAGAATGTGTAGTCAAAATGAGATAAAAAGTATACACAAATATAGACAGAAAAGCCGTAAAAAAGTTGCGAAAGAAAAACGACTACTAAGCCGTGCTCCCCGGAAACGGCGCCATTATGATGATGAGACTTTCGTGATCCGGGTAAAGGTAAAAATACGGGTCGTTGCGACTCGAATCTCGAAGCTCAATCAATCAAGAAAATCAAAGACATCAAATAAAATAATCAATCAAACAAGTCGAATAGCGGTCTCACTATTTATTTAACCTGGTATAACGACCAGGGTCGAAATCAAGGAGCACGGATTGGCTTAAAAAGTCTACAAATTAGTCAGAAAATCAAATAAGAAGAAAATGTTTTTGGTGTATTTTATGGGTTTTTTAAATTTTTTTTATGATTTTTAATTACAGAGAAAATATAAAAGAGAGCTAAAAAGTTACAATCAACTAATTATTAAGCACACAAAAATAAGTCAAAAAAGTGCAATAAAATATTTTTGGATTTTATAATTTTTCAAGTGTTTTTGGTTAATTTTCTTAGATTTTTGTGATTTTTAATTGATTTTATAAAAATGAAAGAAGATAGAAAATAGAAATCAATGTGCAGCCAGATTTGAAAGGCTATTTAAAAATATAAAAATAGTCTCTAAAAATCTGAAGATAATTTTATGAAAAACTACAAGTAAAAACTAAACTACAGGAAAAGAAATTCATTTTTATTGATTTTCTTAGAATTTTTAATGATTTTTAGAAGGTTTTTAGGGTTTTTCAATTTTTAAGATTTTTAGAAGTCCAAATGAACCAAAAAATGGATTGAAGTAACAAGACACAAAAACAAGCAATCCACAATTTTTTTAGAATTTTTGGAGAGTTTTAATATTTTTAGTTGATTTTTAAACTAAAACAATAACAAAAATGAGGGTTTTTGAATTTTTAAAAATGAAAAATAAAAAAATTGTACCAAAAAATAACTGAAAGTTTTAAACAGTGGTAGGGGTCATGTTTCCAAATTTTAAGAGATTTGGAGTTGATTTGATATTTTATTCAACCAATAGAAAAGGCACAATACAGAAGGACCAAAGTACAAAGAAAATAAGTTGCAAGGGCTTAAATAAAACACGTGCGAAGAATATAGGCGTGCGAAGAATATAGGGGGCTAAGTGTAATTTTCGCATCAAATCCAGCACATGCTCAAGTCCATCACGCACAGGCGCATAAATGCAAATATTTAAACTAAAACTTCAAAGCATCACATTCAAGAAACCCAAGCCCATACATGCAAATATCCCATAAATACGACGTGATGAAGCACGTGTGCCACGATTGGAGGGACTAAAATGCAAATACGAAAACTCTAAGGTCTAAAGTGCAAATTATCCAAATTAAAAACAACTACGACACATATTTATAGGACTAAATGGAAATATGAAAAGTGCGAAGGGCCTAAGTGCAAATTACCATTATTATTATGATCCAACGACTGAAGGCGGTCCACCTAAGATCTGACGGTAGTGGATGGCTGGTACCCGTTCGGTGATCAACGTCCTGGATCATATCCTCAAATGGATCGGACGGCTACGAGCCTCCCGCAGATGGATGGCTATGATCTGAACTGACGCGAGGGGTCGATCGAACGGTGGAGGAGCTCCCTGGAAGAACTGGTCGCCGGTGAACTTCACCCGGCCAATACGCATGGTGGGAACGTCCTCCGGTGCTGCTGAGATGGGGGAAAAGGAAGCTCTGGGTCGTCCGTAGTTGGTGGAGGTCTCGATGAAGCCGGGAGCGACCAGAGTGCTCCGACGACGAAGGAGACCTGGAGCTCCTGTTCTTTGACGTTTGGACCTCCAGATGATGTCCGTCGGACTTCAAACCTGCACAGGAACCTCACTGGGTCAAGGGAAAAGTGCCTCGACCCGGTTACGGGCGAGATGGGTGATCGGGGGAGGCGGAGCGTGGCTCTCCGACGAGCGTTGGTGGAGGAGAACCGAAGTCCCTGTTCCGTGTCAAACCAGGGTGAACGGTTGGGTGGAAAACATGGAGAGGAGACTCGCGAAGGTGAATGGATGATCAGATGGGAAAATGGATGATCGTAGTGATGCATAATGGCCGACGAAGGGCGACGGTCGGGAAATCGAAGATTTGGAAATTAGATGAACCTAAAGGATATCGAGTCTACCTGATGGACGAGGACGTCTGTGTTGAAGATGCTGAGTCTCCTGGTGTCTTTGCCTCGATGGAGCGACGCCTCCAGAGGCTCGAGCTCGCCGGTGGTGGAGCGCGGCGATGTAGGTCGCCAGACCTAGGAATAAGGCCTCCAAACTCTCATTGCAACACCCTCCTACACTCGTTCTCACTCGAGGAGAAGGATGGAGCTCACTAGGTTTGAAGACGATGGCCAAAGGTGCGTGAAATGGTGGCTGGGGCTCAGGTCTTATATTAGCCGAGGTCCGAGAAGATGGAATCGAGCGCGCTGATCGAGGCAGGGACACCTAGATAAGATGGCGGGCGTGGATCATGGATCTTTGCTCGACAATCAGAGCTCGAGGTTTGAGAAGATGGTGATCGGATCGCGGCGCGAAAAATCGATGAAGTCGAGTCAAAACCGAGATCCGCGGAGATGTGATTCGAGGGGGAGATGACCGGGGGTCAACAATCCCCCGTGGACCAATCAGAATTCAACAAATGGAAATTATTTATAAATTAAGTTAAAAATAGAAAATTATTTTATTTCAAAAAATTTACAACATGAAAAATGTTTATTATTTTTCATATTATTTTTTTGTGATTTTTATTTATTTTTTTTGAAAAATAAATTAATGAGTATACATAATATTATATTATATACATGTATAATTACATAGGTATTTTCAATTTTTATTTTTATTAGTTTATTTTTGTACAATTATCCCAATTTTATATTTTATTTATCTACAATATAAAATTTGGGATATAAAATAATTTTTATTTTATTTTTATTGTTTATTTACAAGGGTAAAATAAATAGATATAGGTACATGTGTACATGATATATACAAGGGTGAGAGAGAGAAATTATTTGTTTTTGTTTATTTTATTTTATTTTTCTTATTTTTATTTTTAGAAATATATACAAATTAATACAAACCCATTTATATTTTTTTCTTAAAATAAAATATATACATGAAGGAGGAATATATTAAGTTGAATGGCCCTATCTCTCTCTACTTGTTTTATTTTGCGGTCAGGCCAATGCTTGGCCCTCCCTTGGGTTCAGGTCACTCAATATTTATTCTAAATATTCCCTTCTTTTTCTTTATTTCTTTATTCTTTTATTTTTGCATAAAAACATGCTAATTCTTGATATTTACACAAAGCATGCAATTTGGTAATTTATTGTATTTACAAACATCTATATGGTGTTTTGCAAAGAGTTTTAGCTAAGATAAAAGAATAAAGAGTGATGAATGAGGATTCATCAGCCATCCACATCTCTACATCATCAAGGATGGTGGTAGTGAAGAACTAGGGCACAAGAGCCCTCTGATATGCTACATAGGTGCTCAGATGCTTCTGCAAAGCATTTTCACCCTTCATCTACTCGAGCTCCAGAGAGACTGACATGTTGATGCTCTCATCACCGTCGTGAGAGGGACGGTAGGAGGGATCATCCTTCTGCTGGAGTTGATACACAATCTCCTCTTGGCATTGCTAGATGCCTTGTAGCGTTTGTAGAAGGAAAGACAGTTGGTGCGCCACATCGGGATCCATACAAGGTGTCATGATTCTGTATAAATAACCAAAGAGTTAATACTTGCTTTCATTAAGAGAGATATATGTACATGGATATAATTTATGCTTCTCCTTAGTGATCTTGTCCAATCAGAAGACTCTCAAACACTATCCTATATTATTAATACCAATAAGGAAAATATATGCGTAGAATGGAATGGAGTACCACAACTCCGATACCAAATTATAACGATCACACTTCCAGGATCCGAGTACTCGACAAACCAGTTCCTTTCACATACATTCCACATTTGAAACTCTCTGTAATATAAGCAAAAGAAAATTACAGAAAAGACTGGAATTTAAATTTTCTTTTCATCCACATCATATCCAACTTTCACTACATATCACATGTCCATAAAAGTCCACAATGTATCAGGTATGCATCAAAATATGTGTCCTTGCACACATTGTACATATCATGTGTCTCAAAATGCTACAAATAAAATAAAGCAGTATAAGTTATAAGTGTAAATAGTAAAAGTAACTACTGTGATATTCCAGAAAAACCGTAACTGTCCAAAAAGAAGCATCTAAACAAGAGTCTCTCACTACTGCAGTTGCTCTCGAGAACCTATGGATCCAACGCATAGGTATGTTATGGAAGTTTTCTAGTAAGATGTCAAACTACAACAAGTTAGGTACTAAAAAGTATGCAAAAGAAACCAACTTGGTAAACTATCCTTACAAGAACATCTCACTCAAGCAGCATCAATTCCATTATCCTCAATCACACAAGCATCATGGATAATCTGTAGTCTTGGTCCACGTGATAGCTCACATTGTTACTCTAATGCACTTAAAAACCTTAGGGTTGGGGTGCCTCTATAGGCATGTGGTGGGGTACAATGCATCATAACTAAGTCTCCAACACGTCCACTAGCTTCACATACCAAATTGTAATCCCATGTTAAATCCTCAAGTATTCCACTTGATTCACCATAACCCTGATCCCTTAATCAATTGCTAACCCATGAATCATCATGAAACTACCAAGTCCACCAACAACGTGTTAGAGTCCACAGTGGCATACGGTACGATATGGTACCGATCACTAAGATCATTCATACCGCAGTCGGAAAATCCATCAACTATCCCAATCCTACATATATACAGGAGATCGCTTCATTTGTCCCATTTCCAACTTTCATAACCACATTTCCTAGAACTCCCCTCTTAATTCTCCCATATGGAATACTAACTAATGTGGATTATACCATCCAATATATGGGTGTTAACCCTAAGAGAAAAAGAGAAGCAATTGACCATTGACCATGAGTACTTGGCGCTCTCTCTAGGTACTACACTAAAGGCACACAAGTAGTGAGGCTGAACACTGTCAGATTAACACCTTAGTGTGTCAAGCAACATGTCCTCCAACTAACACAACTTTTGTGTTTGTGGTGCCCAAGCTTCTACCCCAGGCACCAAGGGTGCATGTCCTGCCTCCCTTGGAGACGTCTACTCCACTACCCACATGCCACTTAAGATTAAATTATCACAACATGGACAAGGATCCAATAAGAAAGGCACTCTCTAAACTCAGATGAAAATATACAGATCTGGATACCCCCTTGATCATTCAAATGATGATCAAGATACTCTCAAACTCACTGAGGCTCACTGCATCTTTTTAATCACTTTAACACACAACGGACCCATATTAGTTATTTATTAACATAATTTTATTAATCTAGGTATTTATCATATATTACACTATGGCTGATGATTTTACATCTTTTTAAAGTCAATTTATATCAAATTAAGGTCCACATGGATCCACAGTCCTAGATGATCGATCAACCAAACATACATGATCAATCATGTTGGGATGGCATGATCGATCAACCACCAGGGCATGATCGAATAGGTATGATCGATCATTTGCTTGGACCGTATTTGGATTTGTTTCCGACAACGTCCATGAAGCTACTCTGATCGTGAAATAAATTACATCTTCTTGATATTGTTGTTACCCACATCAGAATCATATTTTATCACCTCCACGCATTCATCCATTCAGTTGGAAATCATGAAAAGGTGTCAAGATAAAATCTGAATTTTGGTGTAAAACTCAACCAAACATGAAACTAACACCGCCTACGTGTTCTAGACATCATATAAGACTCATAGTATGGAAATCTTGCAGATCATACAACAAGAGAGGGGTGAAATCCATACTTATGATAATGTTTCCCATGAATTTCCTTTGTTTGAAACAAAAGTTCTGCAATGTTTTGTGGAACACGAGGGTGTCCACAATTATCCTTGCTTCGCTCTTTGAAATGACGTACTTCATCATCTGATCAGTAGCCACAATTTTTCTATGGTGGTGGAGCTCTGGAGAGGGGTGATGATGCTTAGGATAGGGGTTGGGTGGTCTTAGACAACCCACTAGGCTAAGCCCCTCTTATTAGGTTCAACCCGAATTCAGATCTGGGTGTGAATCCAGATCCATTAACCGCAGTCCAATTGTATTTTACGTGTAGCTCTTTCATACATATTCCAATTTTGACGTTCTTGGACTCATTTGGAAAGGTCTCGACCAGAACTACAAGATGGTGTGGTAATTTTCTATTTCAGTTACTAGATTAGAGTAGAAATTGCGAAAAAGTTCACCTCCTAATACACTGGATCTCACAGCAGGACCGATGAAGCACCGTTCGCCTGTTGCGCAATACAGTCCCATTAAGTCGCCCCGTCATCGCTAAAACCATGGAATATCCAACCTATAGTTTTGCCAAAGCTTATCATGAATCCCATGGTTTCCCTAATAACACTTTATAAGTGTTAGTAGTGATTAACTAATAATAATCATGATTAATTAGCATTAACTACGATTAACACCAACTAATTTATGATTAACATTTACTAATCATGATTAGTATTTTTACTCATCATTAATCTCCGTAATCATGATTAATTAGTACTAATGATGGTTGCCAAGGGTTAATGACATCTTAGTCGATGTCAACCTCTTTTACTTTCGAAAATTATAACAATTCGAATCGACCTCCGATACTAAAGAAATCAGTTCCATTGGTATCGTCTCCTCAGGTCAGATATAATATCCATATGCATGGTAGGAATTGAAGAAGTCAATTTTTAGGGCTTTACACCTCCTCCATGTTATCCTACTTGTGCTTCTCTTATTTCCTCTCATTCTCGTGCTTCTTCATCTCCTAGCCTAATCTCCATCCTCCTTTTTCTCCTGCTTCTCCTTCACCTTCTTCTTCTCATTCTATTTATAATACTTCTCCTCCTTGTTCTCCTCCATCATATACTCTTCCCAAGTCTGCTTCAATCTGTCTTCTCCTTATTCTCTTTCTCCTTTCTCATGCATCTTCTCCTCCTCTTCCCCATCATCCTCCTTCCTACTACTGTGATTCATCTTCTCCTCCTCTTTCACCTTATCCTTTATCTTTTCTCATCTTCCTCCTCTTTCTTCTCCCTCTCCTTATCATCAATCCACTTCTCCTCGCTTTCGATCGTGTTGGGCTGGTGCGAGATTATGGACCATGATGCGTATAGAATTATTCTCATCCACGAACATACACACTCACAAAGACGTAAAGCACAACATATTTTTTTGCAACAAAATTAAAAATACTATAGTTTGAACAATACATATCCATGTATATGTTCTCCAATTGCAAGGTTAGTTGTTCTTTAAAAAGTAAATATACTGCAATTTGAACAAATCAAAAATAAAAAAAAACCTCGTTGTTCCTGCTTCCTCCATTTCCATGTGATCCCTCTTCCTTCGTCCTTTCTTCTTTCTGTTTGACTCTCCCTCTTTCTTCATTCAGCTTCTTCATACCTCTCGTGAATTACGACTCCATGAGGAAATCACCCTTTGTAGCACACCATATTCTTCATCCACCTCTTCTTCTTCCTCTCCTCGTTGTCAATACTATCCTCTTGGATGACAATCTTCTTTACAACCTTTGAGGGTTTCCTATAATTTATAAAATACTAGTATATGCTAAGAATAATAAATTGAAATTTAGTATGTAATCCATTACCGGGCTGAAATCAAGTCATGCACATCTCTGACCACTTGGACGAATGCGTTATCATGAGGATCAAAAGGTTCACTCATGCAATGTCTCTCCTCTCCAACATACCATTTTGTATACACATCTTTTTATCCTTTTCTTCACAAAGTGTTCTACAATAATATTCCATGAGGCTTTCTTTAAAAGATCACACCGCTTACACATACATATGATCTTTCCATCTCGATCCACAGTACCAAATCCCTTTGCATAAGCAAACCTAAGGAAACCTTGCACGCCATATAACATATCCCTCATATACATGCCATCATCCAATACATCCATGTATGTGTAAAATCCATTCCAGACCTACACTAACGAGACAATTTGAGTTAAACCACGGATACATACACACCTCTATATGAATGCACATTTTCAATAGCATATATACATGCATTACCTATTGTCAGAAAGATTGCATTGACTCTAGGAGAAAAGAGGAGAAATGTTTTCTTTATGTTATTACTTGAGCCCATCCATAATCAAAATCTATTATAAGATCATTGTCACATGTTAGTTTATATACGAGTAAATTTCAACAGCATAACCTCACATCCCTTCAGTATACCCCATAAAACAATCATGATCAACTATTTTAATTATCACCCAAGTGGTAAAAATGTGAGCATATTACGATTGATTTGGTATATCGAAGAGGATTGGGATTATTATGCCAAAATTTATAGTCAGATATAAACTTCCACATGGAATAACAATCACCTTATAATAGGGTTTGAATTTTTATGGATCCCCTAGTCTGAGACCTCTGAACTAAGGAAAGCCAATATAAATGCAATATTATAAGGACACCCTATGCCATCCATTTGTACGTGCTACAAATGAAAGCGATAAGATGTCCGCAAAATCTTTAATCATTTATATTGACCAGTATTTAGATAGATTTGGATGGTTTACGAGCCCTAAAATTGTGCCTAAGTATAATGCTTAATATGATATTATTGGGAATGTACCTACAAAAAATATGTCTCTCACCTGCACACATTAAAATCTACGATCATTGGATTGTGATATCTCATCCCTAAGTGTGTCCGATAATTATGCGAAAAAAAATAAAAAATAAAACATTAGGAAGTGATGAAATCTCCCAATGTGTCGCACACACCATTCTTTGGGTAGGGTCACATATATCCGGTGTGTAAGGAACACACAATGTACGATTTATTATTTGTGATTTTACATATAGTTAGTTTTTTAACCTTTTAACTATCTAACTAGAATTAATACAATATATATTGTCACATTAGTAAGAGTTTTATGTGATAACTTTATTATCACAAATGTGATTTTTAATGGGACACAAACAATAACATAGGGTAACATACACGTATACATACAAAACCCAAAAAAGTAGAAACATGCATACATATATAGATACATATACATACTTATACACACATACATATACACACATACATACATGCATATATATATATATATATATATATATAAACATTCATACATACATACATACTATTCATTGGTTCATCTCATCATCCTCCTGGCGTAATTGTAGAGAGGGAATAGGAGAGGAAAGCAAAAGCAAGAGCAATCAAGGCACTATAAAGCTAACCATGTGAGAGAGTGGGGAGTCGAGGATTTCTATAAGAGCGTCTAGCTCATCAATAATTACAATAACTATTCTGAGGATATTTTGATTAAGAAGGCCTGATAATAGAAGATATGTGTTGGAAGGTGATAAGACAAATAGGCTTATTCTATTCCAATCTCGAATCAACAAGGTCTCACATTGATCTTGAATCGTGGCCTATACGTACATATATATACATACACACACATATAAACATACATACATATACACACACAACCCCATGAACGTAGACACATTGTATATCTTAATGTGCCTTCAAACCTCACATATGAGCCTTGTTTTGGATAGTCATTTAACTTCTTGTTCAAATTCAAAAAATTGCATATTCATTTTTATTAGTGCTCTACAATTTAATATTTTATCTGCATTTTTCTGATGTAGTATTGATTTAATAACATTGAAATGGTGTAATGGACCATATTTTACCCATGTCCTGCAAATCATTATAGATCTTTTATAGCTCAGAAAAATTTAGACATTGTATATCTTAATGTGCTCTAACATGATCCTAAAATATTTGCAAATGCATATTGCCATGTTTCTAAAAATTGTAAAGTATTTTTATTAATTGATTTTTATTTAATTCAGTATATCATTTTACCATAATTCAAAGTTTTCTAAATTTCTCTTTAAAATATCTATTTGGCATGCTTTAATATAAATTGTGGATTTATTAGAATTAATTTGCTAAAATTTACTCTATTTCAGTAAAACAAATTATAAAAAAATCATATTTTATTCAAAACTATCATAACACAAGAAAGAAATCGGGAGGGGGAGAAAGGAGGTCATTGAATACTACAACAAAGCTTGGAGTGTGCGATCTTTCAAGTTATTGCTCCCCAACCACTTTCACTACAATTTAGAGACGAAATTATGCACTTGGTGCTACTCTCTAATTATCTCAACTATTGGTGATTTCTGTCACTATATAAAGGTTCTATTTTGTGTAAGCTCCATAAAGGAGACTGATTTTGTACATAGTGTTTTATTTTGGGGTTAGATCAAGGTAGTGAATTTTTACCCTTACATTGACGGTTTTCAACATTAAAATTCTCCACACATACATGATTGAGTTTTCTATGGTTGGATTTTATCCATAGTTATTGTTATCTTGGATTTGACATATTGTTCTTGGTATTATCAACTTTGTGTTTTTCCGCAATTTGATCTTATTGTACGTGAAACATATTCCCGACAAGTGGTGTTAGAACTAACATGATTTATAAGATAAATTACAATATTAGTAGGATGATAATTCTAAAAGAGACTAGCTGCAATTATGGACAAATACGATGAAACACTTTCTTTGTGATGAAAGATGCATCTTCCAGTTTTTGTCGTCTAGAATTCTAAATCCAAGAGAGATAAGGAATGAAAGTTCAAGTATTTGAACATATTTGCAGATTTATCAGGCAGGTTGTGGATGAGAATGTGTATATATAATCACAATTAGAATGAGAGTCGCGCACTAAAACGTTGGTCCAAGTTGGAAAATATGTATGTCTCGAAGAGAACAACAAGTTGTTTCTATTCAAGAGATTGATGCATGTAAAGCTCAAGGATGATATTTCTCTTTCAGATTATATAAATAAAATCAAATTATTCTTAGCCAGCTTTCTAGTATGACAGTAAAATTAGAAGATGAGGTTATAAGCATGTTGTTACTAATTACAACTCTTCCAAAGTTTAGAATCTTCAATTTGGGGCAAAGGGGCATGTCTCCTACACGCCTCCTCTCCCTCGGCCACTGGTCTTAAAATCCAGATTTTTGAGTCCGAAATTGTGAGTGAGGGATAATCAGGAAGAAGAAAAGAAAGGAATATAAAGATGATGGTTCGCAACCTTCTTTTTCTTCTTTTTTTCTTCTTTTAGTTGAAGATAGATCCACTCTTTTCCGCTGAGAAAAAAGGTCCAAAGAAGCAAAGAAGGAATCAACGTTCGTGGCCTTTAATGGCTACAGGAGATTGACGTTGCTTTAAGTTTGCGCGATGTGGTTTGAGAGGAACACACGGCATTGCCTTGTGAATGCTCTCTTGCAATTTGAGGAAGGCGTTACGCACGCAATGCCATGCCATGTGGAGCGCATGTGAAGAGCTGCAACTCCTCGAATGGAGAACCCATGTCCCTCCTTCCAGCAACTGGAGCAACGATCACGCTCACTGCATGTGCTGGACATCCTCCTTCCACGACGGATGCAGTAATAACATTAAGGGATATTTACCCAGCGAAACCTGAAATCTTTCAAAATTACCTCTACGACCTTTGAAACATCGATATTCCTCCCTAGACCCTGTAATCTTGCTAACCATTACCGTGCAGACCCTCTGGTTAACCTCCATCCATTTGTCCGTTAAAACTAACCAGATTCCGTTATTAAATGTAACAATATACCCATCTTGTTTGTCAAATTTACGGTTATTGCCATTCCACCCCTCCCTCCTCACATCCGTTTCCCACCGCCGCCTCCCCGTCGTCCTCGTCGAAGCCCCGGCTCACGTTGCGCCGCATGAAGCCCCAAGGCCGCCCGCGCGCACAGTGCCACGCCGCCTCGGAGGTCCTTATCCCCCTTAGAGCCGCCGCTGCCATTGAATTGAATCACGGCAAGGGAGTAGAGCGCTGCAGCGTGCGAGCCCATTGCCGCCTTCGCCATCAGAGATGCACCGCTCCGGTTGTGTAAACAGTAGAATTTTATCTGCATCAAAACTAATGATAGGTTTTCCATTACATTCGCGTTCTCATGGAGAAAACTGCAGTTATCCTCCTCTTGCTCCTTCTCCAAGATTATCCGTGATCTTGTCCGCCTGTTCTCGCAATGTTCTGTCGAGTAGATGCTTCAGGCTTTGCACTCCCAGCTCGTCGGCAGCCTGCGATTAAGTGATGATTAAACGAAGCATTGATCGATAATGAGCCACATCAAAACGAAGAGACACGTAAGATCATGTTCCAATGGAGATGGGTTTGCAGAGGGTCTCACCGCGAGAAGATCGAAGATCTCCATGGCATCCATCGACGCGAATCTTTCCAGCCAGGCCTCTTGCATGATCCGGGCGTCGACCCCGCCGCCGTGGCACCACTCCGCTGTCTTCTTGCAGTACAGGAGCATCTTGCGGAGGGGCTCCGCCTTGATCGGGACGGGGATGTTGCCCACGCAGCCGTCGTCGATCATCGTCTTCAGGACGGTCGATTCCGATGCCACAGCCTTGCCGACAAAGAAGCGAGCCCCGTCGGAGCTGATCAGATCCAGCTTCTTCCTGCCGTCATGTTCGGCCATCACTATCTCGACATTGTAATCTGATCTAGAAGCCGCACGCTCGATGGATCTCGACGGGTGCAGCTTCTTCTTGCCCTTGTTTTGATCATCCGAAGCGAGCTTGGCGACATCCAATCCCAATGGGGTTGCATCCTCCTTGCCCTTCTCAGAGCTGTCGGCCTCGGCATCTACGACCGATGGAGGGGCGGCGGAGCCGTCTGAACTCATTGGATCAGAGAGAGAGAGAGAGAGAGAGATCAGAGAGAGATCCGCCTTCGCCATCAGAGCACGGGGTTCTGTCTCTGCCTCTTCCTCCGACACACATCGTGGTGTCTCTCGGCCCTCCTCTTCTTCCCCTCCCGCCGCTGCACCCTCCCCCTCCCCGGCGCGTCGCTGCACCCCACCCCCTCCGCCCCCACCGCCCAGATCGACCCCCTCCCGCCGCTGCACCCTCCCCCCTCCCCGGCGCGCCGCTGCACCCCACCCCCTCCGCCCCCACCGCCCAGATCGACCCCCCTCCCCGGCGTGCCGCTGCACCCCACCCCCTCCGCCCCCACCGCCCAGATCAACCCCCCTCCCGCCGCTGCACCCTCCCCCCTCCTCGGCGCGCCGCTGCACCCAGGCCGACGAACTGCTCCCAGGTCGAGAAATGCCCTCGAAGTTGCTGTGTTTTCAGGTTCATTCTCAGTGGTGGATTGGGGAAGGGAAGGGAAGATGAAGAAGATGATAGAAGAAGGAACATGGATGAGAGAAAAAATCCAACCGTTAGATTTTATATGGTTTGATTAACTCAGTTTTAACCTACCCGAGTTAACTCAAGATGTGTCAATTTAACGGCAGGGTTCGTGGGGTAAGACGGAGCAAGATTACGGGGTCGTGGGAGGAATTATGATGTTTCAAAGGTCGTAGAGGTAATTTCGAAAGATTTCAGGGTCTGCTGGGTAAATATCCCTAACATTAATCTAAGTCTTGCGTTCCGTTCGGGAATAAGCGGAATAAAGATGGGGAATAAGGAGAATAAGGATCTATTCTTTGTTCGGCTGGAGGATAAGAATAAGGAGAATAAGGTGAAATAATAGTAGGTAAGGTGAGATAAAGATAGGAATAAGAGTAAAATAAGATGGAATAATGAGGAATAGTCGTACCACTGAGAACCGTGTCGGGAGGAGAATTGACCCCTTATTACATGGCATATTCTACAACCAAACAAGGCCTTTGGGTTTAGCTTTTACGTGCATGTTTAGCTTTTGGATGCTGCATGTAAACTCTCTGTCTTTGTATTTACCTGTACACACTATGTCCTTGCCTTCACTTAGTTTTGGCCGACACCATTCATTGTTTGCTGCCATTAACACCATTAGTTTCAGCAGTCTTCAAATAAAAAATAGAAAAATATAATTTGCATAGATCAAAACTTTCATTCACCGTTCTCTGCGGACATTTTCCTCCTTCCCCAGCATATCGCTCTCAAGCATTCTCTCAGTTTAATGAATGGTCCTTTCAGTACTGTAGCACCTCCTCCTCCTCGCGCACCGCCTTTTTTTGCTCTTATCATGCATTCCTCTACTTTAACTAAAGTGGCCCTTTATGCCTACCACTCCATCTTTGTTTTAAGCACATCACTATCAAGTTAATCACATTGGACAAACACATGCACAACTAGTGTCATTGTCTCATCATCTCATATATCTAACGATTATTCCATATAGACTCACCATTAATCGATCATTAATATATGATAGAAAATCTAAGTGAGAGTTGAAACTATCTGAAACGTATATACATAACAACTTGACACTTCAATTTCCCTCCACAAATAAACGAAAAAGGGAGTATGAGTGATGGTATAATGTTGAATATCATCACATACACTAACTCCATTTGTTCAATGCACAATCTCCACAAACCCTTTGATTTGATGTACATGATTATCGTAGCATCACCCATGAACTCAATCACCATTGGCTTTGAGAAGGACACCACAAACTCCGACATGCAATCACACCATTGAGAATTCATTCGACATCTATCATTACAAGAAAATAAATGAAATACAACCATAATAAAAAACCTTATAGAATTGTTGTATAGCCTTGGCATATGCTCATTCACCACACACACTCACAGTTGCACTTAGGTGTAAAGGTTCTCCAATGATCCCTTCTTATGTGCAATAATAACAACGTATAGAAGCCCACAACGAAAACATAGAAACAAAAATAGAGATCATCCCCTCTTTAGTGCCATAAGCGTATAGACAGATTGAAGGAGGATAATGCTAAAAATGTATATATTAGTTCAAGCGTGTATATTGATGTGCATAACGATTTTGGATTGGAGTTCTACCATTTGTAAAAAAAAATGCCAACTAGACTTTTGAGAAATGCAATCAAAAGTTAATCATAATCTAAAACTTGTATTTATGTCTTAAGAATTATAATCGTGTATTAGTGACGTGCACAATCTTTAGAAACCCTTTGAGTTGTTGTATTGACACGATTAATTGTGGTATCACCCATGAACCCACTCATCATTGGCTTTGACAAGGAATCCGCCATGAACTTCAACCTGCAATCATACCATTGAGAATTCATTACATACCCGTAGATATTTATTCAACATAATTAATCTAGAGAAAATGTACCTGTAAAATATCCAGTAGTCGACATCCTCTTATACATGCAATGGTATAATGTAGATATGCTAAGTTTGCGTACAAATTTTCTTCCTCATCATAATAATCTATAAGCAGTGAGGTCTCTCTCTGTGATGAGTCGACCATAGCTGGGGGCATGGATTGTAGTAAGTAGGGGGTGAATTTTGAGTATGATTGGATCGTCTGAGGGCGTGATTGTATCTCCACTAAAGCTGGTGGTGTTGTAGTTGAAGGTAGTTGCGGTGACTATGGTGGAGGGTGTGGTACATGGCTTGAGGCACGACTAGGTGGTTCACGCACTGCTTGCGAGCTGTGAAACGAGTTTTTACCATGACATGTATGAATGAAAGAACATTTGAAAAAGCATATTAAAAATTCACATTAATGTCATCAATCTAATAAAAGACAATAAGGTAAAATATTTGCGTAAGTATAAGGTTCTTTAGTTTCAACGATGGGGGATAACATGTGTGGTACAATCAATGAAACCATTTCTTCGTTTGATGTACAATATGTGATAGTAGCCCCTTCGATGAAGAAGTTTTTCCTTTCTCCCCCTTTCTCATTTATCCTACCCTCGAGCCTCCCTCCCCCTTCTCGTTTCTCCCTGGCCAGATGATCCCCTCCCTGCATCGCCTTGGCCCCTTTCATGCCTTCCACTAGTTCTCCTTTCAGGTTCAGTCATGGTTGAACGACCCCTTTCGGCTATGGATCTACCACCCCCCTCTTTGACTTGTTACATTTAAGGTGCGAGGTGGATCTGTGACTGTCATTGGTAGGGATTCACCGGATACCCTGGGAAGATCCATCAGTGATGATTGCATACGTCCTGTGATCAGTCCAAGCTATACCCTGGGATACCCATGAAAGATGGCTGACTTTGACTTTGCATGAGCTTCCAATAATATTGTTGAGCTTGAGATGGTTGGGCTTCATGCGTGGGAAGTAAGTCAAATGATGGAATCATAGATGTTGTTTGTTAGATATGGGGAATATAACCATGATCGTAGGTGTGTGCCGCGTGATACGATGGACCAACATCATCTGCCCAGGAAGTGCATTGACTCCCCCACTGTAGGGAGGCAAATGCCATGGGCTCGGTGTACGCGTGTATACATGGGGGGACATCATGTATTCTCTGATCCACCATTGATAGATTATGGATTGTGTAATCAACATAGCCAATCATTTGTTGCAATTCAGTGCTCCTTCGACGTTCCATCATCATTTCCTTCACATGAATAAGGAATTTACTTATAGCGAAAATGTTTTAATAAAAATTTATGAAGCATTATCAATTATATAATTAGATTTTGGTAGAAAATTACTAGTTGGTTCCACCTCAGTCCATGTGGCTCGTAGGCTTGCCAAGGTGGTGGTATGGCCATGGTGATCCAACGTCATGCAATCTGCCAATACCATGTAAAGTAGTCACCCAAAACAACAGCAGCTGGCTTATCCAAATCTCTCTCCAAAATGACATCGTTTAATCATTGATGCCATTGTGCCAAATGATCACGGTGGTGTAGACCCCAATCATAGGGTTCATAGTCTCTTGGTCTACCTGTCTGTCATCAGAGGATATTTGTGGCATGGCCTCCGGAATGTGTTGCCGCATCCTGAATTGCCTCATTACCCAGTCAAGTGCATGCATGACAACGATGTTGAAGTATACCAGCACTATCTTTGATCACCAGATAGCTTATCCCTCAAGGCATATATCAAGTAGTTTCACCACATGTTGGGCCTCATAGGGTGTCCACCTCATATGTTGAGAGTAGTTTGTGAATACTTTTTCATTCTGAAAACACATGAAAAAATTATGCAGCTCATATACCTGATGCTCTTCTTGCAGATCCAACTCATGACGGTAAAATGACAGATGAGTGGTGGACATATTTTCCCTATGTGTCCTCCTTCCTCCCATCCACCTAACGAAATACTGCTAGTGTAAGGCTCACATTAAAAGAAATATACAAACCTAGTATGGAAATTGTTTGGACCTTGCGGCGTAAGGAGCTAATGTAGAGTTACCTCTACTAATTGATACGGACATGGACGATCGATGTGGATGTGCTCCCAAGACCACGTCTAGATGGTCGAACAAGAACCAATTGTGTTAGATATGATTGTGAGTATATCTATGCTTGCCTAATGTAGATTTTTTACCTGCATAAAGGTCCAAAATGTGTATGCTCTCCTAATATTCATGATAGCAAGTTGGTCCATCTGGTAGTACATATGTGCTAGGGCAGCCGCACCCCATGCCCTTCATCCACAATCCTCGAGGTCGTGCATGAGTATAATGTGGTGTAGATGCACCTTGTTTGCGCTAGCGTTCGGCAAGAGGCTTGTTCCAACTTGGAAAAGTATCAATGCCTGGGCAACTCGCTCGGCTACCACTGGATGAACTGATTGGAGAGCGACATATGCCAACATAGTCTTGGTGATCCACGTTAGCCTAAGCTTCTCACCCACTAGTTCATGGGCCTTGATATCCTCTAGATTGACATTGAATACCTCCTCACAATATGAACCCAATCCAGCTCAGGATGTTCTTCCATCTCGACCACTGACACGATTCCACCCTTAAATATGTTATTATGGAAACATCCTTCAAAGTGATAGTTGCCTCAACTTGTCGATGGTGGAAGCTATGTGTTTCCGGTCGCCATCTATCAGCCAATGCCTTCATAAGGTCCTGGTCAATTGTGGCTCACCTCATGTTGGAGATGAAATGAAATCCAGCGATATCCAATTGTCGATTTAAGGCATCACTACGTCGCTCCTTGATTATACTATTTAATGCATGTCCATGCTCGACAAAGAGATGTGCATGTGTACTCAAAATAAGTGATTAGGTCAAAATTACATAAATCATGGCATACAAATTATATGACTCACGTATCACTACCTGGAAATAGTCTAGCAGATAAATGCTCTCTCTGCCTGGTCAGCACTGAGGCATCGACCTATCCTGCAACTGTCTCCATCGCTATGCCAAAACATTTGATAATTTTGCAGTAATGAAGGAATAGTTAATTTAACTCACACTCCATGTCATGGCAACTTAACCAAAGTGCAACTAAGTAATAAATATTTTGCATTATTTTATAAAGGAAATTTATATAAAAACTAATGATGCCTTTTATCACACATTTTCATGTTGTGACCATGCTCCTTACATTGACTACACCTAACTTGTATTGTACCCATCTTGTCCATGCTTCCGTGGAACCGTCTCCTCCTTAGACGACCATCTACAAGGACTACATTGGGGTGGAGCAGTGGGGAGGGCTCCAAGGGTGACTAGAATCGACAATCGAGAATCAACACAAAGGCATATGCATATGTGACCCGAAATACGGTTGATGTATAAAAATAAGAGCATAGCTTCACATGTTGTGTGCTGAAGTTCACATTGCCACAATACGCAATTATATGAGGGTAAATTATCCTCATTGCTTGCATGTAACCATACGTATACACAGATTGTTGACCGTTCATTTTAATTGTGTAGTTTCCCTCAGAGAACCACACCTCAAAATGTGTAAGCGTGAATTTCTCGACCATTAGTGAACGTGAAGATTATACAAGACCATCATTTAGTTTCTCGTATTGGGGCATAAGGTGCCTGGTCACCTTCGCACCGAACTTACGTCTTTTACAAAGTAGGTGTTCATGCGATAAAACACCGCTAATACAAGAGTTAACACCGGTAGGCCCCGTCTGTCCCTTAGAATACTGTTGAAACTTTCAAAGAGGTTTGTTGTGGTCAAACCCCATCAGTAACTCTCATCATAAGTGCATGCCCAGTATCGTCGATATTCTCCCTCTTGCCTCATTATCCAATCATACGCATACGAGTTCGGTGTATGTATTTGGTGCATAATCCGCTCACGCTCGTACTTGCTGATCACGACCCCTACGATGTAGATTTTTTTGTATCCATTTATTCATGTGCCCGGCCCGATGCATGTTCGCCTGCATGTGGTAAAGGTAGAAACGGAGCAGTGGCCTCTCTCAGCCGGAAAGTGTTGGGGAAGCAAGTTCTTAAGACCTAAAAACCTATCGTTGATGAAGCATATACCATCACGATCAATGATACCAGACAGTTTGAGGAAGAACCCCCACGACTCCAAAGTTTCACCCTTGACCACGACGAAAGCAATTGGGAAGAGGTGCCTATTAACTAAAAATAGAAAAAAGAAGGTTGAAACAATATTATCAATTTTTTAGAGGTTTGAACAATGTGATGAAAATCTATAGAAAATTCTAACATATATCAATGTTAGGGATAGAAAAGGCTATTTTTATATTTTCAATATCATGAAAAAATATACCGATAATAAATTATATCCAAAATCTTATAGAAATTCAATAAATCAGAATTCAAGGTTTTTCTATGAATTTGAGGAAAAGTTTGATTTACATTAGATCTACACCATATTAAAGATTGAGCAAAAAATTATCAATCATACAATTAATTATGAACTAAACATCGCAAAATGGTGATTTGACTTCAAATATCATAGTTAATAACCATAAATAAAATATCATAAAGTTTGGGCATAATACATAACATTAAGTAATAATTATAACGAATTTTTTCATAAAAATCGAAGCTCATTCAAGTGCTTTATAATTTATCGAGTTAAAGGGTATAATCATACATTCAAAATTAAATAAAAGTCAAATCCTATGAATACACAAAAGTAATTTTTCAAAATCATGCGTTTTTGCATTGTAAATGGTAGATGACGACACATGGCACCTCGTGGACACTTTTTGTCTCCATGTACTATTGTGCAAAAGGGCAAAAGGTAGAGGCCTCGTAGTGATTTCACCCCTCAATTGCACAAGTCACTTGAGTCGCCAGACGGCATAGATACAACGCAAGCTTGATCGAGTCTTCAATCAGAGCGAGGCGATTTCTCCATGTGTCATACTCTGATGCAAAGTATAATGCACGATCCAGTGATGGCGAGTACTTTAGATTGGGTGGATAAACTATGAGAGTGACAATCTCAATAAGTCACGGAGAAGCTATAGAAGAAGATGATGGGGGTAGTTGGTTCGAAGATTTGAGGATAGATGGAACTTTGTTAGATGATGGGTTCTACACTACCAACAAGGAAGAACAACTAACTACATATAACTACCTGAGTGACTTCCTTGGGGTTGCGAAGCTTGTTGGAGCAACGAGGGGTCTTGGATTCGAAAGATGGTGATCAGACGCTGAATAAATAAGATCTATGTTCTGATGGTGGTCCTCCCACCAAAGGATTTTCCCAGAGTTCTTCTAGTCGTTGTGACTCTACGATGGAGCTTTGTTGTCATTAAGGTGTGACAAGAGCTAGAGGGAAGTTCTCCAATGATATATGAATTGAAATTATGGCTCATGAGTTACTTTATTGGGGGAGAAGATACCAAGGTGGAGGACGATGCTTTGGATGAGGAAGAGAGTCAACAAATGCTTGGAAAGGATGCTCGAGCCGGTAGTTGTCTAGAGGTAGTCGAGGAAGGATTGGTTAGAATGAGTTGGTGACTTGTTGCATGGAAGAGGAAGGATGGGGAAAAGTTGATTGGAGTCAACTTTTCCAAATATGGTATGAGATGATGCAGATCACTCTTGCAAGTAATGGGGGTGGTAGTCTTCTGTATTAACGGAAGAAAGAGAGATAGAGTGAGAGAAGGAGAGAGAGCGAGTGGAGTAGCCCATGTAGATCAATCAAAATAGAGAGAAACTAATAAAAAATAAAAACTCAAATAAAAAATAAAAAATGAAACTTTCTCAAAAATTAAAGATCTTGAACTTCCAAGAAGGAAGTTTTTGCATTTTAGGCTAAGAATAGAAAGTCCTTTTCTTGGTAGCTATTTGCAGGCGTAGAATACCTATTTTTTAACACTTTTTTATTTTCTTAATAATAATACCATATTATATTTAAAATAATCCTATATAAATATGCTACTTAGATATTTTCGTTGATTTTATTTTATCCAATAATAAAGATAAAAAATAGGGTAAATTACAAAACAGAGCCTCAACTCCCAATTAAGGAACTCATTTTTCGATTGTAACAAAGAGGGGCTTGATCTTATATGTTTGTCTCAAATAGAGTCTTCCATAAGCTTCAACATCCCTTATATACTATAATTGAAAAATGAGCCCCCTAATTAGGAATTGAGGTATAGTTGGGGCACTTTTTTGTCTTTACCTAATAAAATATACATATAATATTAGTTTAATAAATATGTATAGAAGTAATATATTTTTGTTTCTTTTTAAATTTATATATTTTATTTGATTTTATAATATACACATAATGAAATAAATTAAAACCAAAATAAAAGGATTAACAACAAAATTTCTATAAATAAAGAGATGGACATAAACAAAAATACACAGAGGTTCCGGAATTGACTTTTCACTAATGAGCCCCACTCAAATTCAAATTATTTTTAGATTTTAAAATAATTTAATTGATTAAGTTTAAAAGTGATTAAGTGTGAATTAGAATTCACATGCTCTAGGCAGAAAATCTATAATATAAGCATATTTGGAAAAGTAGACTAGTTTTATATTGTCAACGATGCATAGTGGTATTTTCTAATATTTTTGTTTTTTCCTATATATTTTCTTGAATTATTTAAAAATAAGTATATATTCAATCAAATTTCTATAAAAATAAATACAAAGTACTTATTTTCATATTTTTATGTACAAAAACTGAATATTTTCTTGTTTCTCTATTTATTTTATATTTTTTTACATATTTTTCGTGGTATTATGGGTGTTAAAATATGCATTTTATTTTATTGATATGAAATCATAAGAAACTGATATTAATGCATACATGAATATATTAAGGTGCTTAGCTCAAAATTTGGTTCTTAGGTGGATGAAATATGGTTTCATCAATACCATGGCCATTTTGGATATCATATACTTGATGATATAAAGTGTTAGATTTGTTAGGATTAGACTTATATTAGGAATATGAATCCTAATAGGATGTGACTCTTAATTCTAGTAATAGTTGAGTTGTATTCTATTTGTAGTCCTAATGGGAATAGGACTATATGGGTTTGTAATTAGGCTATATATAGAGGGGTGAGAGACATGGCCTCAACACCACCACATAACAATGCAAGCCCTATAGAAAGGGGAGAGAGAGAGAAGAGAGAGGGGGAACAGAGAGTTGTACTCGTTCTTCTTTTAGTGATCTTTCTTTTCTGGTGATCGTGAGAGGTGACCGATCACTGTTATATCTGGTTGTTCATTCTTTCAAGTACTTTCATAGTGGTGGTCGATTGTGCATCTGTATCCTATGGTTCATCTGGTATCTACGTAGAGGCGATACCGATGGGTCGTGTCCCAACAACTGGTATCATAACAGAGTTGGTACCAAGCCATATTACCATCAACATACGCATCAGAGCTGGGTTTAGCATTGTTAAAGGGACACAATGCGACAGATCAGAGCGAGGGTCGATGAGAAAACATGGTGTAACAGATGCACAATCCTCAAAGTCGTGATATGGTGTCCTCTTAAAGAATCGACCAGAGGCGTCGAAGAATTCTGCTACCAGCGGCTGACATGAGATCGTGCAAGGTGGTGCGTCGAGGGCACCCAACGGTGGATGCGTCACCTAAAAGCGACGAGATCCTGCTAATGATACTTGCATATGACGAGGATGGCCCAATGCAGACTCAAGACGATCGTGAGATCATGGTAGAATTTAATTTAAGGGGGGGGGGAGATTGTTAGGACTAGAGTCATATTAGGAATAGGAATCATAATGGGATGTGACTCCTAATTCTATAATAGTTGAATTGTATTCTATTTGTAATCCAAATGGGAATAGGACTATATGAGTTTGTAATTAGGCTATATATAGAGGGTGTGAGAGCCATGGCCTCAACACCACCGCATAACAATGTAACCCCTAGAGAATAGGGAGAGAGAGAGAGATGAAAGGAAGAGAGCGAGGGAATAAAGAGAGTTGTACACGTTCTTCTTTTAGTGATTTTTCTTCTCTATTGGTCGCGAAATGTGACCGATCATTGTTATATCTGGTTGTTCTTTCTTTTACGTGCTTCATGATAGTGATCGATTGTGCATCCGTATCCTATGTTAATCCGGCATCCGTACAAAGGCGATAACGGTGAGTCATGTCCCAACAATATTAATGATCTAATGTACAATTGGTGATGTAATGAGTTATACTGAGGACATAACTAGCATCGTATAATATTATATGAAGAGAATCTCCAATATCATGAGAAGAGATGTCAATATTCTCGAAAGACTGATGTTAGACTTATACGCTTGATGCATGTCCTCTGCATAGATACATCAATTCAGAGTTGTTTGACCAGTCAAGATAAAGAGTTAATTTGATGAGATTGAGATAGTAAGACCTATATCTCAAACTCTCATGAGACGAATGCTCAACTTTGGTCACAAACATATATACATGTACATGTATATGGGTGTACATTTCTCAAGCCAATAGGTTGACATCCTAACAAGCTCTATATACTGGAAAGATGGTGTGTATGTAAGGGTATACGAAGTGTATAATCTCTCAGAGAAATCAGGCATGTTTATGCTCGATAAACTGAGTAACAACATCTTACTCATGTGGAATTGGGGTAATAATAAATTCCGCCAATGGTCATCCTGCTTAAGAAACATGGTATGAATTCAAGAAAATCAATGTGCACTTTTGGAAAGTATATTATTGATGTTGTTGCCCTATGATTAAATGAGATATATTCTGCATAACTCTGAAAGAAGATATACAAATATAGAAGTATATACTTCAAGTATCTAGGTCGTCCAGTATGTAAGATGCAACTTGTGAATACTCGAGGTTGATGTGACCCTAATAGATTATATACCATGATACTTCCGTTCCGAGGAAGTGATTAAATCGGATGGATTTTAGTGACCTCCTCCTAAAGTCAAGTTGGATGAGATTTTTATCTCAATTCAGTGAACAAGTACAAGTTCCAAAAGATTTTTGAAATTGATCTGAAAGGGTTCGTGTTGATTAGAGATATGGTTCATTATTTGATTCGATAATTAGATAACATTGATAATTTTTCCTAATACCATATTCAAACTGATATTAAGTCATTATACACAACTATACAAGATCTCCCTATCAAATCTCCAAGAATCCACATTTGTTGCACATGTTGGAAAATTCCTTACTCGATTGTGAGTCCCTTATCCGTGAATATACTATCCACGATTTTGATACTAAGTTATGAATCAAGATATTCATTTATCCCATAATCATGAACCTATCTTGGAAATTGAATAATCATGGATCTCAGTAATACCATCTAAGATGATATCACGAGCTAAGAAATCTAATTTGAGGTATCATGATAGAAGTATATGTGTATCCTTAACTCAAGGGGTCGAGTGCATGATAATGATTCATAAGTAAAATATTAATTTACGGGATTGATTTACATGATTTTTTTATGAATCTTATATATGCAATTCAATATTCAAGAAATATATTGAATAATTGACTTCAATCCTATTTCAAAAAATGAAAATAAATTGAAAAAGAGTGGATTCTATGTACAACTTGGTGGTTCGCCCACATTCTCTACTTAAGAGAGGGCTGACATCCTGTGTAAATCCCAGTATAGGGTTTTGTCGGTGCTGATCCCACCTCTTCTCTACGTCTCTTCATGATCATCACCTCTACCTTTTACCTCTCCCCTTTGCGACTCTCTAAATTCGTGTAGGAGGAGATCGAAGGCACGCTTGTCGCATGCACCATGAGGGCGAGGATTTTGTGTGATGAGATCTACAACACAAATTACCTTAGGCATGTACGGGAAGAAGGAGGAGGCTCTCGGATCCGTTGGAGATTCATATCTCGTCAATGCGCTCATGTATGCAGGGCTTCTTACTCTAGAAGCTTTACATATATCCGAAGGTACAACCCTCTATTTCTTGTGATTCATAGAATGCTATAGAAATTGTTTATATCACCATGTAACTATGTGGACTGATTTTTTGTTGATACGTGCCAAATGATGTGATTTTTGTTTCGTATTTATTTCGTATTTTTCATGATTTCCTTGATATGGGAGGTCAGACTTACCTTTAGAGGGATGCTCAACTTATGGCTACTCAAATACTCATTCATTCGAGAACATAAGAGCCAGAAGGATAAGAAGGGTATAGTGATCGATGGATGGATTCAAGATAGATGGATGTAAAACTTGCAATGAGGAGGGGTGGTAGTGGCAGGCATTTCACGTAGAAAAAAAAAGATTATGGATGCCATATCTTTTGTAGATTTGATATACTTTCAAGATAAATATGTGATTTTTAAAAAATAATTTCCATCAAACTTTACAGTAGAATTGATGAAAGTTAAACAGCAAAGGTTACAATGCAGAAATCGAAGGCTTATTAGGAGTTATGACGTAAATATGAATTATAAAGTGGTTAGACTGTAATTACATTTTTCTAACAGGGATATGATTGTATGTGTCCATAAGTTATCATTAGATATGCGGTCGATCGTGACAATCTTAAGGAAACCGGTAGGCGCGGACACGCTAATTATATGTTTATTTATGCCATCAAATCGAAACTTTCCAGTGCAAACGCCCACTACACCGCCGGCGATTTCCCTCCCCTCCGACTTGCTCTCTCCATCCCCTCCTTCACTCGTGTTGCAGTGGAAGCTGAGGGGCGACCCTGTTCATAGCGTCCGGGCCTTTAGAGAACGATCTCGATCCGTTTGAACGATATTATAAGGTCTCTAATTGGGCTCTGGCGAATTTGGGTTGGAACGTTTTGGTTTGATCACGCGAGTTATGGAGGAAAGTCGGATCCTTTCGCTTGGGACATTTCGATCCCTCCTCGCCATCGTCCAGTGGTGGGGTTTTAACGTCACGGTGATCATCATGAACAAGTGGATCTTTCAGGTTTTCCCCTCTTTTTATGTTGGTTTCATGTCTATGATTTGTTGGTTTCGTTTGTTTTCCTATTTTTAGCTGAAAAATTTGGTCTTTATTTTTGTTTGCAATTTCCTACTTGAGAATTGTGTTCTTGGTGATGTTGTGCATCCTTTCGGAGTTTGTGGGATCTTTCCTGTGTAGTATCCAGAATGTTTGAGGAAGATATCTAATCTAACTCGGGGATCAAGTTTTTTCTTTCGAAGTTTATGTGCTGATGCTTTTTTTTTGCGTTTTTTTAGTTTATAGTTCAACGCCTGGTTTAGAGCTTTTTTACCTGTGTTGTGCATGTAACACGACTGAAACATCATTTTAAATTTCTAGGTTTCTATGATATTGTTATTGGTAAGGATAGCAGAGGAAGTGGTACGCGAGAAAATATAAACACTTAGTTTATTAATTTTCCCTTGCACGCTGACAGAATTCATAACTGAACGCAGTCATGCAAAAAAGAAGTTGCAGTCCAAAGGCCATAATATGGTATATTGAAGAAGTATCCCGTAGAGCACATAGATTTCTTCCCTACAATGTTTTGAAACTATAGCCGATGCTTGTGGTTAGTTGAACATTCTTACAGTGGCCAACTTGACTTTGACCTTGCTGAGATTAACTTTACCACATGATTTTGACATTTTCTCATATGTTTAGTATTCTAATGTATAATCAATTCGATTGTTCGGATTCTGGAACTTATTTCTTTCCTAAATATTATGTGGTAATGAAATAATGCTGAGAAACCCACTTCTAGATATGTGTGCCTGGTACTACAAGAAAAACATCCTTTTCGCCCTTACCCGGATTTCCTATTTAATCTTTTTTTATTCTTGGTAATTAGTTTTTTGCACCTTCTCAAATCTTGTGATGTAAGATCCACTCAAATTTAAACAAAGCGCAGTCTAACTCTACTATCTCCAGTGGTTGTGTTAAGTATCTGCTGCTTCCATGTGCGTGGAAATAAACAAAATTGTCAACTTAGTTACATAAGTGCTGGTTCCTGCTACAGAAAAATGATGATGCTTGTTGGATGGTCAATGTCTATGTATCTCAGGATGAATCAGTGCTTGATAATTCAGAAAAAATCTCCAAAATGTGACTGATACATGAAACCACATTCATCACAAATGCAAACAAGATGCATCTTGCATGATAATGAACCAACGTGATGCAAGTGCTGGACTTAGATCAAACACCCCCTGGGTAAGCCCTGATGCTGATGCAGTCAAATAAATATTCAAGATCAGTTTAATCTTTAATGAAATCGATGACCTTTACTGTAGACTTCATATAGTAGCAGATTGTCATTATTGCATCAATGAGTGAGATTTCAAGATGGTTGTAGTTACCCAAAGTAACTAAAATGATGGGATAACCAACATAATAACAACAATATCAACTGAAGACACAGTTGGAGACAGGCAAGAAAAGTCCTTGGAGTTGTAGTTGGAAATAAGGTCTGCTTTATAAATTGTGATTCTTTATAAAAAGATGTTGATATTCAGCCTGTGAAGTTCCATGGATCATACCATTCATTATACACAATGGTCATTGCTATTGATAAAGCCGATCAAGGCTCTACCAATGAGGACCATCGATTTGAACCCTTTTAAGTGTTGCTTTTATCTGTTCTTATATTGCATTTCATAGAATGCATACAATTGAAATCATCTCTGGTGACGTTGCTTTTCTATGTTCTTATATTGTACATACAATTGAAATCACCTCTGGTGAATCTTTACCCGTGAGCTATATTGAACTGTTAACACATGCTATTTGGGAAAAATTTTCATGGCAAGTGACAGAAGAGTGTTTTCCAACAATTAAAATAGAGAAGTAGATTGAATAGAATGAACACTTGTTGGTCCATTTAGCCCAAATATTCTTAATACATTTTGATGAGTTTAGCTTTCTTCTTTTCCTGATATCTGCTTTCGTTAGTTATCTTTATTGATTTGTTTTTCAGACACCTTAGTAACTTTTTAGACATGTTGAATCAAATGGAATGGTATACCTGCACTACCTATTATTTGATCTGTTAGCTTTTTAGTGGATTCACTTCGGTTCCCCATACAATGAAAAACACTTACATTATTTCGCTTTTTATTTCGTGCAGAAATTGGATTTCAAGTTCCCATTAACAGTATCATGTGTTCATTTTATCTGCTCTTCTGTGGGGGCATATCTTGCCATTAAGGTGCTAAAAATCAAGCCTCTAATAGAGGTTGACCCAGAGGATCGTTTTAAAAGGATACTTCCTATGTCATTCGTGTTTTGTGTGAACATTGTACTAGGAAATGTTAGCCTACGATACATTCCTGTTTCTTTTATGCAGACAATAAAATCGTTTACTCCGGCGACCACAGGTAGATTAACGTTTTCTGCTATCTCCACAGCATTGTTTTTTATTCATATTGTTCTGATTCAATTCACTTAAAACAGTTATTCTGCAGTGGTTAGTTTGGAGGAAATACTTTGACTCTCGTATATGGCTATCTCTGATTCCGATTGTCGGGGGAATACTTCTGACATCTCTTACAGAGATGAGTTTCAATATCTTTGGATTTTTCGCTGCTCTTTTTGGCTGCTTAGCCACATCTACAAAGACTATTCTGGCCGAGTCTCTTCTCCATGGATATAAATTTGATAGGTATCTGGTTATATCTTTCTTGGTCACTTAGTTCTTCTCCTTCTTTTTGTACATAATACATATGGTTATTTTTAATTTTAGTGCTGCATTGTTTATGATCTCAATTCATATAATGGCTAGTAATTAATTTATGGTTATTTTAATTACTAATATGTAGCAATCACATACAAGAAGGGAAGGGATTTTATTTATTACAAATACACGAGTTTCTCTTTAAAATAGAATGATAAGAAATTTTACTTATTTGAAAGATGAAATCCTAGTCCTTCTTATATATTATAAAGGTTTGAAAGAATGACACGAATATCCAAACAAGACAAATATTAAGGGAGATACATAAACTATATGAAATAACATCCTCAAGTTGAAGCTTAGAAATCGGGTGTACCCAATTGTCGCATAGAAAAGTATGGTTCTTCTTGGTAAGTCCTTTGGGGGGCGTTCGACAAGAGGGGTAACTCCCCTTTGGGGAGTTTGCCCCCCTTAACCCACCCCTTCTCTCTCCATGTGGGCCCCACTTTATTTCTTTTTTAAAAAAATAAATAAATCAAATCTCCATCATCAATTCCATCAAAAATAATATCTTATATCATCATATCATATAAAAATTATAAACTACTCCACTTCTACTCATTGTATTAAAAGGCGCGCCTCGAGGCGGTCGAGGCGTACGCCTCGAGGCGAGGCGGGCCTTTGTAGCCTCGAGGCGTGCGCCTCGGCCTTGTCCAGTGAGGCGTGCGCCTCGACTGGCTGAGGCGTAGCCTCGAGGCGTTCCGCCTCGAGGCGGTCGAGGCGTTTTCCGAGGCGTTTTTGATTTTTTTTGAAGATTTCTTGTATGATTTTGATAGTTACATGGTGGTTTGAGAAGCTTAATAAATGTTTACTTGTTTACGATAATGATTATACAAGTTAAATGCCTAAATCTGATGTTTCTTTCGTACCCATACTCCACATTTACTATTAATTATGTGTAACTATTTCAGCAAACTACTTCATATTTACTATTAATTATATCTAACTATTAATTTATGCAAAATGTATGCTTAAATTTGACCTCTTTCATATTCATATGCTTGAATTTGACATATTTCATATTCATATTTACCATTAACATGCCAAATTATTTTAGTGAACGCTTACTATTACATATTCATATTCATTAACATACCTCTTTCATATTCATACAGCGATACCCCCGTTCTGGTAGGGTATGGTGCAACAGGGGGGATGCATACAACCGTTCTTCACCTGGGCATAGTAGAACATATAGTTAGGATTCAAATCATATGATTCATATCAACATCTTGGATATTTATAATGACAACTATAGCCAATCCCTTTTAGATAATTTTTTAGTGATAGTTATAAGTTATAACCGATGATTTTCTTTTGATTAGGTAGAAATTTAGAAAGGTTTATGGCATTGAGTCATTGATATATCCTTTTTTCATGTTCTTATCTTCATAATATCATCATATATTACATTGTTATATACTATATGTTTGTCAGATTATATCATGTCATCAATAAATATATGTATTATATATTTTATATTTATTTTTCTATACAAAACTGAGGCTTACACCTCGACCGCCTCGAGGCTACGCCTCGCCTCGCTTCCAGGGAAAACGCCTCGTTCCGCCTTTCGTTTTTTCAAACCTTGCTTCTACTCACTTTTCCAAACTTCAATACAATCACATCAAAATAACTACTCACTTTTTCAAACTTCAATACAATCATATCACAACAAACCCACTTCTAACCCACCCTCAGTTTAACCCTCTATCTAAACACCAAAACACAAAAATGGGTTACCCTCTACCAGCTTAACCCGCCTTAACGCACGTACCAAACACACCCTTAGTAGATGCATTTAGATGCAAGGGTAACCTGACAAGGGTAACTCTTTTTTAGTGGGGTAAGATGGTTGTTTGTATTGGTGTTTGGATGATGAGTTTGTTGTCGGGAGAATTTATTTTGATGTGATTTTATTGGAATTTGGAAAATTGAACGGGTTTTCGTTATTTTATAATTTTTGGATGGTAGGATGTATTGTATAATATTTTTTTGTTTACTTAGGAGAAAGAGAAGGTGAATAGAGAAATGTTACCGTATTAGTTGAAAGAGACATAAAGGTGATGGTGATGTAGATGAAAGAAAGAGAGAGGCCCTACCATGAGTTGAGGAGGAGATGGGAAAAGGGGTTTGCTTCCAAACCTGTGGGGTACCCCAATGAAATTGTATGGGTACTCGACAATTCACTGTGGTAAACCCCATCGAATGCATCCGCGGGCAATATTGACGTTCAATATTCAAGTTCCAATGAAATGTAGGGAGTAACAACCTTTCCCTCTGTGACAATATTGCAAATAGTGTGATAGTTGACCTCAATGTGATTTCTTTTCTCATTAGTAACATGGGCGGAAACAATATATATGGCCCGCGGATTTCAAAATACATGGGAATGGGAGTAGTAATCAAGAAGCCAAGATCAATGAGGAGAGAGGTGTCTTATACTAACTCATAATTGGTATGACTATAGCTTGGTATTCAACTTCAATGCTTGACCTAGTGATAAAACATTATTTTTAAAGAGTGGAGGCTGAGCACCCTAGGTAAGTGTTCACTCATCAAAAATATTAATTTGAAAGAAAAAAAGCTAGAAAGGCTAGATTTCATAAAGACAATTTCCACAAGCTACAACATACTCTGCACAAATATGCTTATCATAGGGAATCAAAGAATTTATAGCTGATAATAGTTCCCTCGCAAAAGCAATTTTTTTAGGGAATTAAAAAGTTTATAGTTGATAATAGTCCCCTCACATAAGCATTTTTTTGCACTTTTGTTCATGCAAACTAACAAAACTCCTTACGATCCCCTCCGCTGAGGAAGTGTCCACCCATGCCATATCTACTTCTCTCCACATCTAAAGTAAGGAGGTGTACGAAAAAGAACAAATAGTCAATATTCTTTGTCTTCCCCTAACATAAAGGCATGTAATGCATGTGATTGATAGGAGATAATCCCTAAGGATCTTTATCGACACTCGAAACCTCTGAAGCAATCATATGAAATTCTCCCGTTGAAAGTGACTTTAAAGTTTTGGAATAAGATTCATCCTTTATTAGAGTGTCATCCTAAGCTTGGTTTGCAGTAAAAAAATCTCGATACCTTTGTTACAATGAAGTCCACTTCATCCCATACCTAATTGTATCAAATACTAAGGAAAGGGTCATTGGTCAACGAACCAAGCTCCTTCTCAACCCCATGTACTCTTCGTAGAAACTTCACTCTTAGAATGAAGAAAAAATAGGAGTTTGGGTCTTATCTCACTATATGGACCTAATCTAGTATATATCCACCATAGCATTCTTATCCCCAGTGTGTACAATTGTGGAGACCTATCACATAACACTTACTATACTGTCCAATCATCTCTTTATAATCTGGAAGACTTGTCATTGTTAGCCACTAGATGCAACATGTCGATCGATTTGTGAAGAAGAGAATAAATACTTCTTTAGAACGTAGAGGGTAACTTCATTACCATGGTCGATACGTCCATCTTTAAGGAGAAATCATAGATATCTTTGATAATCCCATACAACAAATCTTCCTTAGATTTCCAAAGCATGACAATCTACTTTCTAAGAGAAAGTTTGTTTTTTACTCATGTTAAAATATAAAATATAAATGTCGAATAAGTGTTGGATCTTCTATTATGTTTCTCAATGATTACAAGGGGTTTGAGGCACGACATATAGCCCCATCAACACTGCATAATTCCACAAATAAGCAATATGTGATCAAAGAGAGTAGTGTAATTGGATCTTGAAAAGATCTATTTACCCATCTAATACAGTATTTAACACCCCCTTTAATATGGAGCTGAAAAAGATGCAACTTGTTACAAAAGAAAATGCGCAATACTTTTTCACTTGATATATCTTCTAAGGACCTAGGATAGACCCACTCAAAGTAGTCGTTGCTGGAGGAGAACCACACGAGGGAGATATCACTGAGATGAGACCCGTGCTTGGAGTGGTTGTTCGGTGAAGATGGTTGATAAGACGTAGATGAGCTAGAGTTTTGAGCTTCATGCAATTGGTTTATGGGCAATATAAGTCAAAGACGATCCCAAGTAGGAGTAGAAGTCCATCTAAAGTACTGATGCCATACATTAAAAACTAGAGTGGTCTTCCATTATATAAAGATCTCAAGAGTGTCCCTCTCCTATACTAAAACATTGAGAAATGGCCTCTCCTAACATATTGAGACTTTAAAGAATGATTTTGTCTCGTATAGGGACCTCAAGAAGTAGGTTCTATTACATATGAACCTTGAAGAGGATATCATTCTGGGGGTCACAACCCCTACAAAATGGAGGGGGGGGGGTGATGGTGAGGAGTATTCCAAACCAAAACTCAATATTCAATTCATAAATCATAACTTGTCCCTTATAATAGCTTACTTACCCTTTTATATATGTAGGGGTAGGCTTATAAAAATAGAAAGAGAATAAAGTTACAATCAAATCAAAATCTTAATTGACTCCTAAAATAACTTTGATTTAACTAATCAAATAAAAAAACCCTTACATTTTGATATCCTAAATTGATCTCAACCAATGAAAATAAAATCGACGGTTGATGGAAAACTCTAATTTTCTAGTTCGTGCTTGCACTGATTCTCCTCCACTTTGAAAAACTCATTGTTATGAATTGCTTTTTTCTTCGAGCATTGGATTAGAGAATTCATTTAGGTGGTATTGGCGAGGGCATCCCCCACTGTTGCCAGTTGAAGATTGACTCTTGGATGTCTGGGGCCTTGACCAAGCAGGCAAAATGAGATCAAAGGCGGATGTTGCCTATATGCATGCGATAAAGTTGGAGGCCTGTGACCATTTCTGTTTGTGAGATTTGGTTGTATTTCACTTTATTGATTATATAATAATGTCATCTATTGGTGTCTGTAGGGTGTATGATTATTGGTTGGAATAAGGATTTCTTGGAGCTTGTGAATTTAGTGCACCATTCGGCGTTGTCTATGTTACGGAGAATCTCAGACGGTTTTCTGCTCTTGTTGTCGGTGGTTTATGGTCCCACCAGTACTTTCATGTCGTCTGTGATATGTGAGGAGCTTTATTTGGTGTGGGCATGGTTTCTGGATCTTGTATGGCTTATTGATGGTCATTTCAATGTCACTTTGCTTGCCGGTGATCGACTGGATGATGAGGGTGGTTTAGATCCTGGATCATTGTCTTTTGTTGATTTCTTAGTCTGAGATGGAGATTTGAGATGTGACAAACATGAAGAATATGCTCTCTTGGATAGTTTTCTTGGTTTGGTTGGCCTGTTGGAGTATTTCCCATTGGGGTTTGTGATGATGTCGTCGAGGTCGCATTCGGATCATACACCGATTTGCTGGAACTCGGGTGATGGTCAACACACGTATAACATCTTCTGCTTTGAGCGTGCTTGGATGCAGGAGGAGAGCTTTTGTGAGAAAGTAGCGAGATGCTAACTGGAAACAGAGGTTGTTGTTTCTTCATCGAGGAGAACGATAGAGAAACTCAGGGACTTATGCACCATGCTTGTTCAATTCAGGAGGGAGTCTCAGTTGCTTCACAAAGGAGAGACACTGCACATGCCAAGGTTGTGCGCCTTGATCAGATTGAGGACTCCAGGGAGTTGTAGGAGGAGTTGGCAGTAAAGGGCGAGCAGAGTCATATCCTTTTGGAGGAAGACAAGAAGCGTGAGACTGAATGGAGGTAGCGATCGAGGCAGAAGTGTTGAAGATTGTGCCATTGGTGATGCCATGAGAAGACACTATCTTGAGATCAGCAAGCGGGTGCCAAGCATCTTGTTATCAGAGGTCAAGAGAGCGATTGTTGATCTTATGCCTACTGGCTCCCCAAGAATGAATGGCATCTCGATTTTCTTCTTCTGAGAATTATGGTACCTAATTGGTCATGAGGTGTTGGGTGTGGTAGAGGAGCTACACAGGACAAATGGCATGTTCGAGCGACTCAACAAATCTCTTCTTTTCCTTCTGCCAAAGAAGGTTATAGTGAGGCACGTTGAGGCTTATGCCCTATAGAATTATCTGATGTTATGTACTTGACTATGGCAAAGATGCTGGCCAATAAACTTTACGATGTGCTTGGCTTTATTATAGACTCGACTTAGACAACTTTCATCCTAGGTCACTACATGATGGATGGAGTTGTTTTGGTATTTGAGTTTGTTGTGGAGTGGTGAAGGAAGAAGACCAAGGGGCAACTTTGGAAGGTGGACTTTTCGAAGGCGTATGATTTTGTGGACTAACACTTCTTTTGCGCATCACTACTTCTCAAGGGCTTCCCCAATGAGTAGATTGGTTGAATGAAGAAATGTGTGACGATTACCCTTAATGAATGGCAGACATGAGAGTGTCTTATTTCAGTCACAACACAAAGTTAGGAAGGATTGCCCATTGGAGCTATTATTATTTGTGGTGGTGGTCGATGCTCTAATGACCTAGCCATGTGGTGATCAAGGTAAGGGGAAGGAGGCTTCCTTGCATGTTTCCACTCGGGTAAGATTTTGGTTATGCATTATTCACCACACATACGAATGACATTTTCTTTGTGGAGGGTAAAATCACGATTGCAGAAGGGATGACCACTATTCTTCAGCTATTTGGGTTAGTTGCCACCTGAAGATTAACCATACCATGCTAACTTTTGTTCCTTTTGGGTTGGACTGGGATGAGGTTGCGCTTTGTGAGGCTACATTATGGATGCAACATGGGATTCTCCATATCACCTATATTGGTTGCCCTTGGTGGGAGGCAGGCTTTGGCAGTATGGGTGGTTTCCTATTATTGAGAAGTTGGAGAAGAAGTTGACGAGTTGGTATGTTGCATGTCTTACTAGAGGTGGTCTCCTCGTGTTGTTGAAGGTTGTTTTATCGACTATCACGGTGTTCTTATCCACACATCTTTTACCTGTTGGGGTGAAGGGGAGGTTGGAATTGATTATGAGACGTTTCTTATGTGTATCTTCTATGGAGTTGTAGGGGATGCCTATGGTGGGATGGAGAATGTTGGTGATGGAAGATGGTGTGTTGGAGATCCGCAGCTTGGAGGCAATGAATCATGCTTTACTAGTGAAGTGGATGACCTTAATTCGAGGAAGAGGGTTTGATTTTCTTTGCAAGACATTGCGCTTGATCTGTGGGATTACTCATGATCCTTCATTGAGGTTTGTTGCTTTTTCTTTGCCTTTCAATTTTAGGAAGGGGATCTATTTGGTGCTTCCACATGTTGCATCGCTCGTGAAGCTTGTTTAAGGGGATGGTTGTGGCTTTCGATTGTTTTAGGAAGGGGATCTTCTTATCTACGCGTCTTTTACCTGTTGGGGGTGAAGGTGTGGTTGGAATCGATTATGAGACATTTCTTCTGTGTATCTTCTATGGAGTTGCAGGGGATGCCTCTGGTGGGATGGAGAATGTTGGTGATGGAAGATGGTGAGTTGGGGATCCGCAGCTTGGAGGCAATGAATCATGCTTTACTGATGAAGTGGATGGCCTTAATTCGGGGAGGAGGGTTTGATTTTATCTGCAAGACATTGTGCTTGATCTAAGGGATTACTCATGATCCTTCATCAAGGTTTGTTGCTTTTTCTTTGCCTTTCAATTTTCGATTGTTTTAGGAAGGGGATCTTCTTATCTACGCGTCTTTTACCTGTTGGGGTGAAGGGGAGGTTGGAATCGATTATGAGATATTTCTTCTGTGTATCTTCTATGGAGTTGCAGGGGATGCCTCTGGTGGGATGGAGAATGTTGGTGATGGAAGATGATGAGTTGGGGATCTGCAGCTTGGAGGCAATGAATCATGCTTTACTGATGAAGTGGATGGCCTTAATTCGGGGAGGAGGGTTTGATTTTCTCTGCAAGACATTGTGCTTGATCTAAGGGATTACTCATGATCCTTCGTCAAGGTTTGTTGCTTTTTCTTTGCCTTTCAATTTTCGGAGGATTTGTTTGGTGCTTCCACATGTTGCATCGCTCGTGAAGCTTGTTTAAGGGGATGGTTGTGGCTTTCGATTGTTTTAGTAAGGGGATCTTCTTATCTACGCGTCTTTTACTTGTTGGGGTGAAGGGGAGGTTGGAATTGATTATGAGACGTTTCTTCTGTGTATCTTCTATGGAGTTGCATGGGATGCCTCTGGTCGGATGGAGAATGTTGGTGATGGAAGATGGTGAGTTGGGGATCCGCAGCTTGGAGGCAATGAATCATGCTTTACTGGTGAAGTGGATGACCTTAATTCGGGGAAGAGGGTTTGATTTTCTTTGCAAGACATTGTGCTTGATCTAAGGGATTACTCATGATCCTTCATCAAGGTTTGTTGCTTTTTCTTTGCCTTTCAATTTTCGGAGGATTTGCTTGGTGCTTCCACATGTTGCATCGCTTGTGAAGCTTGTTTAAGGGGATGGTTGTGGCTTTCGATTATGGGAGATGACTAGTTCAGGGGTAGGGTCTTTACAGATTCATTTCCCATACCTTTTTGTGCCAGTCACTGATGTTTCTGTACGAGATTGTTGGGAGGGAGGTAGCTTGCTACCTCTTTTTTGTTCCGAGTTGTCATTGCTTGAGGTGCTGCCGGCTAATGGGGGAATGAGTGGCTCTGTAGGTCATTGGTCCTAGGCTAATGGGCGTTTCACTGTACAGAAGGCATATAGGGCATTCTGCCAGTTCGAGATTGTGGATTCAACGGTGCCTCAGATTGTGTCACCAACCTTTGGAGTTAGAAGATTTTGCTATGGGTTCGTTTTTTTTGGCTTTTGAGGAGTGATCACTTTATGACATGTGAGAGAAGATATTGATTCTTTCCTAGGTGTGAAGACACATGTAGGTGTTGTTTGACAGATGAGGAGAGCATTGAGCATTTATTCCTCGGGTGCTTTGTTGTTAGGGAGGTGTAGGTCGTGGTACTTGTTGAGAGGATTTCTACAGTTGATTGGATCAACTTGTGGGAGTCCCTGGATGCTTTAGGTCATAGGAGTATCCCCACCAAAGTTTGGGTGGTTGCTATCGTATGCTCTATGTGGCTTAATCGGAATGGTTCTATTTTCTGAGGTAAACAAATACATTTGATCTTTGTAACTTTTTATACTGTGAATATATATATATAGAAGTTACTGGGTAAATGTCTTCTTGACATTTCATCCTCTTTTTTCCTAAAAAAATCGTTTTCTAATAAGAAAGCATCCTCTCTTTCTGAATTATCCCCTTCTAGAACTATTGAAAAAAGAAAGCCAGAAAACCATCTGGTCCAGGAGAGTCGTCCGTATTAAGAATGAAAATGTCCTTGCAAAACTTGCTACAGTAAAAACGCACACCAAACCTGTAGCTTGCATGTGGGAAAGTCTGCAAGCATCTCTTCCCATCCATCTCGCATTGCAAGAATAGACCTTTTTGCTAATAACACAGAAATGACCAATCACAATAACACCAATTTCTCACTCCCCATGCACTAGCTCATCCATCACGACTAGGGAATTGCTCCTATTTTGTTGTCCCCTTCCACTGGCCAGCGTATGGAAAAAACGTGTATTCGTGTCTCCCTTCTTCAATTATATATGTTGGGACCTTTGCTTCAACTCCTTTTTCATGTCCTTATCTAGGATGATCTTATGTTGTCGTCACATAGAGGCCATCTCCACCTCATCCAAACCTCGGGTACCCTCCAGCTTATTAGGTCTAACCACTTCCGTCTGAGCCAGTGTTCTCCACTCCCATAAGCAATCATCATCTATTGCAACGCCCAAAGCTTCATTGTCATTCCCCTAGTTGTCGAGTCAAGTACTTAGTAGTTGTGCCAGAATCGTGTCACACGATCTGGGAAGACCTCCTCAAAATATAATACGTCAATAGACCTCCCCACAATCCTAGCAAATGGGGGGTGGATTCCAGTGTGATTGTGATAAAGAACGAATATACACCAATTGGAACATCTATAAAAGCTCCATTGAAGCAAGAAATCGGTCAAGATGGGAACACAGCAAAGAGCTCTACCAAGTTTTACGAGATTTCGTCGTGTCCATTACCTTCATGGACACATCACCTGATGAAAGCCACCTCTCTCCTTGGTCGATGAACAACAAAGAGTAACATTAAATTCATCCCCACAAGACAACGAATATGCACCAACCGCAACTCAACCCATAACCCAAAGCTCAGAAGGGCCCTTGATTGGCCATATACTGAGAGAGAAATCGACACAAGACATGTCTTCCACGTTGGAATCACAAACAATGAGTGATGTGTCAACTTAACATTCTTTAACTCAAAGAGGTCCTCAGGATACCTCTACGGGAGCCACTACACAAAAATTTTCAAGTTTGGCCTTGACATTGATTTCGAAATAGAGTTATCCCACGCTGCAATCTTCTTCTCATGCAAACAAACCACATCCATATGTCTTGTATCCCACTACGATGCCACCACACTTCTCTTCTCAAGATGATTTAGTCCCCTTACATTCCAAGATATTTACTTCATTGTGCAACCATGGGGGTTGCCCCCGTAGTGACCCACCTCATCACAAAACAACAACTCAATCTTCATCTCTCTTGGTTAGACGACCTCTTCACTATTCTCATATTTTCAACAACCCTTCTCTAGATCTCGCGCACCTCCCAACATGCCTCGCCTTCCCTTTATCTCGTTCAGGTGAACAACTGCATTTTGTGACCCTTAAGTGGAACCATGTCTCCTTCTCCCCCATTGGGATGTGCCTTCGAGGATGTCACTACTTTCCACCGCTAACCTGGAACCCGAGCTCGATCGAACACCCTACGGTGTCGCTTCGCTTGTATACTAACAGAACATGGCGCATATGTGCGACCAAGACACATGTAACCTACTCAATTGGTGTCAACCAACCTCGACTCCTTGTCGAGGTGATGAAAAAATATGGGGGATAATCAGTATGATCCCTAAAGACCCAATAACAACTAGTAGTTTTAGATTTATTTTGGTGAAGTTCGCACTGGAATGGGCACTGACTAGCAAAACCCTAGTTGGATCCTAATCGGGACCCATATACAGGGATCACTACCTACCGAGCCTTGTATGCATCTCAAGGTTTGGAAGACCCCAAAATTAGGGATTTAGAATGTCCATCTGAGTCACATGAGAATGGTGTGAATCAAGTCACAAGGTTGTTGCCTCTACCTCTATAAATTGATGCTTCGCCATTATGCAAGTATTATAGGCAGCGACAATCAGAACTTGAACATGGCGTGACCCACCTTGAGAGCCAAATATGGTAGAACCGAGTCTGGGGGACCCCTCAGCTTCTCCATTAGATTGGTCGGATCCCCAAAGTTTTAGCCATCCTCACGATCGTAGTCATCTCCCAACTGGGGACATTGCCTTATTCATGGCGTTGAAGTTTTGGCATTACAAGGGAAGACATTCTACTTCAATCATCTACCTCTGATCATGCACAACAACCCCGTATGCAGGGAGCAATAGTACACCTAAAAGGACCCCTTTAACAAACTAACTCTTTTAATCATTGAAAGGCCTCTTGCACACAATGCACATGATCCCTGCGTCATCAAGTTGCCATTAATGGTGCAATTCTGGCCACTAAACCTCTCCACGGCTTGCGCTATAGTATCCACATGGTTTTCACCTATCAAGATCCTATCTAGGCCAACCTCTGATAATATGGCTATCTTCCACCACACTCCTTGTTGGCGTTTGGCTCTTCTTGTGATCCAAGCAATACTCGACACACTGTATAGAGAGCATACCACATATCCCTGCCCCGGAGCCCTGCATTCGAAGCAAATTTATTTGCCAATGCTATCCTCGAACTTAATGCCCATCCTTCTCACATTGGAAACACCATGTTTACATAAAGATGGCACCCTACAATGGCTCCGCCTTCCCTCTTTTCTTAAGATATCGCCCCCTTCTCCATTAAAGGACCATCACTAGTGCTAGTCCTTTCCCCTTTCGACATACACTCCTTATTCTCTTGAGCCCCCTCTTCCTCATGCAACGTCACCGTTGCACCCTCACTCTCTTTGTTCTCTTGTTGCTTGGTAATAAACAAATTTGTCTAGTTACTCTTACATTGTCTAGTGCCAGTGGTAGGATTATATAAAGTGTCTCACACATCTTTTAATCCTTGAGAAGCTTAATATAAGATTTGATCTAGAGGAAACTTTCTTTTGTGGATTAGGACAATCCTATGGGATTATCTCAAATTGTGTATTTATTTAGTTCTTTTTATTGATGTTTGTACCCACTTAACTGATCTGGTGGTAGTAGTGCAGTTTTCCTACACTCAAAAGACCATGGTTCAAATCCTCCCTTGTAGGAGTCGCATTAGATAGTCGATAGCCGGCGTAAAAAATAGCTGAATCTTTCAACATGGATTTGAGCAAGAATCCATGTAGCCGACCCTACTTATAGTGGGAGAAGGCATCACCATTCTTTTGCTCTTGATGTTGTGTATATTTTATATTTTCATAGAATGCGTAATGTACCATCGACAAGGAAGATCAAAATATCTATAACTTTTCTAAGTCCTGTAGTAACCCACAAAGGCAGACCTGATGGCCCAAGTGCTAGTTCGTTCGAATCAAGCCTCAGATTGCAGATAAAAGTAATGAACCTAATAACACATGGAGGAACAAAAAAACCATCCTCATCATGAAATGAAATGGAGTTGGGGTATGAACCTATATTATAGAGGAATGCATACGATTAATAAGATAGTATGCAATTATAAACAAATCATGTAAGCATTGCTATGTACAAGGCTTGTGTAGACAACATCAAGAATGTGTTTGCATTTCCTTCCGGTCACCCCATTTTGTCGAGAAGTACATGGACATGAAGTCTGATGAATGACGCTAAAACTTTGAAAGTAGGTATGCAAAATTCAAGGACATGTTCAGAACGAGCAACAATCATGAAGGTGGAAAATTGATTTGCAATTTGTTTGACAAATGTGTGTAAAACGTGCCCCATTCAGACTTAGCTTTCAATATAAAGGCCCAAGAAATACATTAAAATTCATGACAATACCTAAGGAAAAATGTTGTCATGATGGCCAGGAATAGGACTAGGACCTTAAACATCTAAAATAAAAAATCTCAAGGATTACTAGACACCATGCTTTGAGAGGTGCTAGGATGATGCTTCTAAGGAGAAAGACAATAATATTCATCAACAATGCCTAAATAAAAATGATGTCATGATGGTCAGGAATAGGACTGGTACCTTAAACATCTAAAATTCAAAAGCTCAAAAGGATTAGTGGTACTAATGACACCGTACTTGGGAAAAGCTATGATGATGCTTCACATGTTAGTAAGACTTGTACCTAAGATGTGTCCGAGGGGATAAATGTGGAAGAAACCATTTGAATTTCTGAAAAAGGAAATGATAAAAGTGACGGTGTCATAAAAATATGGATGTAGTATAAGAAGTGGTGGTGGTATGTTCATCATATGGAGATTGCATTAGACGATAAACACCCTTCCCTCATGACCATATCCAATCACCTCATCTGTTGAGAGAATTTTTGAATTTAGCTAAATTGTATTGGGTTTGTTTAGTCCGACATGGATGAGCGGTGGGAGTTTGTTATGTTGGTGGGGCTATACATAGAACTCTACACCTCTTGTATTCATTAAGAAAAGTTAACAAGAAAATCTAGCCATTTGTGGCTTTCTCCCATGGTTTCGTCATGCACGTAAAAAATTATTTTCTTGGTTTTTTATTCTACTTTCTTTTTTTCATATTTCCACATGGAATTAGAGATAGTCATTCTTAGATTTAAATTCAGTTTTGAGATTTGGTTGTTATGCCAGTTATATTTTTTGTTCTTGGAGTTCATGTTGCATTCTTTTTGTCAATCTTGTTGAAAATGGTGCGAGATCATGTGATATGTGATTTGATTTCCTCCAAGAATTGATGTTGGTGAGATTGGCAACCTGATTGATGATGGTGTGAGATGTTCTCTACGTCAGTGGCTACGTTATATAGGGCTCCTAAAGTATCATGGCAAATGGCAATGGATCCTACACGAAGGCAACATTGTGAAACATCTTGCTGGAAGGTGGCGGGAAAAGGAAAAAAAGGAGAAAAAAACCGTCCTCCCATGTCTCCATCGATTTTCCAGGTGGAAGCTTTGAGTAACCATGAGCAGCGCAAAACTGACCTCTAGATCGTCGAGACAACATTAGCGTTGAACATGGGAAGTGCTTGAAGGAGCCCTCGATTTGGCCTTTAAGGTAGTGGTGGAGAAAGGAGCGATTTTGATGGAGAGAATGTGACGCCCTCGAATTCGGGCACTCGTTTACGTCGCATTCGTAATACAGTATTCCCTAAACATCGTATTAAGTGTGAAAATATGGTAATTTTGTTCGTGTTTTGCTTTTGCATGACATTCAATCCACATTCACAACTACAAAGCTAATAAAGACAACAAGAGTAACATGTGCCACAAATATTCCATTAATTTCCATAATTTATACATGTACAACAGAGGTGACATTGTATACATCTATCCCAAATATATAGAAAAGAAAAAAAAGCATATACATGATGAACTGAACAAAACTACAACAAAAGAGACTGTACCGTCTGCAATATATCCAATCGCCAGGAATCATCAACCCGCTACTGTGTTGCAGGCTCCTTGCCTGCCAAAACATGCAAGGAACAAGAGGATGCCACAAATGTGTATAGAAGCAGCAATACAATAAAAATAACAGGTAATTTAGTATGTGCAAAAGAAAGCAAGTATATATGCATATATGAATGAAAATCTACCACTACCCACGTAGAAAAAAAGATTTTCAAATTATTCTGCATGCATTTCCCCTTATTACTCATTATCCCAATATTTCTCATTTATAATATTCTCCTATAATAGTTGAGGCCAGTAAGTATATAATGTTGACTTATCACTGAGATCAGGTTATGGCTCTTAATAAGGAGTTAGTGAGGTAATACTTTATTTTACTCTTAATTTATTGATGATAGAAAGGATAATATATTAATCAGATTTTCAATTATTTATCTTTTCAAGTGTATTGGATAGTCTGTGGTCTTAGTCTATATATAACCTCACACTATGACTCTAAGGCGTGAATAATGCCTTAAGGTTGGAGTGTCTCCGTAGGCATACGTTGTTGTGTAATGCATCCTAACTAAGTTCCCAACACGTCCACTAGCTTATATGAATTTCGAATCCAACTTTATTATAATTAATTCTGACCAACACAACTTATCATCGTTTTCAACTCTTAACCCATATTCATTATAACCCAATCAATTTGATTGCAACTCCACCAATTCTCAACTGTAACTGACTCAGATGTAACCTAAATGATTAGATGTAGACATGGATGATTCAGATGTAGCATCGCCAAGCCTGTTGGCAGAAAGTAAACGAAACTCAAGCGGTGAGGTAGTCTCCTAAGAGACTCTTCCGTCTCGCCCTCTTATTGGACGTGCGATCAAATAGAGGGAAAGGTCTACTCCAAAACTATGCCCCAGATACGGGTGGGGGAAACTCTCCAGAAAAATCACTCTAGACGGGCCCGACCGGTAACGGGCAAACGAGCTCGTACGAAAAACTGAAAATCGAGGATCCCCCGTATGGGTATCCTAAAACAGAGGGTCAACAGAGTTGGTCAAAAGTCGGGATCCCAACGAGGTGTAAAAATACTGTGAGCTTGCATAAAAACCGTGAAAAGGATTGGGATCCTAGATCCGTGCACTTGACGGCCGCTGCCCTAACTGGGCTTTCTTTCTCCTACCCAGTTGAGGGTCACCGTGCCCTCGCACGATCAGGTGTAAAATGTCACCATAACCGACACATTTATTGTCAATCATCACTAATTTTCAACATTTTCAATTGATTATTGATTTCCAATAATTTCAATTGATCACTAATTTCCATCAATTTCAATCGATCACTTTTGAACTTATTTATCTAACCAATACTTTCTCAATCTCTTCTATAGTTGACTTACAGATAGGGATGAAAATGAATGTGAATATATTCGTATCCGATCCGCTATCGTATTCATTTTAACATATTTTGACATTCGTATTCGTATTCGTTTTAAAATAGATGCGGATATAGATGTCACTTTAACATTCGTTAATATTCACATTCGTATTCGTATATTCGTTTTCGAATGTAAGTATAGTAATATATTAATTTATAAATGTGTGTAACAACATTTTATGATTGCATTCACCTTCGTTGATATAATTTTTATGAAATTGCATTATCTGGTATATCTATTTTATGTTTAAACCATCCTAAACATGTGTATTAGTAAATTATTTTTCTTATTATTCGTATCCTATTCGTATTCGTTTTAAGGATATGGTAACACATTTTTTACATTCGTCAATATTCGTATCCACATTTGTATTCGTATTTGTAAATGGATAAGGATATGATTATACATACATTCGTATCCGTATCCGACCGTTTTCATCCCTACTTACAGATCTTGTATTTGGTCACAATATTCTTTGGTGATATCTATAGGTAGTAGATTATATTCAAGGATCAATTGATTTGAGATTTCTACTCATAATGAACTTTGGAAATCATTTGTTGACTTCTAAGAGTATTAATGTTTTAATAGTTGTATCTCAGGTTCTTCAATAAAGTCATGAACTTTAATAGTTAATTAGGTGATACAAAATTTACATAATATCCACAAGTATGCTCTCTTTTTTATTTAATAACCTGGATCCATATATAGTAATCATCAATTGCATATTACCAAATACCATGTTCATTTCTCCATATATATATATATGTATATTTATCCTCCCTTCTACCAAAAAAGGTACTGAAGGATGGGAGTAGGGGAATAACCTTGACTATCTAAAAAAAAGTATGTATATATATCCACTATTAATTAAAATTTATATATATTTTTATTTTTTAAGAAACAGATCGCATATTCAAAACTTAAATTTTTTAAGATTCAGAACTTAAATTTTTATTTGATTTTTTTGTCAATGTCAGAAAACAGAAAATAAAACTTAAAATTCAATTTAATTTAATTACATTTTTTAGCAATAGTACAAAGGTTCATTTAGAAGATCTTGACATTAAGAATGCTACTTTTTATTGAAATGTTAGATGATAATGCTGGCAGAATAAAACAAGAAAGTAATTTAAACCAAATAGAGTTACAATGGAAAAGAATGCATACAGATTTTTTTTTTACAGAATAATATCACAGATGCAATTATGCAACAACTCTACATAGAAAACCTATTGCATCAGGTCAAAAGGGAAGCCTCGGTATATCTACAACTTTGAAATAAATAGCAAGTTCTTTTCATTTTCAAAGTGAGCTTTAAAATCCAGAACGGCAGATGCTTCTATGCAGAAGTATAATAGTAATGAACATATTATTTGCTGAATAAGAACAAAACAAAATGAAAATTACATGCATGCTGCATAACCCAGACATTTCTCCTGAATTTAGAACACAACAATGACACCTCTAAAAAAACCCACCATTAATACTGCAATGAGTGGGAAAAGGAGCAGAACTGACATGAACATGCATTCTAAAGAGGACTAATTTGATATAAGAAGAAACAAGGTCATGATAGCATGGATGGCAGCAACAGGAGGTTTCAGAATGTACCTAAAAATCTTCAAATTGGAGAATAAAACCACAAGCATGCAGTAGCTTGATGTTGTAAGGAGCAGTAGCTCCTTTGGCAGAATCTGAAGTAGCAGTAGGCTCCAATTAGGTCCAAATTTAAAATTTGGAGGAAGGGCTTCAGCAGATTTGCAGTCCCAATTGCAAACTTCAGAAAATGAGAGGAAGAGAAGAGGGTTCTCGTTGGGAAGAAAGAAGGGAAAAGGGGGAAAATGGGTGAATAAGAGGGAGATGAAATGGGGACATGTTGTGAAAGAAAAGAAAGCAATTGGCTCTTAACGTTGGCTTTGACACACGAGCAGAAATGGCTGCTGAAGCACCTGCCACTGCTGGTTATTGGCTTGCAATTGCCTTGTTGGAAATCAAAAAAAAAAGAAAGGAGAGGAGGTTTCGTTGGAAATGAGAGGAGAACAAGAGAGGAGAGAAAAGGAAAAGGAGGGCTCCACGTTGGGTTTGTGTAGAACCATTTGTCTAAATAAATAATATTTGATGACATCAGCCACCTGATGTTTGAGATCTTATACTCTAATACTAAAACTGGGTTTCTTCAACAATTCTTGCATTTCTTGACACGTGGTGGTCCTTCCCGGCTTAAAGGAGTTGCATCCTTTCCTGGCACGTACGTGCCTCTTTGCTTCCCCCGAATGCTGATTTTTGGTCTTCGATTATTTTTTAATCTTTTCCAGCCGTCTGTTTTTTAAATCCGTTGATTGCCATGTGTGTTCCCTAAACTTCTTCCTTGACCATCTGCGCCCCATGCTCCTATGTTCTCCGAATCCTAAAAAGGTTTTCTATGGCTTCCTCACATCTCTTCTTCGAGTCGTTCCTTCTTCTTGCATCTGACTTCACCCTACCAGTCGTTCGTCCTAGCTGGCCGAATCCTTGAAAAGGGTTTTGCGTTTTCACATCCCCCACGATTTGCGATGTTCTTTGTGCTCCGTGGATATGTCTTCTTCGTCTCAAATATTCCGCCCTACCTTTGTGATATTTCGGATTTTGTTCTTACTTTTGTCTCAAATATTTCGTTGGTGTTCCACAGAATGTGTTGCTGCTAGACAGACAAATTTTTACTTTATTGTGGTTATTGTTCCTTAATTATCTTTGTGTAATTTTGAATGTTTTGTGTTTCTATATGATGAAATATCTCTGTCCACTAGAAAGGTACGGATTTTTATTTTCCTTATTCTTATCCAATTATCTTTTATTGAATTTCGAATGGTTTGCCTTTCGATATGCTCGATATCTCTCAGATTGGTTGCCTGAAATCATAAAATTGTCGAAAGTACATTTCCGAAGGTAAATCGGACATCATAAATCTTCTTAAAATATTAGTTTAAATCACACTATATAGCAGTGTACATATAAACGTTCGTGTGTACACAGAGGATTACGTACATAATACATCAAATAAGTGATCTGTTCCAAGTCAGAAACATGTACTTCATCCAGCTCTTATTTCTTTAGCTTAATTTTTTATAATTATGTTATATATATATATTGTTGTAGGGCTGCATATCTGTAAGGATTTTTAACATTTTGGTTTTTTTTACTTTGAAGCATTTATTCCCAGATGGTTATGATGATGTCATTGTTTTTTTTTGTGAGTATTATGCCAAGAAAAGTTGTTGCTTTATATGCAGTCGTATTCATTCTTGCGTTCATCGTGTGGAATTTTACGATTTTGAATTTCTTTTTTATCTGACGAAAATGTTTCTGCCACTGCCATTATCGCAAATATTTTGGTTAATCTTAGTTCTTGCAGTTATACGATGTATTGCTATGGATGTCTGCTGCTTTTTCAGAATTCGCTTTAATTTCAGTCCTTGATATATGATGAATTTCTATGGATTTCTGCTAAATTTTTTTTTATAGAATTCGCTTTGTGGTGTATTGTTCTTAATTTTATTTTTAACTGTGTTCTCTTTTGTACTCTATGACTTTCTAGCGTTTAAATTTTTTTATCATGATGTTTTCTTATATATAGATAATTTATTGTCAGGCTGCATATGCGTAAGGGTTTTTAAATGGTTATATATTTAAATCACTTTATTTTTTTACCTTGAAGCATTTACTCCCCGGCAGCTATGACGATTCTATCATTGTTTTTTTTGTATGTATTACGTTGAGAAAAGTTATTGATTTATATATGCAGTGGCTTCATTCTCGCATTTATCGTTCGGAACTTTATGGTTTTGTTTTTTCTAGATCTAATGAAAATGTTTCCGCTAATGTCGTATCGCAAACATTTTGATTAATCTCACTTCTTACAGTTATATTATGTATTGCTATAGATGTCTTTTAAATTTTTGAAGATTTCACTTTAATTTCAGTCCTTGAATTTATGACTTCCAGCTCCAGCCCTCGAATTTATGTCGTTCAAATGAAGTATTGTTCTTAGTTTTGTTTGTAACTTTGTTTTTTTTACTTCCTTCTATCCATCAATGTTATATTGGTATATTTTTGTTTCGTTGGGCACGGAGATCATCTGTGATTTCTACCCGATTTATTCTTTTAGTGTGCGCAATGTTGTTTTCCAGAATATGTTTACATAGTGCAACTATTATATAAATGTGGGGCTTGCTTGGATACATAGATTTGATAAGGGCACAACTATAGAGAAGTTCTGATCTACAAATTCCAAAAATCTTATACAACAAGAACTCTACAAATATGTGCAGTATAAATGCCATGAGCCCGGCATTTCAAAAGTTGGGCAAGGAGGGTGTGTTTGTAAGCTTTTCAAGAGTCAATTGCTTGAATTGCAACAACATCGAAATGCATATGGACTGCAATTCGTAAACTACTAAATATATGTTTACTGCTAACCGTAATATAAACAATACATGATTCTCAAACTCGCAAACAGGTCAAAGAAACCTCTGGACGCCCAAAAAGATATTAGCATCCTCTAAAACTTATCCTACATAAACATGCTACTAGCCTGACTACCTTGATTAGGTATATCTTGCCAGATTTACTTAAAATAAAATGTATTGTACAGTGAAATTGACAACATCTATAGGCTTGATCATATCCTGAGGTCATTAATATATGCTACCAACCAATTCTTTTATCATTGTGATGCCGTTGTTGTCGAATACAACTATACAGTGGGTGGGATAGTTATCTTTAAAAGGGACACACAATATCAAAGTAATGCGGGAGGATACCAATCATAAATTAGAGAAGCAATGGGAAAAGTTGGAAGACCTTTATACTTTGTAATGCAAGGTAGCTACTAGGTTATGAGCTAGAAGATTCCATACATCAAGGTGACCAGTCATGTTGTTACACTCCTTGACTATCTCATCCATGCTGCTCAACTACTCGATGATCAGTTCCCGCTTCTATGACATGCAGGTTGCTATAGCATATAGAAGCAAGTTGTTCGTTGGGGGGGGCTTTTAAACGTATCCTACCACACAAATCTTTGGATACGAGCATCGTTTGCAGCCCGATCTTCCAACATTACTTCACATAGGAACAAAGTCTATTTGAAGATAAGTTTCCTCCTCAACAACACCACTACCATTATGTATGAGAAGAAGCAGTCTGCATCTTGGAGCTTCTCCAGCTGCTTAAATAAGTGGGAGTCTCTGGACTTCATGTTCTTGGATACCAAATTTAGATGCATCTTGATGCCTGCTTCATCTAGCCAGAAATTGTGGCGAGGCTTACAAATAGAGCAAAACATCAGAATGTCTCATCATCATCACCCTCAATTATTGCAATTATCACAGAGAGCATATTACTCATCCCTTGGAAAAAATCAATCTTTTGATTGAAGATTGCATACGTTTCGAGAATTTCAACCAGACGATTTGCATGATATATCACTCTTGGCTTCAAGTGTTTATAATCTTTCAACCCAGTAGTTTTACTGTGGTATGCCACTACAATGGAAACCCCATTCTCCTCAAGCATGCACTCTACATATGCACGGCGAATATTAAATTTACAACAAAATTATAATATCAGAATATTAAATTTACACACTGAGTGCTTGAAAAATTCAGCTAAACGAAATGCATTGCCTTGAAGTATATTCTACTACTTGGTAAATAAAATCATTGTAAATATCTATCTTCCCCTCTTCAACCTTACGTTCTTCTCATTAATTGCAAATTTTATTTTCTCGATTCCCGGATGGCAACAAAATAACGATACTTTGTTTGTTTAATAATAAATTTCTATGTCTGACTTGGCAATCTATCAATAATTACAAAAATTTTAAACCGCTGCGAAGCGCGGGCAGATGCACTAGTTATAATTTATTACTTGGATCTAATTGAGAACACTTGGAGGCAGGGGAGCCTTCAATGGTGGCAACGACAAGTGAATCGTTGACTGCAACGAGGTGCTGGATCGTGAGATGGAGCGAGAGAAGAGGTTGTTTCGAGCAGCAACAACGGTTAGGGGTTCTTTGTGTCATTCTCAAAGAAGAAAGAGTTGCTGTAGCCCGTTTCAACCATTTGGTGTGAGCCCATTAAGAGTAAACAAAACACTCTGTAAGCCTAATATGCTAGTGATTACCACTTTTTATATGGGCTTAACATGCCAAATTGCTTAACATGCCAAATTTACTATGAAAAAAAGAAGAAATTAATTTATGAAAAAAAGGGGGAAAATCAGCAAACAAAAGAAAGGGAGAAGAAGGTTGAGAAGAGGGGCACATGTCCCTCTAGGCCTTTTTTGCCCAATACTCTTTTTTGTATATCTGATGATCAAGCCCAAATGTGGTTGTTTCATGGAAAGAGAAAAAACTCAAGAGGCACGGCCGTTTGACAAAAAAACCTGGGGTTACTTGGAAAAAAAATAACGGTGCAAAACAGAAGAGAATAGAAAGTGCGAGAGATTTTAGTGGAGTTTGGATCTCCCAGACAGATACTTGACCAAATATTCACTTCTTGATCCACAAATAAAAGAGGGCATGCACATATTTTATCAACTTCCTATTAAAAATATTGATGCCGTTGGCTTAGAAAAGCTGATTTCTTCGGTTCTTGAGAAGGGAATAAAATATTGCCCTGAGTTAATGTTTTTGTTGCATCTGTATGTATTATTTTATACAGGAGTTCTCTGACTTACCCTTCATATTTGCAGCATAAACACTGTTTATTACATGGCCCCTTTTGCAACTATGATCTTGGCCGGCCCTGCCATGCTTCTTGAAGGAGGTGGGGTTGTGAACTGGGTTTACAGTTATCCTGCTGTTGTTCCAGCACTGATCATCATCCTAAGCTCTGGAGTGCTGGCCTTCTGTCTCAACTTTTCCATCTTTTATGTGATTCACTCAACCACTGCCGTCACCTTCAATGTTGCTGGTAATCTTAAGGTGGGCAGCCTCTCTTTATCTCACTTTTATCATAGGATATTATAGAATCTCACCATCACTTTTTACATTTTTTTTCTTGTATGCTGTAATGTTTCTTAACGTACATATTACTGTATAGGTTTATTATCGTCAAGATCATTCTAACATGGTCTCTTTGTGTCAACAGGTTGCTGTTGCTGTTCTCGTCTCATGGCTTATATTCCGGAATCCTATCTCTATCATGAATGCCTTTGGTTGTGCAGTGACTCTTGTAGGATGCACATTCTATGGCTATGTTAGGCACAGGTTGTCGCAACAACCTGGAACGCCCCGTACTCCTCGGACTCCTAGAACGCCAAGGAACCGAGTAGAGCTACTCCCCCTTGTAAATGATAAGCAAGACAAAGCATGAAGGTCCACTCAGAGACATGGTTTATTTATACAAGATACTCACGGAACTGCTATTACATTTTTGGTTCCAGATACCACTTTAAGCATATGGATGTCGCATCTCTACAAAAGCACAAACAACAGATGAAGTATTTAGAATTAGGAAAGCTTTCCCAATACAACAACCTCAAAAATATACCCGTGCTTGTCTTTTTTGCTTTGTTTATTTATACACTAATTACAATTTCACAAGTGGTTACCTTTCCTATAAGATCGTCCACTGCAGCCAGAGTTTTGTTTACATTATAGATGCTTCATGATTTAAAAGTGGCAGGCGCAGATATTAAATTGCTGTAACTAATGAATTTATTGTGTATAATTATAGCCTGTTTTTGATGTCAGAAACGCCCTTTAATCATGAAGCTTCAGGACGTGTCTGCCCACTTGTCATGGCAATCATTACAGGCCTGAAATCCACAAGTGTTTGCTTGCTAATGGAGGATGCTTTTATAGTTAGATCAGTAAGAGAGTGCTAATGATAAGAACTGATTTGACAAATCCTCAACAAGTCATTCTTTGCAAATCTAACAAACAGCCAACATATGACAAGAGAGCAGTGATCCTCGCTGATTAGAATTTAGACACATCCACCTCAAGAGTCATTCTTTCTTTACACCACAAGTTCCACACCCACACTCCATCCATCAGGAAAGAAGAGAGGATTACATGGGGGTCTGTTATTCACTTTAGTTAGAGGGAGAAAATGCTATATTGGGTCTTAAATCTCCATGATGGTTCAAGCAAGGAGCCAGAAGTTCTTCTGCCATCTAGTGCTCACCAGGTACCCACCAACTCCACCACTCTGTTTCCTAACAGCCAGGGTGAGGCAATCTGCCTTGTTGATGCATTGGTCCACAAACTCCTCATCATTGCTCCCAAAGAAGCTGAATGGTAGGAAACACAAAGTGCAGGAAAGTGGATCAGAATCTTCTCATGAAATGCAGATGTGGGCTGTTGGGATTTTCTTGCTTACCAGCAGAATGGTGATGGATCTTTCTGGCTGAGAACCAGAACAGAGGCCTCCAGTTTTTTCACTTGGCTGAGCACTGTGGATAGCTTGGGCCCCTGGATCACTAGAGCCTCAATCTCCACCTGATTCAGGACAGAGATAAATAAAAAATAATGAGATAATTTTAAGACAGCATATTTAAGGGTAATTATTCTTTTAGAAATTTGCCATATTTAAGGGCAATGAGATCCTAGTAGATCTCTTTTATCAGAGGGAAATTCCTGGATGGGAAATGGATCTATGACATTTTGGGGAGGCGAGAAGGGAGACTCATATCACTTTGCAACACGGGAGAGATAATGAAAGAAATGAACGTTGTTCTGAACCCACAAAAAGAAAAGAAACGAACTGCCTACTAATTCTGACTTGCACATAGATCTAAGCTCTGAGGAAAGAATTGGAAAGTAAAAAAAAGAATCTCCAACAGGAGCTATGGGGAAACGAGTAACTAAAGGAAGGGGGAGAGAGAGAGAGAGAGAGAGAGAGAGAGAGAGAGAGAGAGAAGAAAGGACCTCCAGCATGGTAGGGCTAAAAAAGTGTAACTAAAATCCCACAAATTGGCCGAGCAAGATGGTGTTTTTTTGAAAGAGATGTGCCACCCAAGAGAGAGGAGATAGAAGGGAGGCAGCTCAAAGTAAAAGAGGAAATAACTAGAGGTCCGTCTCAGAAAATCACAGAAAAAAACAGTAATCTCTGTTCAAGAAATTGTCAGCTAAAATCTGAAATGAACAGGAGATAATCTTGAGTCTCTTCTCCAAAAACACACTATACATGATATGAAAAAAATGAACTCACCTCAGGCTTGCAGGCCTTGCAAAGAGCACCCAGAGAGTTAGCAAGTTGCTGTGGAGAGCCATATCTATGCCCGCCGCCGCCGCGATGGTGAGGAGGAACCACATGCAGCAATGTAAGCAAGTCACCCTTGTTAGCCACATGAGTCAGTGCCCACATCATGGAATGCTTAGCCCTTGTGCTGTGATCCACCACCACCACCACCCTCTTCTTGAGCACCACTCCGCTATCATACCCCATCACCCCCTCCATCCTCCTCCGCTCCCCTCCCTTCTTGCTCCACCTCCTCGACCCCCACCCTTCCTTCCCGCTCATCTGCCTCAGGAACCCCATGGCCACCACCGCACCCACTCTATATATAAACCAAAGAAGATGGGAAAGCAGCAACTTCACTTCACCCGCCTCTCTCAAATCTTTTCACCGTGATTTGGCCTTTGGATTTGAGCTATAAAAAGATGGGAGTTAGGGAGGGTAGGGGGTTGGGAAGGACAATGGTGTGTGTTTGGTGATGGGGTCAGACTGAATCGAGAAGCGGACAAGAGAGGCGCCATCAATCACACTCTATATTTGATTCCATTTAGTTCACGAGATAGAGGTAGAGAGAGAGAGAGACCTCTGCCCTCATCCACAGTAAAGCAGAGCAGAGCATCTACGTCTCTCCCTCACTAAATATTTACTGCTTTCCCTCCAGTTTCTTGTGGCAGTGGGGTTCCCATCCTTTTACTCGTGGGTTACACCTCTGTACTTTTACTGAAATTTTCTATTTTACATGTGTAAAAAGAATATATAATTACCATAAAACCCAATATTTTTATGTTTATTATATTTAAGTACCAAGAAGTCCATGTAGAACTGGAATTTTGCAGTCTCGCCCTTATGGGAGGGGGCGGATTCTTACATGGGCCCCCTTGTATACCTTTGTCAAGACCCTGCATTAGGGATGAAAACGAATGCGAATCTATTCGTATTCGATCCACTATCATATTCATTTTATATATTTTTTGATATTCGTATTCGATTCGTTTTAAAATGGATGCAGATATGGATATCACTTTGACATTTGTTAATATTCTCATTCATATTCGTATTAGGGTTGAGCATTGGGCCGGGTCAACCCGACCCGACTTGAAATCCGGCCCGCTTAGCCCGACCCGAACCCGAGCCCGAACTTGAAATGGGCCGGGCTCGGGCCTTTTTTTAGGCCCAATTGCAATTTCAGGCCGAGCTCGGGCCCTATAGGGCCCAAACCCGTAAAATCCGATAGCCCGAACCTTATATATATAGTAAGATTGGTAGCATATAACACTAACAAAGATAAATTATATACCGTTTAAAATTACGAAATATACATGTTTCATATTACATTTATTTATTACCTTTGTATTGATATCATCTGCTAAGACTAGGTTATTGTTGCTTATCTTTACCACAAGGTTCTAATCAAGAAGAACATTCGTCGTCTTAATGTTATTTCCAAACAATCCGAGAACTATTCCAATATGCATTCGATATGAAACGGGATGTTGTGCTTCATTAACATAGGTTTTACAAACTCGTATCAAATACACATATTGTTATTTCAGATGCAAAATATGCATCTATTTTTAAATGCATTTGAGATAAATGTTGGAACATCTAAATGGGCTGGCCCGACCCAATAATCTTCGGGCTGGGTTCGGGTTTGGGCCTATATTTTTTAAAATAAATGGGCCTTGGGTCCGGCCCGTTAGCCCATATACCAAAATGGGTTTGGGCCGGGCCAAGGCAAACCCAGCCCGAACCTGGCCCATGCTCAACCCTAATTCGTATATTCGTTTTCGTACATAAGTATAGTAATCGATTTATTTATAATTGTACGTAACAACATTTATGATTACATTTACCATTATTGATATAATTGTTATGAAATTAGTATATATGGTGTATCCATTTTATGTGTAAATCATCCCAAACATGTACATTTTAATTAATCTACTAACCTTTTCTGTTATTATTCGTATCTGATTCATATTCTTTTTACATTCATATATGTTTTTAAGGATATGGTAATATATTTTTCACATTCGTCAATATTCGTATCCACATTCGTATTTGTATTTTAAAATAGAGATGAATATGATTATAATGTTGTTTTACTTTTCCCTCCACACAAACCCACAAGGAAAACGGTTCCTAAAATCCCATAGAAACAAAAAATGCATCCATCCTACGTGGCTACCGACGTGGCAAACCACGTAGGATCGTCATCCTCCCTCTATCTTCGCTCAAACACTATCTTAAGCTTTGCCGCACCTTCCGATGTGTTTTTTTGCATCTTGAGGTTTGGAAGATGCTTTTTTTTTCCAATTCTTATATATTTCTTTTGTTGGTAACTTGTATTGTTGTTGGAAATTTTGCTAATAGTGCTTGGAGAAACGACAAGTTTGTCTTATGTTGTATTCTTCTTGTTTATTTCTTTAATTTGACGTTTATTTTGTTTATTGCCTTTGAAACTATTTGTTATTTCTTCTATTTCATTATTAATAAAATTTTCTTCTATTTCTTTGATGATTCATACCATAGTTTGGATGCGCAATTCTTTTATGCGTGTCCTTTATTTCTTTACAGCTTATTCTTTACTCTCAAAATTTTTCATGCTACTTCATAAAGAACCCTACTAAATATTTACGGATGATACTTTGGATTTACAAGCTTTCATGTGTAATTTTGCTATTTTCTAGTGTAATATTTCCTAACTACACATTAGTTCTTCATAAGACTGTTACATCTTTGCAGATGATATTTTGGATGCTCATATTATTTTCTTAAAGATTACTTTTCTACAAATTTTATGGGATGACACTTAGGATGTATATGTTATTTCTAGTCATGTTTTTTAGATGTATATGGATCTTCACTAAAACCTACTTGCAACTTCTTCAAGAGCCTTACTAAGTATTTATGGGATGATACCTAGGACTTTAGTAGCATCTAAAGGTGACCCGAGGACCGTCTGCTGCTGGAGGGAGTGCAACAGACTCGGTTGCAGGCGTGTGGACCGCTCGAGCTTGATCGAGCAGTTCCCACAATTTTGCACGGTACGGACCCACAAAAAGTGCAAAATCGTACGAACCGCTCAATCAAGATCGAGCGGCACACACCCCTGCAGCAGAGTCTATTGCACTCCCTTGTGCAGCAGACGATCCTCTCCCCCAAAGGTGGCATGGTCAGCTAGTGTAAATGGAATGGAAATCCTTACACGAAGACATGCCTAAAATGCTAAGTGACAGTATGTTAGACGAGATACGTAGTGTAGAAAGTGACAAAAAACTCGTCTCTAAGAGAGTCATGAGGGAGGACTTCGGGTATATGACTGAGTTTGGGATGTTCTCGTCGATATTGGTTTCTTAGTGGCTGGTGTCAAATTTTGTCAGGTAAACTCCTTGGTTTTTCAACAAAGCTTCATTGCTTCTTAGCCTTATCGATAATTGATAGCGTAGTCAATGCAAATTTTGCAGTGTTTTATAACATGTCGATGGGGACAAGGGATCCTAAAATCTTTTCTTAGAGATCCAAGTTTGCTTGTGCTATGCTAAAAAACATGGATTCTCTCCACGGTGAAGCGGTTGACCAAGCAAACATGAGACATAAAGATTATTAGTTTTACATATTTTTATTTTGAATATTTTTTTATATTTCCAAGCCTTGTGAAATATGAACATACAAGTTGCATAAGAATTACATTCTTTTGCTAATTACACAGAACATTGACTGACTTGAGTTAGTGCATCTAGTTGCATCTGTGGTTAGTAAATATAAGTGCAAGACTAAGACTGTGTAACTATAGACTGTTGTAACAACAACAACCCATTTTACTTGAGGATAGTGCCTTGCTAAGGAAGACTGAAAGTTCCCTCAATTGAGATATACCTCGATGTTTTTAAATTCATTAGTCGTAGATTTTTCACATGGGATTTAGGCTCAATCTTAGGATGTAATTGATGTTGTGTGGTGTTGGAAATGTTTCAAGAAAACCACTCAATATAATGCACAAATAAAATATGAACGCTTCTATGCTGATTGTGATGAAATTTTTTATTCCCCTTTTTTTATCGGTTCAATCAAAATCTTCTAGTCTTTGGATTTCAATCGAGTAATAGTGCATTGAATTATGTAAGAAAGCCATACCTTATTGTAGCATCTCCATGCAAAATGATTTAGAATTGAAATCTAGCAAGAACATGCTTTTTTTATCGAAGTTTGGTAAATTTTAGACCTTATTTGAATTAACTATGAATTTATTAGTGAATTAACTACAAAAGAAAGAAACTCAAAAAAATTTAAAAACAAAAAAAAAGGATAAAAAGTGAAGATATGTAGTGTACATATATGTAATATATATCTAATTATTTTAAACATCAATTATTTATTATAAATTCAAAAAATTTAGGACTTATATATTAGACATTTATATTAATATAGTATAATATAGCATGCAACATTATATATTAAGAAAAGAAAATGTATAAAATCAGAAAACAAGGGTATTCTATATCCCATAAATTATAAAGGATCTATCTTGCAGGTACTTTCTTCATTAAAGTTGTAAATTGTCTCAAGATAAACAACTTTCATATTTTGACCTTTTAAATTTAAGGTCATTTCGTATTTTACTTCATTTTTATTTTCTTTTCATTTTCTAGAATTTTTTGTTGTTGACACATGTCTCTGGTCAACAAGTATTCGTGTCGTCACAAGGCACTCCCCGATTGGGCATGACCAAGTTCCCTTTGACCTCCTTGACTCGCTCCTCTCCAAGTCAAATCACGGTCCGCCTTTAATTCATATTGGCTTCCAATACACCTCGTCAACGCTACATACTCCTCTGCTTGTTGATCCACATGTCAACATCTCCTCTATCGAGCCTCCCCTTTTTATGTTGCCTCTATGACCTCCGGTCATCCTTCCTAGAACAAAATCCATCATCTTGTCAAGCCATCTCTATCTCACAACCACCACTATCCCCTCACTCCAAGCACCTACAAATCTTATATACCACCTACAAAGCCTATGCTACATTCTGAAAACCTACAAACAAATGATCCACCAAATCGTGAGTGAATCTCCTTCGAAAAGGGTGCTTCAGGTGTGAACCGACGTATTATATTAGCATTTGTTAGGCATCCTCTCGAGACCTTGTTTTGCTAGTGAAGCTGCTTATTTATATCTTCCTGGACTGAAGAGCAACTTGGTATGGAATTCAAGTCATGCAGAATAGAGGAATAGCTCATCGGGCTCATAGTTTAACTAATGATTTAATAAAGTGACTATCGAACTTCTGACAGATGTCCCCTTTCCCTATGGTTTGTATGAGTGAATTTCATTCTTCCTTTATCCCATCCACGACTTAGTTGAAAAGCCCTACATTCTACCACTTACTTCCTAACCACCCCTTCATTGGTTACACATACTTTATCACCTCCTAACCACCGATCACACAAACTAAAGGAGCTTTTTTCTCGTACGTACACATGCCCACGTAATAAGGCCCACTTCATTCCCCATTCTTGTGACCATCATTCGATCTCGAGTGCTCGAGATCATCTGACCCTTCCAGATGCTAGAACTAATTGGTGTATGTTCAGCTGCACCACCCCTTCACTAGAGCAAACATGAGTATCACCATGGTGGTGGGTTGAAGAAGAGGAGAAAGTACGGGATTCAAGAGAGACATGTATCGTTCTATGGGAGATTCCATCCATCTCAACCGTGCCTTTGAGTACGGGTCTTCGTCATCAGATCTAAGTCGTGTGCCATTTAAGTCATCGAAGCATGAGGAAGTCACCATGGTTGGATCTAGCCCAAGGGGAATCACGCTTTTTTATTTATAGATTAGCTCCTCAGGGACCCATTTTGAACTGTTCTTCATTCCTACGATATTGCAATTAGGTCCTTGTCTTTAGGTTGTATTTACTCTTGAACCATTCTTGTTTTTGCATGTTTTTATATAATTTTGTTCATTAACTCATGCTTTGTATTGTTTAAAAGTTTGGTAAATTCTAGACCTCATTTAAATTAATTAGTGACGCATGCCAAATTACCTTGTTTATTTAATAGAAAATTCATATATTTTTTCATTTGATTCTTGAATATATTGTAGATCTCATTGATATCGGAATTTAAAAAAAACAATCATTAAAATATATTGCAGTTTAAGGTACGTGGATATTTTGTGATCTATATCTATTAATTTTCCTAAAATTAAATTCCATTGTTTTCATTTCTTAAAAAACGAAAATAACAAATCACAATATCAACTTGGCATGCCACAAGAGAGTGCTCAATTGACGATGAATCACAACATCCACTTGGCATGTTGGGATAATGATAATGCCATCTTCTTCAACAGTCAAGACAAGGCTCTCTACAACCGCTCGCTTGATGAAGAAGTAAAAGAAGAAGAATACCACCTCTTCAACTTTAAGGCAACAACCACCAACTCTTACTCCACTTACTCGAGCTCCGACCCCTCCTAGACATTGCCCCACCATGGCTGCTCCGAGTTCTTCTCATGGAAAGCCTCCCATTGTAGTAGTAGTATAAGAAGAAGGAGAAGAAGAAAATGATTACTTTATCTCATTCAACGACGGTCACTGTCACAGAATGGAGACTTGTTGTTGTGCCATCAAAGGAACAAAACAAGCCACCACCCTTCAACTACTCTTCCTTACTCGAATTATAACAAGTACGACCCTCACAAAGATTTTGACTAGTCTTCTTCTAATCTTCGTGTCTTTATCTTAGTTTGAAGTTCTCTTTCGTTCAAATTTAATTTGCAGTGTTTTAGAACGTGGTTATGCTGCAAACATCCTCATCTATGCATGTTATATTTAATATTTTGATCTTGTTTTGCTAATTGGTTATTTGTTTGTTTTACTTATCTCGGTTTGTCTATGTCACTCACTTTTGTTATAACAAAAGAGGGGAGAAGAAATAGTTTAGAAAGTTTATTTTGAAAAGCCTAAGAAGTTTTACTTAGAAATTCTTTAATGTGAAGTATAAATTGAAATGTTTAAAAGAAGATTAGATTAAGAAAGTATCCATCATGTTAGGGGAGCTTTTGTTTAAGAGCTTTTGAGCTTTCTTTACTTCTTAGAAGGTTGGAATTGGAATGAAAACTTATTTTTAACAGTTACCTAGTAAACTATGTTGTCATCATTAAAAGAGAGAGAGAGAGAGAGAGAGAGAGAGAGAGAATGTGATTTCTTTATATATGAAGCCTTCTTTTAATAATGATACAATTATTTATTGTAAGGTCCTCGCGATATTGTCTTGTTGCTTATTGTAGGAACTCAAAGAAGTAAAGTCGATTACATCATTTGATGAACAACCTAATTTTGTTTATTATTCCAATGTATAATCATCCCCAAAGTGATATATGATATATATATATATATCACAATTTTGAAAAGAAATTTTTTATTATTTTTAAAAATTATAAATATATAATAAATTACGAAAATAATTTTTTTGGGGTTTCTAGGATTTTGAGATTTTTATGGATATTTAAAAAATTGATTACATTAAAATAAAAAAATAAGATTTGAAAATGTGTTTAAAGGGACATTGAGCTATTTTGTAAATTTCGTTTCTATGCTAACTTGAGTCATAAAGACCATGAGATTTTTTTTAAGTAAAACCTTATATAATGTGATTTTTAAAATGCATTTTTGATATTTTAAATATTAAATGGATTAAATATGTAGGATGTGGGGTTTTTAGTTTTTTTACTTTAATTTATGAAAATGTAATATTTTTCAAAATTAAAAATATGGATACTACATATGGTGAATGGAAGCCAATTGACTCTTTTGCAAGTTTTGGAACTAAGGTGAATACATAAAAAATCAATAAGCAAAGTCCTAGATTCAAAGTTTTTAAATTTTACATCTTTGCAAACCACTTCATTGAAATTGTATAATGTTGAGGAAAAAAGATGCATTTAAAGGAACTTTTATTTCATGGAAATATTTCATTGATTAACCTATAAAAATCAAATAAGAAATGCACCAAATAATTTGGACGAAAGAGATGTTCAAGTTGGCTCGATCCTATGGTGTCTATATGTCCAATTGGTCAGGGCTCTGCCACAGAAGTGGTTGTTGGAGTATATCTCCAATGATGGGACCCAACTCCAGCGAGTTTGGTAAGACGGGTCTGGAGCCTAGAGGGTATAATAGAGCCCTCGAGTGAATCATGAGGTTGCTTGCTGCTCGAAAAACCCTTCACTAGTTGGGGGGTGGCTAGAAACTTCAATCAAGGGTACTGAACGAAGATCTAACGACAAATCCAATCGTTTATTTTGTACTTGAAAGGAAAGGAGGCTTGAGCCTTGTTGCTTCGTCAATGCATGAAAACCAAAGAGAAGGGGGTGCCACTGTTTTACATATGGGAGAAGAGGAAATCTAAGCTCCAACCATGTCTCAACTGGAGATGTTGGGTCTTGAAAAAATAGATCCAGAGAGGCAACAAGATAGAGCAGATGAAGTTGACCAATCAATGGATTCATTGTGCGAGAAGTAAAAGAGGTTATTAACAAGGAAAATGTGAAGGAACGAAGGGGATAAAATGAAGGGGAAGACAAACAAAGGTAATTGAAAAAAGGGATAGAGAGATATGCATGGAGGGTTCACCAGAAGGAGATCATGGTGATACTTTGGTATTCGCTTGAGTTGCTTGACGAAGGGCAACATGCTCAGTAGTAGAAGTTGTAGCAATGTCTGAATGGATTTTGAACTGCATTAGAGAGGTGTTGTCACCTCCGAGCTTTGTCGTAAGTTATCACCAGATGACAAAGTCGAGGCTCCTCTCTCAATTGATTTCTCAAATATTGGCAGATAAAGGTTTAAAGGATGGTCGGAAATAGTATTTATGGGTATGAGGCAAGAATTGAACTTGTTGGGTTGGCATTGGGAGGCGGAGATAACAGAGTGGTTGGTGAGGCATTGACGTTCACAGTAAAGGCATGGTTATTGTGAGAATGAGGCCAGGATCATTGGTGGGGCATTGTGTTAGGAAGAGAAAATAAGATAATTATGGAGAGGAGAGAGTTGGCTTGACTGGTCAACTATCTCTGCCAATGTGGCATAGTTTATTTGCGAAAGCGTACACAAGACAAGTTGATCACAGGTCAACTAGTGGGGTGAGGTGGAGTAAGTGGGTGAATAAGTTAGTACCAATTGACACTTTGACTAATCCATTGAATAAAAAGTAAAAATATAAAAAATAAATAGGATATAAATTTAAATTAAAAATGGACAACATATAAATTATAGAATCTCAATGAGACCTACAACTTTCACGAAGACCTCAAAACCAAAAAAGACCATATATACAAGAAACAATTTTTTTGATGTGTTTTATATGTATACTTTATTTTAGGGGTTTCTTTTAATATTTTATATATAAGTTTTCTATGCAAAATAGTAATTAAATATTTATTCATTAATCTACATTTTTAATTTTTATTAACTAAGAAAAATCAAAATAATATAGGAAAGGATATTGTGCACGCTTATAGGTATCTAGAGTCATGTTTGATTCTTTTCATGGCTTTTTTATTTCGATTTTTTATTATTTGTAATTGTTTCATATATATATATATATAAAGCAAATAAATTAAAAGAAAAAAATAAAAACTAAAGTATGTACATGAAACAACATGTATTATTCAGTACAATTCTACAATATATAATTAAGTACCGAAACTCAAGTTTCACATATAAACTTCGATACCTTTGACTTTGATCTTATTTTATAGATAATTTGATGTATATTAATTTAAAGTGGTTGGAGTTTCATAAGAGATTGTGTGAGGGAGAAAATTAGTTTTTGCTTCTTAATCTTTTTAAACTAGGAGCTAGATATATTTGCAATTTTCACAAGTATTTTTTAGCATTTTTCAGCTATCATGTCATTCGAAGTTAACATGAATTTATCAAAAATATGAGAAGACTATACAATATGTACATGTGAATATATACACAATTCAACCTTTTATTTTCTATTTTTTAATTGATTTATTTTTTAGACCTAATTATAATTTAATAGTATAAATTATTCCAAATTTAATGTTTGAGTTGATTTTATTATTTTATTATTTTATGCAAATTTTATAAGCTTTTGCACAGGAATTAAGGATACAAATTTAGTAATAAGTAGATGAATCACAGATTCATCATCAAGTTCCTCCTACTCACGCATCCTCCAAACTAGCAGACTTGGATAACCTGCTTGAAGACTACGCTTCCTACCCCGGTTAGTGATTCGAATTGTTATAACACGTTCAGAAAGAGAATAATAAAAACCACATAAAAATCTCTGAAGTTGATTGTATATGTGGTCAATTAGTTTTTTTACTTGGGCAAGTTCCAATGTCAAACTTAGGGAGGCAAAAATGTGAGGTTAGTCTCGTTTCAAATAAATTAGTGATTAGGTTTTCTAAATATTTTTTTATTTTCTTCTTTGCAAATTTTATTTTTTTGGAAAAGAAAAGGAATTATGAAAATGAACGATAAAAGAAGGTAAATACGAATGCGATTTTAAGGGAAATCATAAGTTTGAAGAAATATTTAATGTCTAATTAAGCTTTGAAAATAAAATAATTATTTTTCCTTAATAATGCAACCTATATTTTTTAAATTTTTCAATGCAAATGAAACTAATTATGCAATGTCGATTTTTTTGTCTTTTCCAATCTAATGGATGGAAATGTAATATTTTTCACATCTAAAAATATAGTATGTATGTTTTCCCACATTTGTTTATCTCCTTCAAGGAAGAAGCATATTATACCTCAATTTACCATAGGATGACAATGTCAATCTAAATGTGTATATTGATATTTGTGAATTCCTATCTTGTTTCCAAGGTAGGATGACCATGAATGGAATTTTTTACCCTAATGTCTCATGAGTGAGCTCTCTCGCTCCATATTTATCAATTATATGCATGTATAAGTCCTTAGAGATATTGTACATCTCATATACATTACATGCACACCAACTCGTTGGTATATGGATCACATTAGGTCAACAAACCAATAGTTTACTTAATGTACATATTTAAATAAAGAGGTGCATATCTATATGTCTTCGTTAAAGGATATTTTCTCATCTCATGATAGTATATGATACAGCTTTCCATCTCTGTTGATCTCATCAAGTTAACTTTTTAACTTAACAAATTTACACGAAGAAGATAGCCATATCTTCTGAGACTGGATGTCACATTAATGGATACCATTGAATGATTTTAGTGATGTCATTAAATAAACTCTTTAGATAAACAACTACATATATGTTAATCTGATTTAACTTTCTAGATCATTAGCTGAATAATATCCAAAATGACCACCGTACATAGCCCTAATTGTATAAAAAATCAAATAAATAGTCGCCTAATAATCGGAAAAAATCAAGGGGTCGCACGGTCTCAATTGACCACTCAACATTCCCCGGTTAGTCAGCTATTAACCCACAATATTCATAATTCAATTAATAGCAAAAATGTGATATTAAAATTTATTTACTCTACCCAAAAATGCATAGCAGGTAAGCATGCAGAGGTCGAACCACAAAGAGCATAATAGGTAGCCTAAGGTTATTCATATACAACCGAATCATTCATTTATATAGGTCTTTTTGTGGATTTTTGGACTTATATTTTTATTTTATATTTTACATTTTTCTCTTTTGGTTTTTAATTCTCTGATTTTATATTTTATTTTTATATTTTATATTTTTACATTTCCTTTTTCTTTTATGTAAACAATATAGCATATATAAGGCTTTATATACTTAATATATAGTAGTATATCTATAAATGGTAATAAATATATACAAAATACAGAAAATAATATGTTTTTAGGTTTTTTATATTTTTCTAATATTTTGTAATTTTCCAAGAATTTTTTGCTAATTTTTATGTATTATTAAAGTAAAAAATACCCCACATAAGCGATTAAATAAATACCCAAAATTTATTTGAGTATTAAAAATTGTAAATAAACTCAAAAATTACCCAAATCAGTTTTATTGCATAAATATGAATATAAATAAAATTGTAAGATAGAAAAACATATTTTTGGTATTTTTGAAGGATTTTTATATTTTTTGTTGAATTTTGGAGCTTTATGATTTTTATCATTTTCTTTTTATATTTTTTACGGGTTTTGTTTTCTGGACTCAATAAACACCAAAATATACTATATATAATTTTTTTGTAATTTTTCAAAATGTTTTTATATTTTTTGGTTTTATAGGTAAATAGGGATTATATATGCTCTTTTTCATTTTTAATAAATAGAATACATGCAAAAATTACCAAACAAAATATGACGTGAATCTACAAGGCATGAAGCATATATTCATATTTTTGTGGATTTTTAGGAGCACAGTAGCTATTTTAATAAATAGAAGAAATAAACAAAAAAATCTGTCATGGCAAAGGTACTTTTGCAATAAAAATAAACTTCAGTCGTCACAGTGCAAAAACATCAAAAATATACAACGTTTCTTTAATTTTTAAAGACTAATGTACAATTACAAAATCCACCAGGATACCCATGCAATTTATCCCATCACGTGGGACAACACGTGATGCGTGCTGGAAAGACCAAAATGCAATTACTAAAAAGTCCAGGGACCTCTCGGTAATTTTTACAAAAATATACAACGTGCTTTTCTAATAAATACAAAAACTAATAGGGCTTACATGCAATTTTACCACCTCACGTGAGATGACACGTGAGGTGACATGGACTAGACTAAAGTGTACTTACATAAAAGTCAGGGGGTCCATTTACAAAATATCCATTTATTTTTAAACGCTAACTTTTAATTGCAGCATCAACTAATAAATAAAAAAAGAGGCGAGGCAAAATATGCAATTACCCCAAAATAGGCACGCTATCGGACGATGCTGGTCTTCTTACTTGCCATATGTCTCCCATCTAGCGACCGATGACACTTCGCCGATGGTCGGTGGAGATTAGATCACTTTAGTTGATCGAATGGTGATGGCATGACACGATCCAACGGTTGACGATCAAACTGGCACCTGCATCTAATCTGACGATGGAGAAGCACGGTCGACGAACAAGGAAAAAGGTTCGCCTGGGCAAACTTCCTCATGTGAGATCTCGCTCCTCTGGTGGTCTTTGCTGCTCAAAGGTGGCTAGATTGATCTGCGGCGAGGTCCCCTGTAGGCTGGAGATCTCAGGACAGTCGGAGGGTACCCGGAGAATCCCTACAAGGTCAGAGAAGGTGAGGTACTCCAGGTACCTCAGGTGAAACTTCAATGCCCCTCCACGGATCATTTTGACGTTTGAAACCTGCACAAGTGAATTCACTGGTCGAGGGTAAATTGCCTCGACCTAATTAGGCGTGGAATGGGGCGAAGGATGGAGTGGGCAATGCTCTCTGACAAACGACGGAGCTTGGAGAGCGGATCTCCAGATCCACTAGGGATCTGAGGGAATGGGGATGTGAAATGTGATCAGGAGGTGATGAAGGTCGATATGGAGGCAGATAAAGCGGCAGAGCGGCGATGATGATGCACATAGGAGCTTGTTGTAGCTTAAATCCGGTGAAGTACGGGGTGAGCAATTATGATTGATTTACTTAACTAAATCCTAAACTAACGGCAGGAAATTACACCTACGATTACAAGAAGCAAAATGGAAGGATACAGCTCTAATACCTGGGGGATGTCCAGGGAGCAAGGTTGTTGGAGAACCACCGTGGGTGCACCTCCGTGCTCTTGGAGCTTAGCCTGGCCACAAATCAACTTCCTCTATCACGAGAAGACTAGATGGATCCAAGACACGAGACAGTGACCAAATTTGGAAGGAGAAACAGAGGTTTTACTTATAGACATTGTTGAGCAACCTTATTGACCAGCTAAAAACAATGATTTGGGCATATGTATACGTGATTAAAATGCATGGCGTATATGTACAATGATAGGTGATTATTTCGTATGAAGGGATCGAAGGCAATAGATGGATGTGGTGGTTGGGAAAAATGGCACGAAATTGAGGAAAAGACACGTCGCGTCAAATCAGGAGGCGGGAGTCAAGTCGACCAAGGTCAACAAACGACACGCCTTGATTGGGCCACCTAGGCCGCTAAACGACAAAATAGGGCATTTTATTAAAGAATAATTAATGAAGTAGTAAATAATTTAATTAGTTTTTAAGCATAAAATGAAAAATATTTATCATTTTGTGTAGTATTTTATTATAATTTTTCTTTATTTATGGCTTTATTTATTAGTAGTTAATTTTATTAGTGTATTTATAGGTATATTCATCTATATTTTATGCATTTTTATTTTTATTTTGTACATTTTATTTTATTCTGTGATTTTATATATTTATAAATTATTTTTGTGAGTATAAACATATTTTTATTTTATTTTTATGATATTGTTTCTAGACATAAATAAATAGGTAAGTATATTCTGTAGGTATATTTGCAGGTATTTTACCTATGTATTATATTCATCTTTTTATTTTAATGTATTTTATTGAGTTTTATATTTTTTAATAGAATATATATAATATAACAATATTATAAAAATATGAAATAATAAAGAATAAAATAATATATTTGCCTTTTATTTTTATACATGTATAACATGGGTATATTGTCTATGTATTTACATTTACTTATTTTATTTTGTATTTCCTTTGGTTTTATTCTAGTTTTAATATATACATAAGTTATAAATAATATTTACAAAATTATAAAAATATGAATTTGTAAAAAATAATAAGGGATGAATAAAATGAATATTTTAATTGGTAGAATATACAATAGGGGTCAAAAAACCTAACTTTCACATAGTAACTCTGAAAAATATAAAACCACCACCATTAAATAGCTCATGAAAAGTTATATATAGTTAGAGGGTATTTTGTATGCTTTGAGTTTTTATTTGAAAGATATGGGTTTGTGAAGTTTGATTTTTGGCTTGTTATTTTGTGTATAAAATGCATACTCTGTATTCTTTTTGTACAAACTTAAGTTTGTATTTTTATTTGCATTATTATCTACAACTTTTATATACAAATTTTCTTCATTTGATGGATAAATATTAAAGAATAAAATAGGTGTCAAAAATGCATAAATAATGAATAAAAGAATAGGGTTTTTATTCTATTTCTGACCCTTATTTCCCTCTACTTTATTCCTTGTCGGCCAACTCCATTCTTGACTTGGTCTCAGGGTTAGGGTCATAAAATATTTTCAAAATTTTATTCCTTTTTCTTTTATTCTCTATATTATATAATTTTGGCATTAAAAACTTTGTTTTATGTACAAAGAATACAATAAATATTGAATGCTATTATGCATAAATCGATGCTATTTACATGCATTAGCTAGGATTTTTAAGGCCAAAATGATAGAATAAAGGTGATAAAATGGATATTCATCACTTCCCTCGACCTCCGCCCTTGCCCTCTTCCTCCCCGACCTTGACCTCCCCCTCTCCTTCCTCCTCCCCAACCTCTATCATCGCCCTCCACCTCCTCGACATCCACCCTTGATCCTTGTCCTTGCTCTCCCACGCTCTGATTTAACCATCAGCTGCCTCTGTTACTCGACTTCCTCCACATGGAAGCGCTTCACTTTTATGCAGACACCGAACAGCATAGGGCTCGTGGCGGATCCCACCTCGTCGGATCTGACTTGCTCCGGAGTCTCCTGGCTTGACTAGTCTGAGTCCCAACTCTTGAGTGGCATGATCTCCAGTGGTGGCTTCTCCTCCGGGGCGGGGACAACCGCCTGACGAAGACTGTTGCTGTAGTTGGACATGAGGAGCATGTTGTTGCGGTAGAGAGTCCTCATCTGCGAGAGCTCGTGGTTGAGATGCACGTTATCCCTCCTCAGTCGCTCGTTCTCGTCCATCAGATATGTCGCGCTCACGCTCCCACTAGACATGGCCCTCAGAGGGGAGTTCGAGCACAATCCCTAATGAGAGGGATGCTCGGGCCGATCCTTTGCTGGTGGTCTTCTAGCATAGCCACTCAGAGATCGATAATGTATGTTGGTGATGTGTTAGAAAGTTAGCAAGTCTCTATTGTAGCAATTAATGACGGGGACTGTTGACAGATGAAGCCGAAGCTCCTCGCTTATGCTGTTGTGGTGTGATGTTGGCATGGATCTATGTTCTCGCCTGGAAGTTGGAATCAATGGCAACTAAATGTCGTCACCCTCATCCTTCGATCACTAAAGTCGAAATGCACGATGGGGGTGGTAATGGTTCGTTTAAAGATTTGATTTCCATTGAATCGTGGTGAGATAGTCGCCTAAGGAAAGCCTCGATGGGTGCTCATCGACGACCCTCTACGGTTGATACTTACCCTTTCTTTGTATTAGACATCAGACCAGAACTATGTAGAGCATAGCAGAAGACCTGAAGTTAATGGTTCTCGAATCCTCATTGGATATGCCGACACCCTCCTCCCCATTGGAGATGCCTTCCTACCGCCAACTGGGCTCGGCTGCCGGTACCTAGACGTTGCCACGATGGTCGGCTCCCAGGAGGCCCTACGGTTCTCCTCCTTTGTAGCAACGAGGCTAGTAACCTCACACTTGGACGACACCGGAGACAATGGTCTAGAATTGATCTTGCCGGGAGCGGGAGAGGAGGCCCGGGGAGGAGTGGGGGAGGGGAACATGTGCTTGGAAGTATAGGGGGGTCGTGGAGGCCCAGGGAGGAGCGGGGGAGGGGATGACCTTTGGAAAGAACATGGGGGTGGAATATCCGTTAGTTGAATTTACATTGATTAGATTAACCCAAGATTAACTAAAACAATTGATTTAAATAAAGTTAAAACTGACAGCATGTTCTGTGGGGTAATACGAAGCAGGTTTACGGAGTCGATATGGGAACTAAGTTGTTTCAAATGTCGCGACAGTAATTGATAAAGACTATAAGGTCTTCCAGGTAAAAATCCCATAAAGTTATCTTCAAGACAGCCCTCGTACTCACGACGTTGCTTCAAACTTAAACCAAAGAGGACGCCCTTAGTTAGGGACTTGTCCCTATTAACCGCTGTTGGCCGCTCCTACACACATGTGATGGCTCAAAATACTGCATTCATTGTAAACCACGAGGGAAGGAGGATCATGAAACTGCTCACACTCTCTTTACTAAAATAAGGAAACTGCACCAATTGAAAGTGCTGAAAGGCGTCAGTGCAGGAGGAGGATATTAAGCCTCCTGCAACTGATGTGATGAGATCTGCGATAGTATAAATACGTATGAGCTTTCGAACTTTTTATAATTGCATGTGGGAAGAGGAGAGTTGCAGAGGCCTCGTGAATGGGGCCTTGGCACTTGGGGAACTGGGCAGACCTCTGGCTGCCACGTGTCAGCCCTGCTCCCTATCTTTAAATGGCCACTGTGGAGCTGCTGTGATGATCCGAAGGAGATATAGTCAGCACCGCAGGGCCCTCTCCTTCTGTTGCTGTGTGCGCGCAAGCAAAGAGTCTGTAGGCATTCATGGGAATTAACAGCTATAGTGAACTCCACTGTTGAGAGGGGGTGACATCTACATCCACATCTCCATCTCAATGCTCCCCAAGATCAAGTATATTTTCCCCACCTTGGATTAGCATTGCCTTCAAGAAGATTAGATGTTCGGTTAGGAGTTCTTGAGAATAATCTGGGTAATTGATTTTGAAAACTTGTATAGGCTGATGTGGAGTTGTTGTAGACCTAAAGATCATCGAGGACACAACTTGCACTATCATGTGATATTCAAAAAGGACCTCCAGTCTGAGAAGAGATGGCAATCTTTTCTAAAGATTGATATCCGTCTGATGCTCTCGATGTAGGCCATATGCATACTAACAGAAATTCGAAGGTTTTCGGACGAGTCAAATTAACTTCATGAGATTGAAATACTAAAGATCTGATGTCACGAATAGATACGCATCTTTTTACTAGAGATAGATACACATGCTAAGTATTGTAAAGTTGAGAGACCAATATGTTAATAGCTTGACAAGGTCTATATACTGGGGAGCTGGTGTGCATATAAGGAAATGTGGGATGTATGATCTCTTAAAGGAATCGTGCATGTACTAACTTTCTGAACAGGAGTTGGAGCTTGTTCATGAGATATTAGGGTCACAACAAATTCCACTATAGTCATCTTGTTTATAAAAAAGATAAGAATTTGATAATATTAATATATGCTTTCGGAAAGCATAATATTGATATTGTAGTCCAACTATCGATTACTATATTGATGTACACTTAAAGAAGATAACCAAACATGAGTTTGAATTTCGCTTTTATTTAAAGTCTTTCGGTTTGTAGGATGCTTGAGTATTGGAATATTCTAGGTTAATATGATCATAATATAATATAATAATTACCAAGATACTTCCACTCAGAGGGAATGATGAAGCATGGTGGATTTTAGTGATTCTACACAGAGTCTAAATGAATGAGAATTGATTGGACAAATCTCGGTTCATATAACTATATCCAAAGAATTGGAAATTGATCCAAAAGATTTCAACGTCAACTACAAAAATGGTTCTAAAATATCCAGATGTAATTGTCCAAAGAGATATAAACCTTGATATTAGATGTAATCTAATTATCTAGTCATTATGCATGGTCTATATAGTCTGTCTGATATTATCCAAAGTGAAATATTCTTGAATGTTGTGCATGAGTGTTATTGAATTAATAGTCGTACATTGTGAAATTAACAATCAAGATAATGTTGATTATCATCACTGACATTGGAAATACATTAATATGATATATAATTGGCATTTAATTTATATAGATATGGATCCATAATAGTTAATATCAATATAAATATGATCATGTTTATTTTAGTATTTATGTGAATATGATTCATATAACTAATAAATATTTTATGTGAATTGGATTTACATTCTACATTAATTAAATATAAATTGGATTCACATTTTATAAAAAACAAATAAATTAGATTCATTATTTGGTAGGATGATCTAGTTATCCCATGATGATAGACGTAAGTTAATTAAATAAATAATTTAATTAATTTCAAAACTCACATGGACCAAGTTGATCTAGGAAATAAATTATTAATAAAATAAATGAAGAAGAAAATTGTTTCTTCTTATGGCCTCTTATGGCCTCATATGGGTTGGTTAGGTGCTCCCTCTCTCTTTATTATTTCAACAAATAATTCAAATCCAGAGAGAGAGAGAGTCCTAATTGGAAGTTGTAACTAATTGAACTGCGAGAGAATAGAGAGCCTTGGTTCTCTACTCCGTCTCTATGGGTCATCCACTTAGACGGAGTATCACTCCATCTTGACCGTCCACTCTAGTATAAAAAAGAGGGTAATGGTGAAGTATATGGAATAATCCTTAAGCGCGTCACGTAAGCGTGAGGATCGTATCGCATACGATCAAGAATGACTAGCCGTACTAGTTGTTTTATGCAACAGAATTTTTTAAAAAAAATCATGTGATGAGGACACATTATCCAAAAACGATTCTCGGATCATTTCATCTAAAACACATCAATAATAAAGGAATACCTCTTGTAACTTGGTTGCGATCAAGCCTCTACGAAAAGAGACCTCATGTCTCAAGTCCTATTTTCGGAGAAGATGCTTGCGAGCACGTGGGTGAGCCGCGTCATCCTCGTAATCCAAGATGTTGATCCAAGCATGGAAACTCCTGATCTCATCGGATGAGATCAAACGTCTTCTTCGTGAGCGAGGCACACCAAAGAAGATGGAGAACCGAGAGTCGTCGAAGCGGTGGCACGACGACGAAGCGACGACGGAGACTCCTTCTCTCTAGGGTTGGGCGGACGACCACCGAGGGAGAGAGGAAGAGAAGGCGTGGAACAAATGAGAGGAGAGAGAGCTTGTTGTATTTTTCTTAACCTCTAGGAAGGGTAAGGATGCCTCTCCTTATATAGGATTTTGGGAGTCGATGGATCACAATCCATGGTCTACTGATGGACCGAAAAAAATATAAAATCACGAAGCTCAAGATCTGGGCTAGGTAAAGATAATCTCACCCGGGTCGTTGTGACACGAATCGAGCAGAATCGGTCGATCAAGAAAATGTAGAACCACCAAATAGAGATAAATCAGTCAAAATCAAAAAGCGGTCCTTGCTATTTTTATTAACCTAGTATATCGACCAGGGTCGAACTCAGGGAGCACGTGATGGCCTTGCGGCCTACGAAGTAGTCAAAAATCGAAAATAAGAGGTGAAAATATTTTTGGTTGATTTTTAGGGTTTTTAAATGTTTTTGTATTTTCAATTTTATAAGAAAATGTAAGAAAAAGCGACTTCAACAATTATTCAAACACTCCAAAAATACACAGAAAATTCCAAAAAAAATTATGTTTTTTAGATTTTTAAGTATTTTTTGTGAATTTTTCAGAATTTTATAATTTTTATATGATTTTCTAACAATCAAGAAGTGAGAAAACACTGTATAGCCAGACTTGAAAGATCCATTAAAAATATAAAATGGATCTATAAAAGTCTGGAGGCAATTTTTTGAAAACTATAAACTAAAACTAAGATTCAGAAAAAGATTTTATATTTTTTTGATTTTTATAGAATTTTTTAGAATTGTTATAAGATTTTTAGGGTTTTGCAATTTTCAAGGTTTGTATAAATCCAAATTGCACGAAAATTTGATAGAAATTAAAAGACACTAAAACTAACTTACATTATTTTTTTAGAATTTTAAAAGAGTTTTTATAATTTTCTTTGATTATCTAATTCAGACAGTGCCAAAAATCACTGTTTATGAATTTGTAAAAATATCAAAAAACCTCAAAAATGTCCCAAAAATTTAGGGAAATTTTTACACTGTGGCAGGAGCCACTGTCCAAATTTCACCTAATTTGGATTTAATTTGATATTTTATTTAATCAAAACAAGGCACGCGGTATACAGGGACCTAAATTTACAGAAAAGTATTTCCACGGACCAAATAGTAACAAACCAATAAAGCTTAGGGGCCCTTGTGCAAAAAGTCCACAAACACGCGTGCCACGCACGTGAATCAGGCACGGAAGGGCATAAATGTAATTCCTATTTATAAAATATCAAACAATAACACCAAGGAACCTCAGGATCGAAACTGCAAAATACCCAAAATCTCACGTGTCGATGTACGTGGCTCACATACACGGGGACTAAAATGCAAATAAAGAAAACATCGAGGTTCACAATGTAAAATATCCAAAATAAAAACAACTGAGCTTAATATTTACAGGACTAAACTATAAAAGCAATAAACAGAGGGGCCTACAAGAAATTTACCCCTTATTGAGATCTTCGACTGTAGGCATGCCACGTGTGGGATCGAACGGCTGAGCTGCGTTGATGCCTCTTTGTAGACTGTTGGCTCGGATCTGACGGACGAGGGGTCGCCACGTGTGGATCGAACGACTGAGAAACGAGGGCACCCCTTCATCTGTGATCGGTTCAGATCGAGCCCAGATGAAGATCGAATGGCTGCGAACTCCTCACGAACGGATGGACATGATCTCTACTGGAGCGAGGGGGCTGATCGGATGTTAAAGAGGGATCCTGGAAGAACTTAGCTCCGGCAAACTTCACCGAATCACTACGGGCGCACGGGACCTCCTCTGGAGCTGCTGAGATCGGGAACGTGAAGCCTGGACTCTTCTGCAGCTGATGGAGTCCTCCGATGAGGTCGAGACGCTCTAGGGAGCTCCGGCGACGGCAAAGGAGCTGAGGTCCTGTGCCTGGACTGATGGACCCTCAGATGGGTCGTTTTGACCTGAAAAAGGGCACAGAAGAACTCCTGGGTCGAGGGCAAATTGCCTCGACCCGGTTAGGGGTGGAATAGGTGGTCGGGTGCGTCGAAGCGGAGACCTCCGGTGAGGCGACGGCGAGGGAGGTCCGACTCTTGGTTCCGGGACGAACCAAGTTGAGTCAAATTTCGTCAGAAATAGAGACTCTTATGTCCTCCATCCATAACAGATAATTTTAACGATCTTAGATTTGTTGTAAATTACCTGTTTTGGATGGAGGGCATATGATTATCTGTTTCTAACGAAATTTGAATGACATATTAGAGAGATATAGTTATGAAAATCCACAGAAGTATTTTTCAAAAAATAAAAAAATGAAAAAAAGCATGATATAGGTAAGTTACCTACATCATGAAGTTGGATCCATTTCCTCATATACATGTACCTGATAACTTATATGTAATATAAATATACAATATGCATTTATTTCATAATAGTTATGTTGATTATAGTTAAATAAATTACACAATTATGTTGCATAACTTAGAAATAAATATACAATCGTATTTATATATAAAAACAAATACACAAATGGGGATGCACATATTTGTGGATATCAATTTGAAATGTGTGTCCATATCTATTTTAAAACTTATATGTATAAGGATGCCAAATCTTTATAACGGATATGATGGTGGGTCAGATACATGTATACCAATATCTGGTTGCATCCATAGCTTTTAATATTTTTGCAAATACAAATATAAATAAGGATATCATTTTAATTTTTTGGATACATATATGGGTCAAAGCATTAGCTGTAGGTTGATTTATGTATGTTAGCCTCTATCATAAAGAATGCAACTACATAATCCATATACATCTATTATTACATCCATTTTAAGTGGAGATGGATATGTGTTTTTATTTTGTAACTATACAGTACGAAAATCAATTTTATTTTCTTGGCAAAGATGTGGATTTGTATATCTTTTTCATTTATAGATATTGAATATAACAAATCAAATATACATATTTTACCTATATTATGTACCAATATGTAACATATTCAAGTATATGTTTATACACACGATAACATATCCGTATCCAAAAAATCAAAATGACATCTTTATTTATATTTGTATCTGCAAAAATAATAAAAATAAGGGATGCATACAAATATTGTTAAACCCATATCTGATCCTCCATCGTATCCGTTATAAAAATTGGCATCTATATCCATATATGTTTTAATATGTATACGAATACACACTTTCAAATTGATTTGTATGCATATCCGTTTTCATATATAAATATTATCGTAGATTTATTTCTAAGTATTTGCAACATATTTGATATAACTATTACGAAATAAATGCATATAGTATATTTATATTATGTATAAGTTATCCAGTACATGTATATTTAAGATAATATACAGAATATATCGTTTAATATCCATAATTGATTCATATCTGTTTAGCATATATATATATATATATATATTGAGAATATGGTACAATAGTTTCATATCTGTCAATAATTATAGTTGTATCCGCGTCCACATTCGTATACATATTTTTAATAGTTTATTGCTAGAGAATTATTTAAAATAATAACTTTGTCAGAAGGGTATATATATGTAAATGACTTGGATATGGCTGGAAATTACCCTGCTAAATTGGCACTTGATGTGCCGTTTTCGGTTCTCTTCCAAAACCAGCACCTTAGGTGCATATTCAAACCTAAAATATTAATTATTTAAAATTCATGTCTACATATTTAATTTATATTAAATTGGTAGTTATTTTAAAAAATTCTACTAAATATATAATGACGAATATTATCCGTCGTTTCTTTAAATCCACAACAAATGATCTTAATCATTGCTATATTCCCCGCAACGAATCATGTAATAATGGTTATTGTTGGATCATTGTTAAATTTAGCACAACAATGATTAATATGAATTTTGACGAATAAGTCAATGAAAAATCGTTCTTGTATGAACCTTTAACAATGATTATGACATTAAAGATGGTTTATAAACGGGTCCGATGATGGATATATACATATGTATCAATATACGATTATGCATATCATGTAATGTTAATAGTTAATTATCGTAATTAGATCATATATATATTGATTTTTTGGTGAGATATGTAGGGATGCAGACGGATATTGATATATCTGAATACCCATTTATCATATTCGAAAAATTACCGGATGCAGATATATGTATCTAAATATTAATCGAATATGGATATGGGTTGTAAAATTTTTTTCGATACGGATATGGTAATGGCTTGACTATCCGGATTCGAATCCCGATATTCGAATACAACATTTAGTATTGTGTTATATATTAGTTAATGTGAATGATACACTATATTAATGATGTTAATAAACTTCCATTTGTTCGGAGATGGACACGAATAAAAATTACGAAATTCTATCCCTCTTTTTGCTTTCGGTTAAGAACGCATGTCACCTCGATGCTCCCTCTTGTCATGATGCAACTTATTTATATTTCATTGTCTATTTTTTAAAATCATCATGAACTTTGATAAAAAAAATTAATTCGTATTTGTATGTGGTCTTTATTCTATCCATATTCAGATTCCATGTTTATTGAATCCATATTTGAATTCACTCTTTGTTCGATTCATATTTGGATTGGCTTTATTCGATCTGCATTCGGATCCGCTCTTTATTCGATCCATATTCGGATTCGATAAATATCCGATTTGAATTCGTATCTATAGCATATCCGAATCATATCCGAATATGTATCCGTATTCGATAGAGATGAAGCGGATATGGATATGGAAATAGGCATATCCCATCCGTATCCGATCTGCTTTCATCCCTAGAGATATGGGGGGCTATTATACATAACATGTAAATTTTAATTATTAAATAATATATTTAAATTATATATTATACTATATAGAGATTAATGGGACTGCCCCCTTGGGGCAGCCAACATGGGTGCCCCCGCACCATTCTCTGTTTCTGACGAAATTCGAATAGCATATATGAGGGATATAGGAATGAATATATATGGTGATATTTTTCAAATTAAAAAATAAAAAATACCGAAATAAGAGAGCAGATCAGCCATATTGGCTGTTCCAGAGAGTAGCCCCATTAAATCCATATATTAAACATATATATGGACTTTGGTTGGGAGCTGGGGGGCAAACCACTGATCTCCCGAATACGATTGCACAAATCAACGATGCTTCTATGATCAAATTGTGTTTGTTGTTAGGTATATTGTAATGTATGAGTCACCATCTGCCTTTCCAAATTAGCAGCCCCACCGTAATTTTGTAGTATAGTTAGCGCCATTTTTGGGTAGTGAAATTAATTGTCACATTCACAATAATATCAAAGAATTCATGGAATTTTGGTTCCAGACCACATGAGTTAAATATATCTCTAGTTTTTTCACTGTTATTGAAGAGTTGTCCATAGTTTTCCAGATTATGTTTGGAAAGGTGGCACATGTTCACCAAAGTAATGTTCATTTCTTCGAGGTGGTCATGGGTAATGATTTTGTTGTGTGCCAATAGCCAAATAAAGTAATACGCTCTTGATTTTAGAGTTCTCTTTCTAAAACTTTTATATATAGGAGATCTAATTCCTCCATCTATAAGAAGTGAATATAATCTTTTGGTAGTTGATTCCTCACCATTGTGATGGAGATTGGGGTAAATTGTAGAGTCAAACTCATGCATGTGTAGAGCAATGAAGATTGAATCTTAAGCATTCTTTAGTCCATCTCCTTATCCCCACATTCTCATTGGTAGCTGATTTTCTAAGGATTTTAACCAATTGAATCATGCTGACCAAGATTTGATGCCCTCATGAGCAAAAACAAGGTATTTTTTTGATAAATGGACACACTAGGTATGCGGGTTTAGGTGAGTTAAACCGGTAGCAGGTAACCCATTTTTTGGTTTTGGTGTTTGGATAAAGGGTTAAACTGGGGGTGGGTTAGAAGTGAGTTTATTGTGATATGATTGTATTGAAGTTTGAAAAAGTGAGTAGTTATTGTGATGTGATTGTATTGGAATTTGAAAAAGTGAGTAGAAGTGGAGTAGTTTATAATTTTTAAATGATATGATGGTATAATATATTATTTTTTGATGGAATAGATGGAATAAAATTAATTTATTTAATATATTAAAAAAAGAAAAATGTGAGACCCACTTGAACAGAGAAAGACTGAGGTAAAGGGGGGTTTACCCCCTACCCGAACGACACCTAAAGGAAATGGACACGAAAGGAAAGGATACCCACAGATTTGATTTTTCCCAATAGCTTACTTAACATTTCACATATCGGTGAGGAATTTAAATCAGATATCTATCTGAAATGGGATCATTGGAGAAGAAGATTTTGGGAGAAAATGTAAAACAATGAACAATTCGAACATGTGAGAAGTTAATATATAATCTTACTAGTGGAAATACTTGAAGGGATTTTTAATACCATCTTGTGCTTAATTATATCTGTTGCAGAATAGACCAAAATATATTCAAAAGATATTCCCAAATTAATCACATATAATCATTCAAAATAGTGATGCACTGCGTTAATTAAGAAATTAACAAGAAAAGTCACCATGATATCGACGGAAAGTGTACATGATCAAACAAATATATAGCGTGATAATCAAAATAATACGTTTAAAAAGTTAAAAAGATTAGGGATGCAATCAGGATTTGAGATCTGATGAGGTCAAATAGAATACGAAAATGCACTCCTACATTACATACAAAGATAATTAAATTTATGTTATTTCTAAAAATATCAACATAAATATTTGCATATCAAAATCATTTAAAAACATAATTTCATATCAGTATTTATATTTTTAAATAAAATGTAATTTTTAGTTTGCGTGATTCTTGAAAATAAAATTTTAATCATATTATAATATTTTAAATAAGAAGATAAAAATAATTAGATGCACACAAAATAAGATAGAAGGTATACTTACATAGTGGTGCAATTTAATTCCTCGTTCTATTATAAATAATGTGGCTTCTATCTTACACTATACACATGCTGTTGGAGACGGATCCGATCAAGAACATGAAGACTAGAACCACGATTGAAGAAGAAAGCACGCGCAATCACACAAAACGAGGATTTATAGTTGTTCAACGATGTGCTTTCTCCACTTAATCACACCAGACTCTCTCTGCTATTGTTTGAATGATGATAGGCACAATATGGGGTGCTACCAGACTCCTTATATGCTACAACAAAAGAATACCAAGTATTCAGCAATCCCCATCTCCACATCTCAGCCAATCAGAATGAGGAGGTGGATTAAGCATCTCAGCAATCCAACCCAACAGATCTTGGCTAATCAAGATGCAGGAGGTGGACCAGACACCTCAGCAATCCGGCCCAACAGCTCTCAGCCAATTAGAAGGTGAGATCAAGATAAGTTACATCAACAATGCTCTCTACTAGTATTCAACCAATCACTCTTCATAAGATAAATATCAATAATCTGCAACTTGAAGGATGATTTGTAGTATACACCACATCTTCAATACTTCTGATGTGAGTTTTCCTTTGCATTTTATGCTTGAAGACCAATAGAAGCTGAACATATCTTCAGCTTCTCCACTGTTACAGACTTTATGAACATATCAGTAGGATTTTCTAATTTGTGTATCTTCTTTAACTTAAATTGTCCATCTTCTAGTTGCATCCGAATGAAGCGGTACTTCACATAAATGTACTTAGTCTACGAGTGAAAGATAGAGTTCTTTGCAAGATGAATTGCACTTTGACTGTCGCTGGATAATTGACAATCTTCACATTCTTCATTCAGTTCTTTCATCAGACCCTTCATCCATATAGTTTCTTTGCAAGCTTCTGTTGCCACCACATATTTTGTTTATGTGGTCAAGATGGTCACTACCTTTTGAAGTCTAGAGATCCAGCTAACAGCTCCTCTGCCTAGGGTAAAGACATACCCCGTTGTGCTTTTCCTGCCATCAATATCTCATGCAAAATCCGAGTCCACAAAACCTCAAACGGAAATGTCAGTGTTTTCATAACACAATGCCATGTTAGACGTGCCTCTCAGATAGCATAGAATCCACTTCACAGCTTCTCAATGTTTCTTGCCAGGATTTGTAATGAATCTACTCACAACTCCCACTACATCGGAAATGTCTGATCTTGTGCAAACAATTGCGTACATCAAACTACCAACAACAGACTAGTAGGGTACTTTTGATGTGTACTCATTCTCCTCCTTCGCAGTAGGTTCTTTCTCCTTTGAAAGTTTGATGTGGCTCCCTAAAGATGTCAGAGTAGATTTTATATTTTTCATATTAAATCTCTCAAGTAGCTTCTTGATGTAATCTGATTGAGATATTCTCAACTTCTTGTTCTTCGTGTCTCTAATAATCTACATTTCGAGAATTTTTTATACAAGACCTAGATCCTTCATTTCAAACTCCTTGTACAATATTGCCTTTAGATTTGCTATTTATTCCTTGTAGGAGCCTCCAACAAGCATGTGATATACGCACAATAATAAAATGATGTTAAACATACCAAGCTTTTTAAAGTAGCAACGACGGTCAACATGATATTTGTCGAATCCTGTATTTTCATGAAATCATCAAACCTTTTATACCATTGTCTTGATGCCTGCTACAAGCCATAAAGGACTTTTCTGAGATTGCATACCATGTCTTCTTTTTTAGTAGCTACACAATCCTCTGGTTGTTGCATGTAGATATCCTCGTTAAGATCTCCATGGAGAAATGTTGTATTAACATCCAACTACTCCAAATGTAGTTTTTCAGGCACAACATTGCTTAATAGTGCTCTTAAGGTTGAGACCTTTACAACAGATGCAAAAATATCTGTGAAATCAGCTCTTGCTTTCTGCTGAAAGCCCTTTGCCACTAGTTGAACATTGTATTTAATGGAAACATCAGCTTCCTCCTTCACCCTATACACCCACTTATTGTACAGAACCTTCTTTCTCTTTAGTAGTGGAACTAAATCCCACATTTTGTTTCTTGATATAGGCCTCATCGTCTCATCCATGGCTAACTCCCATTGATTACTTGCCTCACCTTGTATAGCTTCATCAAAGCATTCAAGATCACCATTATCGGTCAGTAATAAATAATTCAAGGAAGGTGAATACCTTGCAGTAAGTTGTTGATTCTGGAAGATTACTGTAGCACCATAGTTTGTGGATTATTATGTAGGATGGGTTGCACATTCTCATCACATGGTTGCAATGTGCTTTATTCAGGAGTTTCATCAAACTCCATAAAGTTTGATTCTTCAGTTGTCTTTCCTTTTACCATTTCATCCTTGTATAAGGAAGATTCATTGAATGTGACATCAATACTTCTGACTGTTTTTTTATTCTCCAAAGCCCACAATATATATATCCATAATTATATGTACCATAGCCAACAAAGGTACATCTCCTTGCTTTAGGGTTAAGCTTTCCTCTATCTTCCTACTAAATGTGAGCATAAGTTATGCATCCATAGACACGTAAATGATAAAGTATTACTTCCTTTCATGTCCATGTTTCTTTTGGAAGGTCTCCATCTAATTCCGCAGATGGACCTCTATTTATTAAATATGCTTATGTATTCACTGCATCAGCCCAATGTTGCTTTGAAAGACTTGCATGTAACCTCATACTTCTTGCACGCTCTAGAAGAGTCTTGTTTACGCGTTCAGCAACACCAATATGTTTGGGCTTTCTTAAGATCATTTTAAATATTCTGATCTCGTTCTTGGCATAGTAGGATTCAAAGTCCTCACTACAGTATTCTCCCCCATTGTCTGACTTGAGACATTTCAGCTTTAAACATATCTCAGTCTCAACTAAGGCCTTCCACATTTTGAAGGTCTCAAACACATTAAATTTATGTTTGATAAAATAAACCCCACTTTTTTAGATGTATCATCAATGAAAGTAGTAAAATAGTGAGATCCACCAAGAGATGATACCTGAGATGGATCTCATACGTCTGTATTAACCAGCTCCAATCTTTCATCTTTTGTACTCTTGCAGTCTTTTGAAACTGACTTTCATCTGCTTCCCAAGATACAATCTTCACAGAAGTCTAGATCAACAGTCTGCAATCCTACGCCTTTCCCTAAGGCTGCATGATATTCCTTCCCTTTTCGTTCATGTGACCAAGTCATCTATGATAAGTGTTAGCATCACACTCATATGATGCAACATTTATCATGTCATATGACCACGATGCAATATATAAGGTTCCTTCTTTCTTACCTCAAAGAAGGATTAATGATCCTTTAGACATCTTCCACGAATCTGAATCAAATGATGTCACCACACCACGTTTTAATAGTTGTCCAACATATATGGCATTCCTTGTTAGACTAGTTACATGTCTAACATTCTTCAATCTTAAGAAGCTGCCATTGAGTATGTCAATATCTCCCTTTCCATTTATGATGCATCATTAATCATCTCCTAGATAGACCTTATCAAAATCACATTTCACATATTTTGGAGGATATAATTTTGTGGAGTGGTATGAAATGAAGCACCTGAGTACACAATCCAGACTCGCTTTGAGCATATGCAACATATATTAAGGCATCACCATACTTATCATCAATATGATTTACAATGTTCTTACCTTGCATTATGTCTTGTAATGTCCCTGTTGATTTCAATTCCTATAGACCACAAACTTCAGATCTCTAGATTTGGATCTTCCTCTTTCTAACTTTCCCCTGAAATGCTTTTGCTTCCCGTAGCTCTTCCCACTTCTTCCTTTTGTATTCAAGGCAAAATCTGACGAGTGTTCTTCTCTAGACACCTTCTGTCGTGCCTGTTCTCCAAGAAGAAGATCAACAACATCCATCTACTTCAACTTCGCAGAACTAGAGGAGTTATTAACTGCTACAACTAATGCATTTCAATTATTATGTAAACTAAAAAGAAGTAGAAGAGATTTTACCTCATTATCAAACACGATCTTCACAAACTCTAATTGGTCGATGACACTATTTAGATCATACAAGTGTGAAGCTACTACGGAGTTCTCGCTCATCTTTAAATTGAAAAGATTCTTCATCAAATACACCTTATTTGACGCGGATGGCATCTCATACATCTTTTCAAGAGCTTTGAAAAGATACACCGTTGTCGACTCCTTTGCAATATTTGAAGACACCGATGGAGTAAGGCGGAGCCTTATCATTCCTAGAGCTTTTCGATTAGGACCTTCCGCTCCTCATCCTTCATGGCATCGGGCTTCTTCCCTTCGATCAGAAGATAGAGATCCTTCTGATATAGAGAATCTTCAATCTACATCTTCCGTAATGTGAAGTTCGATCCATTGAACTTCTCGATCTTGACCTTAGATTCTTCCGCCATCTGTTTAGAGGTAGATCTCCGAACCTTGACCTAATACCAATTGTTGAGGACGAATCCGATCAAGTACAAGATGAATTGAACCGCGATCAATAAATAAAGCACGCACAATCGCATAAGTCGAGGATTTATAGTAGTTTGACAATGTGCTTACTCCACTTGCTCACACCAAACTCTTTCTACTATTGTTTGAATGATGATGGGTACAATATGTGGTGTCACGAGGCTCCTTTTATACTACAATAAAAGAATATCAAGTATTTCAAAATCTCAACCATCAACTCTTAACCAATTAGAATGCATGAGGTGGATTAAGCATTTATGTAATCCAACCCAATAGCTCTAGGCAAATCAGGATGCAGGAGGTGAATCAAACACCTCGGCAATCCATCCCAACAACTCTTAGCCAATCAGAAGGCAGGAGGGAGATCGACCACATCAACCATGCTCTCCACTAATATTCAGTCAATCGATCTTCACAGGATAAATCTCAACACCTGCATCCTAAATGGGAATCCAACTATTGAGAGTAGCTAATGATATTTCCCTTGTGGTCTCTTGCTAAGTAGAGGATGTGAAGTAGGAAAAGATGTATTGAGCATTATAATTTAACGTGGCAACTAAGTCTAATGATATAAATTTGATTTATGTCAATGAATTTAAACACATTATCCTCACCAGTATCCATTGCCAAAATCTTGATAGTCATAGTTTTATTTCAACCGATAATATGTTACCAGAAACTTGTGGCAAGTCATTATTTTAGTGTAATATGTGATAACAATTTCAATATGAACGTTTGGACAACATAATCTTCGTTGGCAATGAAATGTCGGGTTGCTAGAGAATTCTGTTGCAATAACTTAGTTAGTACAAGAGTATTTTGTTGTAGTGAAGGAGGCATGGTCGGGACCTAGAAGGTCTCGTGTAATTCCAATCAATCTAAATTGTCTCTTATAAACAAGGTTTTAAAAATCGAACCAGATATTGAACCTATCTGTCATCGATTTGGTCCAATCAGATCTGATCGTTGGTTCAAACTGGTCAGATAATGCTTACATCAACATGACATAAACTTTTGTATCGACCCGAAAAAATCTACTGAGGAATCCATTATTCATCTCTTTTATTATTTAATTTTATCTAAAATACTTGGTGAAATACATGTAAGTATCAATTAACTTTCATTAATTAACAAACTAACTCCATTTGTTAATGTTACATATTTAGTAATCTAAAATAAAAGAATAAAAAGAAAAATAAAAATAAAAGAAAGAATGATGTAAATATGTACACACTGATCTTATTCCCGAAACTAGATCAATATTGGCTTGATCAATGACATAAATAAGTTGGGGGTATAATGATCTTAATCTATAAAAATATCAAGAACTATATCATTAAGTGTACATATGCACATTATTCACCTTATACATATCCATCTATTTTATTCATCATTCAAATCACTTCAAATAACACATTTTCTTCTTAAAAATTGTTTATAAAATTATATTAATTTATAAAAATATTACAAAAACTATTCAATGTATAGATACAAGGTATAAAGAACCGAAAAAGCCATAAAATAAACATTCAAAGATAAATATCTACTACATATAAACTTAAAATTCATCAAATTTACTTTCATTATTTTCACAATTAAATTATTTTTAACATAAAAGTGGTTTTATGAAAATCAAATTTAATACGCAAAAGTCAGCTTTTTGAGGTGTACAACCATATATTATCTTCTTATTATTATTTAATTCTTTGTATTTTTATTCTTATTTATATTATTATCATTTTCCTTATATTTTATAAATATATAAAAAATAAAAATTACAAAAGTTAAAATAGCTAGAAATAATTGTGTATACATATTATGTAATTATAATGTACATATATTGTACATAATACTATCTAATTAAATAATATTATTAAAATAAAAAATATATTAATAATCTCAAATTTATATATTAAATTTTAAAAATATTAAATAAATAAATTATTTGTAAAAATAATCAATTAAAATAATTAAATTATTAGAAATATGTATTTATAACTATAAATTATACTACTTATATTATTTAACTATTGAAATTATGTTATTTAATTCATTAAAATTCATAGTTAGAATATTTATTTATTAACATTTCTTATTTATATTATTTATTTGTTTAAGGTTATTTATCATTTAATATTTAATTTATAATGTATTTATATAACTTGTATACATGTTCTTTGTCTTCTATTTTGTCTTCTAGTAGAGCCCACCACATGGCGAGCATTCATTGGCCAATAAAGAGAGTGTTGACATCACTCAACCTCCTTCCCATCTTCTTTCCTTCTTTCTTCTTTCCTTCTCTTCTTCTTGCTTTTCTCCTCTCTTCTCCACTTGTTCTCCCCATCAACCCTAACCCCGCAATGACTCTAGCTATGTCGGCCTCCTTCGCCAACAATCTCCACCGACCTCCATCCTTATTCTCCGACGTATTTTCGTCCAGGTGCACTTGCACCAGGACCTCCATCTCTCATACATAGAACCACCCATCTCCTGACGGGATACGATCTGATATCATCTTCTCTCAGATACTGGTTGTTGGGGATATGGACCACCTTATGGATACAGATGTGCAATTGACTACAACCAAGAAAGCACATAAAAAAACAACCAGATATACCGATGGTTGGTTACCTCTTGCGACCACCAGAGAAGAAAGATCACTATAAGAAGAATGAGTACAACTCTCTTTGTTACATCTCTCTCTTCTCTCTCTCTCTCTCACTCACTCTCTCTCTCTCTCTCTCTCTCTCTTTCTGTCTTTTCTCTTGTAGCATTCCTCTTGTTGTAGTATAGAGGTAATGCCTCCACCCATCTCTATATATAGCTTAGTTGCATCTCCAAAGTCACATTCCCAATAGGACTATAAATAAAATACAACTCAATCATTATTAGATTAGGAGTTTAATCCCATTAGGATTCCTAATCCTAATTTAACTCTAATCCTAAGAATATCCCATTGAGTCTGCATTGGACCATAATTACATGCATGATATGTACTGAACTGCTCCCTTGATGAGCACACGTAATCTAAACATGGTGAGTCCAAAAGCCATCTTGAATCTTCCTTCATCTCCTTAAAGCATGCTAGTAAGTCTCCCTCGCAAACTGCGGTGGAAACCTCTTGGTCAGATGAGAGTCACCAACCTTTTTCTTTCTTTTTCTCCTTTCTCATGTCTCGGACAATCGACTATTTTGTGACACTCGTTGTCACAATAGAAGCATCTGATCATACCTCGTGACTTGGATCGACCTCTGAATCTTGTCACCCTTGATCTTGAACGTCTATTCTTAGTTGCCATCACATTACCTTCACCATCATTTACCTCATCCGTTGACCTCCATCGAGACTCGTTCATAAGCAACGAAGCAACTGTCTCGTCCAATGTGACGGTCTCCTTACCATAGAGTAACATCGTCACAATATGATCGTAGGAAGATGGAAGGGAACCCAACGAGATGAGTGCCTTATCCTCCTCATTGAAGAGATATTCTCCTTCCGTATTCTTCTCTTCAAGTGTGAGCACATCAGTCAGAATCTTGTTGAATTCATCCACACTTCAAGGTTTGTTCCGTCGGTCATCTTTAGACCATAGAGATTCTTCTTCATCAATAATCGATTTGTCAAGTATTTGGACTTGTATCATCCCTTGAGCTTCATCCAAACCTCTGTTAGATCCTCCAGGTTGATGACTTCATGAAGAGTGTTGTCTGCCAAGAACATTTATATCGTGTTGTTTGCAAGATCCCTAATTTCTTTCCAATCTTCCTCTTTCATCTTCTCGAGCTTCTTTGTTTTATCCTGGAGAGCTTTTACAAGTCCTTCTCATGTGAATATATTCTTCACCTATTTGTTTCCATAAGGTGAAGTCATTCTTCCCATTGAAGGGTTCCATAGAGAATGATTCATCCCTCGATGTAAATTTCACCATCCGTTTTGCTATCGTACCTCCTTGTATGATTTGAAAAATCAAAGCAGAATCCTCTCGATATGAATCGTCCAACTCATTCGGAGTGCACAAAAACCTTTATCTGGATTCTTGGATCATCTCGATCAGACTCTGTATTAGTATCAAAACTGGGTTCAGCTTTATTGAAGGAACACGATGTGACATATCAGAGCGAGGGTGGATGTCAATGAGATGACACGATGCAACAGATGCGCAATCCTTAGAAGACATGATATGGTAGTCTCTTGGATAAATCGACCCAGATTCATCGAAAAATTCTGCTAGCGGCAGCTTGTAGGAGATAGTGCAAGTTGGATCGTTTAGAGCACCTAACAACATGTGCATCACCCAAAGGTGATGAGTTCCTGCTAACGAGACTTGCAGATGATAAGGATGACCTAGTACATACCCAAGACAATGAATAGATCATGATGGAATTTAACTCAAGAGGGAGATTGTTAGGATTAGAGTCATGTTAGGATTATGAATCCTAATGGGATGGGACTCGTAATCCTAGCAGTAGTTGAGTAGTATTCTAATATTCTTATTGGAATAGGACTATGGGGTTGTAACTGAGCTGTATAGAGGGGATGGAGGCATTGTCTCTACACCACCACAAGAACAATGTAACCCTTAGAGGGGAGTTGGCGTGGGGGAGAAAAGAAAAAAACGAGAGAGCGAAGGAACAGAGAGAATTGTACTCGTTCTAATTTATAGTGATATTTCTTCTTCGATGATCACGAGAGGTGACCAATCACCGTTATATCTAGTTGTTCTTTCTTTCATGTGATTTTATGATGGTGATCGATTGTGCATCTGCATATGTATCCGAGAGTTCATACGATATCCGAAAAGAAGCGATACCAGTGGTTCGTATCCCCATCAGCTAGTATCAGAGCAGAGTTGGTATCGGGTCGTGTCCCAACAACTGGTATCAAATCGAAGAAGATACCGGGTCGTGTCCTATCAACAGGATCACCTTAATCAGAATTTGAATGCTCTAATACCAGTTGATGGAAATACGAACTGGTATCAACTCTGCTCTGATACTAATAGTTAGGGATACGAACTACCGATATCGTCTTCTCTTAGATCCAGCTGTTGGGATACGATCCACTGGTATCACCTCTGCTCGGATACTGGATGAACCCTCAGATACAGATGCATATGCATAATTGACCACTATCACGGAAGCACGTGAAGAAAAGAACAATAAGATATAACGGAGGTCGGTCACATCTCGCGACCATCGGAAAAGAAAGATTACTATAAATTAGAACGAGTACAACTCTCTCCATTCCCTCGCTCTCTCATCTCTTTCTTATCTCTCTCCCCTTTCTCTAAGGGTTACATTATTCTTGTGGTGTTGTTGAGGAAATGCCTCCGCCCCCTCCATATATAGCCCAGTTACAATCTTATAGCCTTACTCCCAATAAGACTATAAATAGAATACAACTCAATAATTATCAGGATTATGAGTCCCACCCCATTAGGATTCGTAATCCTAATATGACTTTAATCTTAATAATCTCCCCCTTAAGTCGAATTCCATCATGATATCTTCATCGTCTTGATTTTGCACTATGCCATTGTCATCATCTGCAAGTCTCGTTAACAAGAACTCACCGCCTTTGGGTAGTGTACCCGTCGCTGGGTGTCCTTAACGTGCAACCTTGCACGATCTTCTGCAAGCAGCCGCTAGTAGTATTATTTGAAACTTCAGGTCGATTTATCCAAGAGACCACCATATCATGGCATCTAGGAACTGCGCATCTGCTCATCACATCATCTTGTCGACGTCGAACCTCGCTCCAATCTGGCGCATTGTGCCCCCTTAAAAACACTAAATTCAGCTCTGATACCGGTTGATGGGATGCGATCTGGTATAATCTCCTCTCAGATACACGTCGTTGGGTATATGGACCATCTTATGGATACATATGCGCAATCAACCACTGCTATAAAAGTACAGGAAAGAAAGAACAGCCGGATATAACGGCGATCGATCACCTCTCGCGGCTATTGGAGAAGAAAGATCACTATAAGAAGAATGAGTACATACTCTCTGTTACCTTGCTCTTTCACATCTCTCTCTTTCTCTCTTTTCTCTCGTAATATTCCCTCTTGTTCTGGTGAGAGGCAATACCTCCACCCCCTCTATATACAAACCAATTACAACTCAGTAGTTATATTCCCAATGAGATTATAAATAGAATATAACTCAACTACTATTAGGAATTCATTCTCACTAGGATTCCTAATCCTAATTTAACTCTAATCCTAACACCTCCATTGTCAGACATATATCCACATTAGCACTACCTCTAATCGATGAGCTTTGAAGAGAGAGAGAGAGAGAGTCGAGAGCGAGTGACAGTCGTCGTCTCCTGTCGTTGAAGCGAGGTTGGGAGAAGGATTTCAGGAGAGCTCTTCGCCAATGTTGAAGCAACACCTCCATCGCGCATAGCCTCCAAGTCACCGCTGGTCGAGGCCATTACCATCGAAGCACTGCCGAGCTCTGATCCATAGGCTAGTTCATCCGTCTACATCAGGTTAAGGTTTTTGTAGATCCATTCTCCTATTCTCTTCTGATTCACTTCCTCCATTACGATTTTCCCCAATATGTTCTATGTTTTTCCTCGATTTTGAAATCAAATCAAATTCCGATCACCATTTCCCGTCGAATCCCCATCGATTTTCCAATCTATCCCTCAAACCTGATCATCTTTGGTGAGATCGCACCTGAGATCCACCTCTCATCCTCCACCTTCGTGGAGAGGCTCCTCTCAACATTTTCCATCCTGTTGTGAACCGAGCCTTCGAGCTCGAGTTAGGTTTGTGTCTACAGGTGTTCATGCAACTGTAGAGACATGAAACCACGTACTTTGAGAAGCATCTGAAGCATCGAGGAATATCATCGACCATAGATCCGTACAGCACTTGGAGCAGCATCAACATCTGGAGAACAAGGAGAATCACATTAGATCCTTCTCCTGGAGCACATTGAATATGTGGAGTGGTCATTTTCGCATTCAATCTGTCACGTCGAAGCACCACAATCAAAATACACATGGAGATCCGAAGCTATTCGAGAATCATCACCATCGAGCATTTGGAATAGAGCATCAATTGGATATTGCTACTCGAATTGCAGATCATCTCCTCCAACCAATCGAATCGCTAGAGACGAAACACCGCTTAGACATCTGATCTTCACTGTTTCGAGTTGACCCAACAGCCGCTGATCGTGTTCAGCACCACTGTCTGATTGACTGTGGATACATAATCCAGGCTCTTCGATTCGCCGCCCAACTGCTAACATGCTCATCACGTGAGGCGAAACATATTTCATGAGATTTTTTGTACGGAACCCCTCGAAACGTCTTCATATTCCAAACAGGTTTGAACCGCTCCAGTAGCACATAGGAATGCAAAAGGTTACAGATATCTGTCACCGTATCCGTTTTATACATATTTTGACATCTATATTCGTATCCATTTTAAAATGGATATGAATATAGATATCATTTTGATATCCGTAAACATTCGTATCCGTATATTCGTTTTCGTATATAAATATAGTCATATATTTATTTTTAACCTTATATAACATAATTCTATACCTTCTTTTACCATATTTGTATAATTTTTATGATACAAACACATTTAATAAATTTATATCATGTGTTTTTCATACAATTCATATATATTTAACTTGACTCTATAGAGTATTTCTAGCATTACTCGTATGCGAAAAGTATCCGTTTTACATCCATGTCTGTTTTTTAATAATATGATTTTTAATATCCGTCAATCTACGTATCTGCATCCGTATTCATTTTAAAAATGGATAAAGATACGGTAATACTTACATCCATATCAAGATCCGGTCGATTGCATCCCTAATAGCACATGATCCTCTCACATGCATATATGGTGATTTTACAAATTGATCCCCGTGCTATTTCAAATTCCTAACAGGTATAAGAGCATGTGGTACACCGCGTGATATCTGGGCATTTTACTTGGTAAGCCCCGCACACTTTCTATTATCTGCTATTTGCATGCGCGTCCATTAATTTCCTGAAGACTACTAATACATGCCTATACAGTTTATTAAATATAATACGTATAAATTCTACAATAAATGATAACGTGAATATAAAAGTTAGATAAAAATATGTACTAATATGCATGAGCATACTATAGTCATTATAATTTGTATTTTGTAAAATAAAAATATTTTTTCTAATTTTCATAAATTAAAATCTAATACAAGAATATATACAAACTTCTAAAATACATAAAATACAAATACTCACCTAAAACATCCACATAATTATAGTAAACATATTTTACAATATTCTAATCAATAAATAAAAAAGAAACTAAAAATCGAATATTAAAATCCTTAAAATTTTAAATATACATAAAATCTTATAAATTCATAACGAATTCTACAAACATCATAGAAATACTATAATACATTGATTAGAAGGTATTTTAATCCTCTATCCAGTAAAAAATAGATCCAAAATTTTCTTCTGTTTAGTATTTGTAAAAATCAAAATACCTCACAATTTTACTTAAAAATATTTTTCAATTTAAAAATCTTATAAAAACCAAATAAATTCTAAAAATGATTAAAAACAATAAAACAAATATAAACATAAAAATATTGAAAGATAAAATCAAATACAAAAATATAAACTCATACATATACTTATTTGTATACAGGTATATAAAACAAGATAAAGACAATTTAAAATATTAAAACAAACTAAAAATCCTAAAGCACTTTAAAAATCATTAGAAATTCATAAAAACCATAATCCTTATTCCACTCTACTATTCCACCCTACTTTACACAGTTTTCCTCCTTGAGTTTGACATTCCCGTACTTGCCACTCATACATAAGTTTAGGAGTCTAAATAATGCATAAATCACATCTTTTTCTGGCTGACTCGCCCGATCGATTCAGCAACGATAATTCTACTTGTAGAAGTGATCAGACCGGTCGAATCAGTTTTATGAACTGCGAAAATTGCATATATGCATATACATATAGAGTATATGTTTATGCATAATAACATATGTACAACTATATTAGCATAAACAAGCACATGTATCGAGCAATTGAAACAGCAAATATCAGTTTGTTGGGTGGTTTGAACTTAGTTCTTCACTGAAGTATTGTCTTGTTCAGGAAGAAGTTCTATTGTTTACATGGAGGAAATGTATAAAAAGCTAAGAGCACTAAGACAAGATATATGTAGTAAACACGACAATATACTTTTGGATTCTGGACCTTGTTCTTGGCTAGTAATTCTCAATGAAAGTAATTTTAAATAAAAACATTCTTATTTTATTTGTATCATATATATGCTATGTCCCACTTGGCATTGGATTCTGAAGATCTTAAATCCAAGGACTATTTTCAATACTAGATTAGATATTGGTCAACCATGGTATTGTTGGATGTCTCGGTGACGAAGTCCTGTTGAATTTCTTTGTCAGGATAAGAGACTCTGGCGATTTTTCTCTTTTGATGGATTTAGAATTACATATGATGCTAGTTATAATATTTTGACAATGCCCTGCATGTGAAAAGTCATTGGGTGATGTCTCAATGCACAATGGCACGATTGCCCGGTGATGTGTGGTGGCACAATGGTGCACGTGACAATGGTGGTGCGATAGTGCATGAGAACGATGATGATGTAGTGATGTGTGGTGGCACAATGGTGCACCTAAAGGTGGTGCAGGCCAGCGTCTCGTGCAATGGTCGTGGTGCAGTCAAGTGGTGGTGATGGTGTATGGTAGTGCGAGAGACTGTGATGACATGCAGAGCGATGGCAACGAACATTGTGCGAATGAGCTGCAACAATGGTGATATTGCAATGCACGATGGTGGGGGTGCAACGATATAGTGGTGGTAGTGGTGGCATGACCGTGGTGGAGTTGTCACTGTGGTGGTAGTAGTGGTGGCTATGGCATGCACAGAGGAAGGAGAATGTGATGTTGGTGATACTAGGTCTCAATGATGGTGGTGATGGGGAGGAAGTAGAATGTGATGGTGTTGGTGGTGGTAAGTTAACCTGAATACCTACCATTAACGTAAACTAATAGTACAAGAGGTCTCGAACAACCTAACATCAAAACGAAAAGTAATATGAGAAGTCACTCGAAGACATACCTAGAAGGACATAAAAATACAAGTTCCTAACTCATGACATTTTGGTCCAAAAATTTATCATGAATTTGAACTCAATATATGGTAAATTCGTAAATTCACACTAGGTTTATCCGAAGACTTACCACAAGTACAATGAATCAAATTAAGGTTGGATATGATGGATAATGCACCCATCAACATAACAAGTATAGTAATCATATGTTGCTATTATAGTATTATGCCACATAGAATGGATAAGATTGTGTGTGCCTTTTTAGGTAAAATCATTTTTCTTTTTTTATTTATTTTCAAATACTTCTCTCCTTCTATATTATTATCGAATTTTTCCTTGAATCTTCTGTCATCCCCTCCCCCTCTATCTAAACATGATTTGTGAAGTACAAACCAAAAGTTCTCACTAACTTCCCAATTTATTTGAGGTATAAGTTATTGCAGGAACCTTTTCTAAATAGATTACTTGTATTTGCTAAGAGAATATTAATGAGATTAACTAGATGATTAATATGTAGATATGTCTTCTGCTATTTAACATTTTTATTTTGTTTTTCTATCTTTTCAATCACCTTGCTGTTGCAATTCCTCACCTCCAAATCCTCCCTCGAAGAACTTATATATAAGAACGAGCTTTTATCATTGTCTTGTTGACTTATTTAGTTGCTTCGTAAACTTACTAAATATTCGAATGCTATGGCTAATATATCACATTGTACAAATATTGAAATCCTTTTGATAACCTATTGTGGGACTTAAAACTTTTCAAAAATATTATGATTTATTCACGATTGTTCCAAATCCAAATCTAGTCTAAGATTTAATAAATTGCATTTGTAAACTTCATATTTGACAATTATGATAAATACTATATCCCCATATCTTATTAAGCATTTCTAATTCTTTTCCCTTTCAAATATAAAAGTGGCTTTCATTGAATTGACTAACTAAAATGTTCGCTGTTGGTCCCTCAAATTTATGTGTATTAGGCACTAGCATTGAAACGTGAAGTGAGGTTTACACCCTGCACACCATAAACACACAAAATACGAGTCAAATTCGTAATAAAAGATGCTCATCATATGAGCGACAATGCAATCGTATAAAAATGATAGAAAATGTGAAATTGTACCAGAAACTATTTTCTGACCGTTTTAACAAGAACACAAGAGTATAAGAATATACCTTTGATGATTGAGTTTCTAAAATAAGAGACAATATGATTTAAGACCGATACGATAGACGTTTGAACTCGCATGAACGATGATGACTCATGGTACTTCCCACAAACTTGGGAGTTATTCTCCACCAAGTCGTCCATGCGAATGGAAACCATGAATGATCTTTTCCTCCTGATTTCGTCTCAAAAAATTGAATCCTTCTATTCGGGCATGAAGCATAGAGAAGAAGGTGGATCCTCTTGCAATGGCCTGAACAATGGAGAAGGGAAGGAGGGTATATGGTGGAGGGCCTAGGTTTTATGTTGAGGATATATGTATATGTATGTATGTATGTGTATGTATGTATGTATGTATGTATGTATGTATATGATATCCTTCCAATAGGACATGGTCCTTCCTGTATTGGGGCCTTTCCAATAGGATGCATCCTTCCTGAGTTCATGAAGTCCGCTCTCTTTTGTAAAAAAACACGAGCACTTTAGTAGAATATGTATACGGTTTGTATTATAACTGCACATTATAAATACAAAACCACATACAAAATTGTACATTATAATACAAACATTAAATCTGTACATTATAATACAAACTGTATACATATTCTACTAAAATTGGTATTTTTACAAAAAAGGGGGCATCCTTCCTATACTTAGGAGGGACTGCATATTGGAATGAAATCCTATATAGGGCCCTATCAATGAAGCAGACTTTTTCTGAAATTCAAAAAGCCACTATCAAATTTGTAAATTGTGTAACTATTTTGTAAAATACGAACTACACATTGTAAAATAATGATGATCATATTTTTGTAAAATATAACATCCATATTGTAACTAATATTTTTGTCCAATATAATATTTTCATAAATCTTTCTTAATATACATAATATGTTAACATTTATTATTAAATTTATTAAGTTAGAAATTGTAAAATAAATAGGAAAAAATAAATAAATGGGTGTGACTTTCCATGCATCTAGGAAAGACCCACCTCATTGGAAGTTTCCCCTATATATATGGGGATTGTCAAGGGAGAGAGTAAAGAGAACTATTCTCTTTTATTTTCTCCTCCCGTATCTTAGGACAAGATAACACCTTCTCGGAGTTGTGAGAAGAAAAGAAGAGAGGCCATTTATTAGTCATGTGAGCCCGAGGCGAACCATTCTTACAATAAATGTTATTGTACTATATTATTTATCAATAAAAGTTATTGATTGTTTCACTCCCTTTCTGAGATTAAATGAATGAATGCACTGTAAGCTCCCTTTGTACAATTAGGGTTATGTCCCATGGCCATCTTGATAATCATACAATTGTTGATTCATTAATTGAATCATAGAGACTAATGCTTGGATGAATATCTAAAGAGTTAGATTGAGGACTCATCAAGAATCGTCAAATGATTGTTAAGAGATGATCTCCAGCCTGAGTTGGAGGTTTCCTTTCTCATTAGGCTGATATCTGATTGACCTCTTGATGCAGGTCCTCTGCATGAGAATAGTGATTCGGAGGTATCATATTAGTTAGGTCAAAGGGTTGACTTAACAAGATCGAGATAACCTAAGTTCTATGTTGAATACTGTCACAATATAGGCACGCATCCTCTAACCAGAGACATATGTGTTACTATATATATCTGAATGTGTACATTTGGCAGACCAATAGGTTGATGACCTAACCAAGATCTATACACCGACGAGCTGGTGTGCATGTAAGGGCATATGAGTAATACAATCTCTCAAAGGGATCATACATGTTCACTTGTGAGCCGGAAGACATGAGCTCACTCATGAGGTATTGGGACCGATCAAATTCCATGCATGGTCGTCATGCTTTGGAAGCATGACAAGAATTTGAAGGTATGATATATGCTTGGGGAAAGCATACGATCGATACCGAATCCCAATGACCAAGATTGAGAAACTTGATTATTAAACCCTAAAGATGACAGTGTAAAATTGATCTATATCTTTGGGTTTATCATAGTCTTCCAGTATGCAGGATGTACATGTATTAGGAATACCTGAGGATGATGTGATCATAAACGATTGTATAATCATGATGCTTCCATTCCGAGGGAGTGATGAAACAGGTTTGGATTTTAGTGACTCCTCTCAGTAGAGAAGTAATCTGATCTTGGTCCAAGTGTTGGACATTGATCTGAATAAGATTCAGATGCAATAAGAAGATTAGATTTACGGTCTTGATTAAAACAAGCATCTATGAGAGGTCCATGAGATATGGATTTGAGATATGATCTCAACATCCAAGTCACTATACGCGGAACAATACAATCACCTTATCCTTATCTCCAAGTATCTACGGAGAAAGCACGTTATTCTTGAAAGGGTTTGAAATAATTCCATAGTTGAATTATATTTAAGCATTGAGAAATGTATAATTAAATGTGATTTAATAATTTTGAATGAAGTGAATTTGATTCACATTATAGGGATGCATGTGAATGATTATCCAATATAATAAAATGTGATTTAATTGTTATGGATAAGAATAATATGGATAGCAATATCCAATTATTCATAATATATTATAAATGTTATTTATAATATATTAGAGAGAGCTTATTATGATTTACATTTGTTGATTAAGTATTTGTGTGAATTGGATTCACATTTGATAATTAATTGAAAATGTAAATCACATTTTATTTTAGGTTGTGAATGTGATTCACAAATTTTCACTGGCAAGATTGTAAATTCTCAAAATAATTATGAATTATTTATGTAGAATAATTTACAACAAGTGTTGTTTTAAAATCTTGGAGATTTTCAAGGATCGATGCAATCTCATGAGATTACATGAGATTGCATCTCCCATGAGATATAGGTGGACGGCCACCATCTCCTATAAGGAAATTGGTGGTCGTCCCACCTATTATCATGGAATGATGTAATCTCCATGTAAAAATCTCAATGTATGCTTGATTTAATTTGGGATTGAATTATATTTTGATTTATCAAATATATTTAATCTAAATTAAATTAATTCTTGTTGTGTTTTTACCAACTACATCTTGACCATTGAAAGAAGCACAAATCAATCTCATCAACTGATTTTGTGTAGATGATGAATCTCAATTCATCACTCTTTATTCCTTTATTTTAGCTAGAAACTTGAGTAAAATACCATGTAAATATGTGTAAATATCATAAATTACCAAAACACATGCAGAGTGTAAATGTGCATAATTAGCATGTTTTTGTGCCAAAATAAAGGAATAAAGAAACAAAAGAAAAAGAGGGAAATATTTAGAATAAATATTGAGTGACCTAATCCCAAGGGAGGGCTCAACATGGGCCTGACCGCAAAAGAACCCAAGTAGAGAGAGATAAGGTCATTCATACATGTACATACCTTCATGTAAATAAATAAAATTTATTTACCTCAAAATAAAAATTTAAAAGTGTTTCTTATATTTTGTACAATATTGTAAAAATAAAACTAAAATAAAAATGAGAAAAACAAAAAAAGAATAAAAATCAATTTCCACCTTGTATATATACCATGTACATATGTATATAACCCTATTTATTTACTCCATGTAAATACATCATAAAAATAAAATAAAAATACTTTATTATTCCAAATTTTATTTTGTAAATAAATAAAATATAAAATTGGAATAAATTTACAAAATAAACAATTAAAAATAAAAATAAAAAATAGATATATGTATATACCTATATATAATAATAATATATTGTAAATATGTTATGTATTTTTCAAAAAAATAAAAAAAATCACTAAAAATTAATTTGATATTAGAGGGATATAGTTATGAAAATCTACGAAAGTATTTTCCAAAAAAATAAAAAATGAGAAAAACATAAGCATGGTATAGGTAAGTTACCTACATCATGAAGTATGATCCCTTTCCTCCATATATATTTAAGTTAATATACATAGTACTTCTTTTAATTTTTATTCAATTCATATCATTTTAGCATCTATGTATTTTTTTAGGATAGTTATCTGCCCCTAATATTGATTCCGCTGGGGTTGTTGGCATCCCAACCTCAACCTTTGTATGGATGTGAGGATTATTTATTACTCTGTCAACCATATCTGTCAACCCATGCCGTGTATTAATGTCTAGCATCACTTTGATTATGCTTCCCTTTTTTACTTTTCTGGGGATTACTGCTTCAGGAAAGGAATGGACTTAGATTAGATATCGAGGTTTTCTAGTTACGAGTTTACCTGATCCGACTATATTGATGAAAATGGACGGATATGGAAACAGATGTAGGTGTTAGTACCATAACATTATCCATTTTAAACGCGAATATAGATGCAGATACGATTCACCTTCCTGTACTTTTTGAGAACTCGATCCAAATGAGATAGACAAGTATCAAATAAGTTGTCGTGGATCGAGAAGTCATCTATGAAGACCTTCAGAAAATCGTCCACCGCCTCGACAAATACTGCACGATGGGCAAAGGGCATGATCCTGAATGTGTATGTACTGAATGGACATGTATATGTGATCTTTTCCTAGTCTTCGGGAGCGATGACCACTTGGTTGTAGCTCGAGTATCCATGTAAAAAACAAAATTATTCTTTCCCCTCTAGTCTCTCCAGGATCTTGTCTATGAATGGTAAGGGGAAGTGATCTTTTTTCGTCACAGCATTCACTGAAATGATGAATATGTTATCATATTCTTAAAAATGGATACGGATGTAAACCAGATATTGATCGTCGTCGAATAACATTAGAAATACTCTATATATTAGTCCGTGAGTGTATTGGATGGAATATACATTATATAAATATAATATATTAAATATATTAATAAAAATAATTATACCAAATAGGGAGAAAAAATATATGAATTTATGTTATATATTGTTACAAATAAATGTACCACTATATTTATATATGAAATGGATATAGAGATACAGAAATGGATGTTTGTGGATATTTGCATATCCGTTTTCATATATAAATATAGTCATTGATTTATTTTGAAGCCTATGTAACATAATTATATACCTTCTTTTACCATATTTGTGAAATTTTAATGATACAAATAAGTTTAATAAATCTATATCATGTGTTTTCCCTCCAATTCATATATAATTAAGTCGATTTTATATAGTATTTCTAACATTACTCATATACGATCAGTATCCGTTTTACATTCGTATCTATTTTTTAAGGATATGATAAAATAGTTTTAATATTCATAAATATCTGTATTTGCCAGTGTTTTTGAAATCGGACCGGACCGACTGGTTCGACCGGTTTGACCAGTGAACCAGGCATGGATCGGTCCGGTTAACCGGTTCTTGTCAATTCAGCTCGAATTTCAAATTTTAAACAACCCACCCGGTTCACCCTATTATTTTTAACCTGATTTAACTAGGTTCAACAATTAATTTTTAATTTATTGTAAAAATAATGTTGGTAGTGGAAATTGAACTCATTACCTTTGTTACCAATTTCAAAGTCCTTACCAACTACTCTAACACAACTTTGCTTATAATAGCTTTTAAATATAATTAAACAATTATTATGATATAAATCAGCTAGTCCAAATAATATATGAGAAAAAGGATCTTACTCCATGGAGTAGGTAACTTACCTACTTCATTTTCTTTTTTTTCAAAATTTTTTTTTTGAAAAATGCTTCCATGGATTTTCATAAATATATCGATCTAATATGTCATTCAAATTTCATCAGAAACAGAGACTCCTACGGCCTCCATCCAGACAATCATTTTTTAACGGTCACAATTTTGCTGTATTTTTCATGTTCTAGATGGAGGTCGTAGGAGTCTCTGTTTATGATGAAATTTGAATGATATATTAGAGAGATATAGTTATGAAAATCTATGGAAGCATTTTATAAAAAAATAAAAAAAAAGAAAAAAAAGGAAAGAAAGTGAAGTAGGTAGGTTACATACTCCATGGAGTAGGATCTCTTTCCTCATAATATATCTATATATATATATATATATATATATATAGATATGTAAGAAACTCTGAATGAGATCATGCCAAAGCCCATCCAATTGATGGATGGACCAATGAACGGGTCGAATCGTGCTGGTCCATTCATGAAATTTCTTGACTAAGTCCGGCACATGCATACTTCTCATGCATTCTCGGTCACCCTGACCATTGAAATAGATACGAAATCGGGATCATTCACGACATCTCAATAATCAAAACAGAACGGAAGAAAAGATACAGATATACAGTTCTCCTCATGATCAGTCATGTTCCTGTCCAATGCATCCTAAGTTAGGTACGGAATTCTCCTCTCTGTTCAATGCATCCAAATCTTTGAGTCGATAATGGTTAGTAGGAGACAAAGTTGATCGGATGGAGCAGACACATGCCATGTGCTCAGCGTGCTTCACGTAAGTTGTCCTTGGTTGAGATTATTTGATCGGTAGTTAATCTAGTTTAGACAGGACGAGATTTGGTGGTCGCACGCCGAATCGATTCCACATGACATGAACGTGGTGGGTCTGCGGATTCTCAATTTATTTTGTGCTACTTCCTCACCGGTGCGGTCCACACCACAAGATAGGATCGTCTGTTGTGCCATGTGTTGCAGCATACTCTGTTGGAGGTTCGGGAGCCGCTCGATCTTGATCGAGCAGTTCCCACGAATTCACACTTTTTGTAGGCCTGGGTCATGCGAATTCGTGGGAACTGCTCGATCAAGATCGAGCGCCTCTCAAGCCTCCAACAAAGTCTGCTGCAGCCCTTGGCACAACAGACGATCCAATCTGCGAGACCACGATCATCTAGTGATGGTGTCTCAGATTGGGATATCTACCCAATAAGCTAGATTATCAGCAAGCTTAATTGTATCCCAACTTAATAAATTGTTAAAGTCAATTTTCCTCGATAACAGTTCCTATGTAAAGCCTACTGTAGCATGTGAAACTGTTACCAAGCCTCGAATGGAGTAGAATGCAGGCCAAATGCAACACCATGCTACCAAGCCTTTAAAGTAAATATATATCCTTCATGAATGTTTGAGAAAATCAACTTCAAATTTAACAAGATCCTTCCATTATAAGGGTAAAAAAATGTCAAAATTTAAGCAATTTCAATACTCGTCTCCCATTTTTCAGACAACTAGAAAAGGTGACAAGTTAGGATTACATCTTTATCTACCTCTGTCTAGCAGTATAAGTAAATTATGAAAATCAACTTGTCCAATTACCAAAAGTTCCACTAGAGCGAACCATGACAATGATGTTTTTGGAAGCAACTCATCAAGAACTTTTCAATGAACCTAAGAACATGCAAAATCGAGATCCCTTTCACATTTACAAAAAAAAAGTCCTTGTCTTACAAGTTTAATGATACATAATTATGGCCCATGTTCCGGAAGCTTTATGACAAAATGTGAAGGACAAATAAGAGATACACAGAAGTCCTCATTGAGATGATGTATAAGTTCACCGAACCATACCCAACATCTCACTAGTGATACAATGTTATCCATGGATAGGGATAGAGTCAATTTACGATGAGCACAAATAGAAAAATAAAGTTATATTTATTGATGCAATACAATCAACTAGCATATTAAATATTTAGAATGCGAATAAAAAATGTGATAGAACCCTTTATGAAATTACCTTGATAGATTTGTACTTAGATTTCATATTTTGGAAACATTGAATAATTTCTTCATTATTGACATTTGTAAATATATCTTTTTCAACGTAAGCAACTAAACTATCATTCAATTATTAATCTTTCATCTTATTCAACAGATGGTTTTTGATGTGTGATAAAGATCTACAGTAACTTCTAAATATATGTGCATGTTATTTGACTCAACTTCCTTCTCTTTAGTATGTTGGGATATGGATGAATCCATACCCCCTACTCATTTGAAATATTTATCCATTTTATTTGCGCAAAAAGTGAAATTCTTAACAACTTGACTTGTATGTAAAATAACTTGCAATAAAAAATGCTTACTATTTTGCTTGGGAATAATCACCAAATTATAAAATGATATTTTAACAATTATACATTTCATTATTTTTTTCTTGTATGATTATGTCTTGATCAATAAAATCGCATATTTTAATATAAACTTAATAAAATGTAAATTTTATATACAATTATGATTGATATTTTCTATATTTTTAAAAATGTATGTGTCAGTTGGGCAAAATAATTGGTAATAAAAAGTGTTGATTAAAATTTACATGGATTATTGATGTAAACTAAATATTTTAGTATTTAAAAAATCAAATGTATCTAAATTATCAAGCATATACCTCGTTTTTATTAACTCCATATTTTCTTATTCTCTACCGATACATCTCCCCACAAAGGACATATGAATTGTCTAACATCTTATTAAAAAGAATCTATATGCATTTGATTTTTCTAAATTTTATTGTGTAATAAATCTAATATTCTATTTTTAAATTTTTTAGATTTTCAAATATTTTATATAATAAAATTCATTCTTACTGAATTTATTACATCCAAAATTGCTGTTAATGTTGAGATCTCGTGTTATATTAAAAGAGATCAAAATCACAAGGTCGATATTATAGAAAAATTATGTAATAGAAAATATACATATTTTTTTATCTTATAGCAACTTAACAAACTTGCTTCATCACTCAATGAGAAGAACAAGAGAATGGTGCAGGAGAGATTTTTTCCGAACAGGGCATGGCCCTATCCGTAATTCCCGGTCAGGGCATCGTTGCAAAATTTTTCTCAGTTAGGACATGATTCGGCGAACGGTTAGCCGATCGGCAAATCGTTTTCCGATCATACAGTAAAAATAATATATAATATTATTACGGAAAACTTTTCAATTTTATATTATAAAAAATAATATATATATATATATATATTATTTTGAATTGCCAATCAACAAAACCATTTACCGATTGGCAATTCCAAATATTTTTATATATTTTTGTTTATTATTTTTTATAATATAAAATTGAAAAGTTTTCCGGAATAACATTGATCGGCAAACGGTTCGTCGATCGGCGAACCGTTCGCTGAATCATGCCTGACCGGGAAAATATTTTCTACGATGTCCTGACCAAGAATTACGGACAGGGAGATGCCCTGTCCGGGAAAAAACTCTGTAGGAGATTGAAGGAGAGAGAGGAGTGTAAAAGAACCAAAGAATGGAGTGAGAGAGTGAGAAGAGAGAGAAGGAAGGTGAGAGAACTAGAGAGAGCAATATACCTTGTAAGGCACGACATCTCCGTACATGCCCTATCAAGGCATTTGGCCCTCAAATTTTCTTGTGATGGTATGTCTCAAAGAATGGTAGTACGAATCCAAAAATGTATTCTACTATGTAGTATTAATCGAGATCTTTTCAACAAATCCAAGAATGTAGAAATCAGAATTTCTACGAGGGAATTATGTGTATTTTAAGATCATGATATGATAATGGATTCCATTCTAATTAGACTCAAGACCCTATATAACAGGCTAAGTGGCCAACCATTTTGGCTAAGCAGCCAAACCACTTGAGCTCACTGAGAGCTCTGTCACTTGATCGGATCTTATCATCACTGCTCCTACCAAACATTGTAAGAGATCAGAAGAAACCTCTTCTATAAGAGGGAGTTGAAAAAGAACTCAAAGATCTTACAACCATCCATAAATCAACATCAAGAGGAAATTAGGCTTAGGTCCCCGGTCCGTTATCGAGGAAAACTGTCCCAGACAACTTGTTGAATACGGACCCAGATGGATCCATTAACAACCACCCAAAATGCTTAAGCCCAAGTTGTCAAGTAGTAATCCCCACCACTTATAAACCACAACCACACTTCGTGAGTTTTAGGTATGACACTATGTTTGGGGTTGGGGTGTTACATGCAATCCGAAGAAAATTTGATACCCATCCAAGGTTTGATGGGATAACCTTTAAAATCATATCAAACCATGAGACATTGTTAACACTAAGGACATTCTCTTGGGAACTCCTCTTTCACGGAATTATTATCAACGATGCTCTGAATGCAATGAACATACACACACGAGGATGAAATTGAGCTCCTCTACATAGTGGTGTGCCGATATGACCAAATCTAGTAAGTTATGGTAGAGGAATGGTGGTGCTTGTTAAACAGAGGTTGAAATGTCGATGCAACTCTCAAGTCCGATTAGCAAATAAGATTTATTTTATTTTTTTACCTGATATAGATTCTGAAGTTGAATAAGGGGAGGTAAACTCTCAATTAAGGTAATGAGGTGAAATTATTAGATATTATGGTTTTAATGTATTTTGAGTATTTTTTAAAATGTTTAGTATTTTTATGTTGATTTTAGAATGTGTTATTTTTTATGTTATTTTATGTATAATTAAGTGATATGATATATAGATACATGTTTTATATTGATTTTTATGTTTTATTACTTTAATATTTTAATGTTCTGATTTTTAATTCTTATTTTGTATGTTATATTGATTTTAAATCATAGAAAAGAATTACGTACTAAGAGAATGTATATAAATAATGAAAGAGATTTTTACCCGGCAGACCCTATAATCTTTTGCAATTACCGCTACGACCTTTGAAACATCGTAATTCCTCCCCCGACCTCGTAAACTTGCTCCATCTTACCCAACAAACCCTGTCGTCAATTCTAACTATATTTGAGTTAGTTACTTGGGTTAGTCTTGAGTTAACATAACCAATTTACTATCGAGTTGAAAAAAATAGGAAAAAATAAATCGACGGAGTCGGGGGATCCATCCGCAGGGGGGCTCCATCCACAGGGGGCCTCCATCCACGGGGGAAGCAGGGGGGGGGGGGGGGGGGGGGGGGGCTCCATCGTCCGGAGAACAGCAGCGGTCCTCCATCAGCGGAGCAGGGGGGACTCCTTCAACGGGGGAAGCAGAAGAAGGCATGGGGGCGCTCCATCGCCGGGGGAAGCGGGGGGGCTGCATCATCGGGAGAGTAGCAGAGGCGCAGCGGCGACACACAGGGGGGGCGGGCGGGTAGCAGCATCGGCGGCATCGTCGGACAGCGATCGAGGGGGGGTTCCTCCATCGCGCGAGGGGTGGGGGGCTCCATCGCGCAGGGGGGAGGGGATCCATCGCGTCGGGGGTGGGGGGAAGCAGTGGCGGTCGGGGGGTCCTCCATCGTCGATGCGCGAGGGGGGGGGTCTTCCATCGCGCGAGGGGTGGGGGGAAGCAGCAGCGGGTCCTCGTCGGCGCGGAGCAGCAGCGGGCAGGGTGGGGGCCTCCGTCGGTCGGGCAGGGGGGCCTCCATAGCAGCAGTGGGGCCAGGGGAGGCCTCCATCGCAGCAGCGGCGGCCAGGGGAGGCCTCCATCGCAGCAGCGGCAGCTGGGGGCGGGGGGGAGCAGCATCGCCAGGGCCGCGGGGGGGAGCCGAGCAGCGACGACAGCGGGGGTGTCGGATGATGGAGTGGCATTCAATGTAAATTTAATAAACAAAATGGGTATAGTATAAAGGAACATAACGGAATCTGGTCAATTTTAACGGGTAAATTAACGGGGCTTAACCACAGGGTCTGTAGGGTAAGGGTTAGCAAGTTTACAGGGTCAGGGGAGGAATTACGATGTTTCAAAGGTCGTAGAGGTAATTGCAAAAGATTACAGGGTCTGCCGGGTAAAAATCCCATAATGAAATGTGCTCTTTGTTCAATACATGTATGAAATGCTCAAAATTTTGTACCTAAATGTTTCCGTGTTGTATATATTTTATACTATTTCAAGTAAACTTAGTTTTTTTTAATATTTCCTATAGATTTTAGAGTTGGAAATAATTAGAAAATAGTGTATTATGGGAAATAATTAGAAAATAGTGTATTATGTACAATTTGTAGAGTTTATTTATTTTAAAATAGTAAACAATTACAAAAATTGTGATAGGGTATATATTATGTACTTTTAGTTGATTATAAATATTAGCATGTATTCCTTATCATTTGAATATGTTCCTGCTCAACCTCACTTTGTTGGCTTCAGGAGTTGAGAAAAGTGAAAGATATATATAAAGGAATGATAGAAGCACGAAAGAAGAGAAGGAGCCATATCATCTTTCCCGTAAAGTACAAGTAAATGAATGAGTGAGGCCAGTCAAGCAGCTAAGCTATGAAGATGAACAAGAAGTGGCGTGGTTAGTCTATCCACGACGACCTAGGATTCGACACCACTAGGTTTGTTGTACTCTACATTTCCATTCATCGAAGGGGTAGAGCTTGTAGTAATCATGTCGGTCGTCGGTGTTCTGCCTTAACACGTTGGCATACCAAACATTGACTTATGAACTCTCCGATGTCATGGGACCTGAAGCAGCCTTCCCATGCTTGCATCTTAGCTTTGGAATCGAGACCCCCGGTCTCTTGTATATTTAGTAGTTGATGTATAAGTCAGTGTACATGAATTTCTGGTCTCAAAAGCCTGGAGAGGACTTGTGGAAAATAGTATGCAAGGTCAATTGATCTCAACTAATGAATGAAATAGAATTTAAGGCTACACAAACTGTTGATGGTAGTTCTAGGTTTGGACCAAGATGAACTATTGTAGGGGATTTCTTGGAATCATTGAATTCAAAATAGGGTAAATTAACTCTGGAATAGGGGACTATTCCATTTTCGGGGGTTGCAATGGTTTTATTTGCAATATTCATATCCATTATTTTTTAAATGTATACTTCTTTTGTTTTATTGGATGGAATTCCAATTAATTAGATTTGATTTATAAAAATTATGGCTCACCTGAGGGGAGGTGGCTTTGGCCCCGTCCCGAGCGCCAACGAGAGATGGTTTAGGTCTAGGGACATGGGACTGGAGTTAGTAAGGAAAATAAGGAAGGCAAAAGAAAATGTTGCTTGCATGGGTTTGGGGAATGGGGCAAGGTTATCTACTCTTTCCTTCTCCTCTCTGACGAGAGGTGCAAAGTGCTTTAGCAAATGAGAAAGCTTAATTAAATATATATTTGGCGTGAAGGTTCGACGACTTAGTCAAGTATGGAATTTTATACTGTATATCTAATTCTTAATGATTTTTAGCATAAAGTAGTTTTAATGTTGTTTTTGATTTATTATAGATATAAAATGATTTTAATTTTCAAATATAATAGTGTATATGATGGAGTATATTGATATGTTTGTACTATTTTTTATTTTTATCTATATATTTAATTTAATATAGACCTTAGTAGTATTTATTTATTTATCTATCTTTGAATCTGTAATTTGTAAAAAAAAAATTAACATGCATGTGTAATATGCATTACATAGTGTATACGTGATAGATGTTTTAGAGAGGGACAAGCCTGACCGCATGCTTCTCAATTAGAGGGACCTGTTCGTAAATTATAAATAATCTGGGGTTGTTCCTGTAAAAATGCCAACGCATGTGACTTAGACGTGGTTAATGCTTCAGTTGCGTACGGTCCAGATACGGCAACTTCAAGCATGTGGTGCAAGGCTGCATTGATTGATCACAATGGAGCGGCCATGATGCCAGGATGAGCATGAATCGAGGACTATTGATGAAGAATCTTTCTCATTGATCGAACGGATGCTGCTTGACTAGAGCAAAGCTTGTTCTTCCCCAAATGTTCTTCTCCATACTGTGGGGTTCTGGTTGGATCTTTGGTGAAGGCATTCCAGCTGCATGGTGATTCTCGGACTCCCGGTGTTCCATGATCTGGTCTTTGATGGTCCTCCAAATGATGGTTCAAGTGCAGTTGTCGCCTCCAGGTGATTGTTCATTTCTCCATATGCTGATGATTCAATAACTAGTGGTGCCATTCGATCTCCAACGACGAGATCTGATATCTGATGAAGCAGTTCGATCTTCATCTCCAATTTACGATGATGATGCTCGAATGATCTGATGAGACACGGGCTGGAACTAGTAGTATCAGAGCTATTACTGCTTCTGTTTACCTGTAATTGAAGAGCCCTTTGTCTCGGGGTTGTAAACCTCGACGAATGTTACGTTTCTTGATATGGAGATAGCTCGGAAATTGGAATATGAGATGAAACTGGGGAGGTGATCAGATTTATGAAATGGATTGGTGTGGATTTCATGAGGATCAAATGGACTAATCAGACGTGAAGGATGATGATTGGAATGGAACCTGATGAAAGCGGAATTGAATTCAAGGCAGAAAAAATTTGAATCAAAACTTCAAACCTAATCTATGCTAAACTAATTGACTTACCTGTAATGTATTGAAGTTTGTCTGTGTTTGGTTGTTGAAGACCTCCAGGATTATAGCCTAGATGCGCTAGCGATATGCAAAAGCTTCAGAAGGAGCTTGTCGGCCATGATCACGCCTATGCTCCTCCACCTTTCAACCTCGCTCGATGGGGACGACAGAAACCTGTCACGGCTCTCCTGATGATTGACCATGCACTATATTTCTGTACATTTTTTATTTTTTTAAAATTATCACCATGTATATTTATCTATATATCCTTCCAATATGTCTTTTGAATTTCTTCAGAAACGGAGACTCATATGCCCTCCATCTAGAACATGTCGATTACAACAATGTTTTAACTGTTAAAATTACATATCTAGATAGAGGGCATATGAGTCCCCTTTTCTGACGAAATTTGAATGTCATGTTGGAGAGAGAAAGATAGATGAATGTACATGTGATATTTTACAAAAAAAAATAAAAAAAAGCAGAAAAATGATGTGGGGGCAACCCCTTTTCCATAGGGATTTTTACCCGACAGACCCTATAATCTTTCAAAATAACCTCTATGACCTTTGAAACATCTATATTCCTCCCTCGACCCCGTAAACTTGCTCCGTCTTATCCCACATATCAAGTCATCAGTTTTAACTTTATTTGAGTTAAATGATTGGGTTAGCCTTGAGTTAGTCTAACCAATGGATATTCAACGGTGAATATTCCACGTCCATGTTGTTTCCAAAAGGTCATCCAACAATGGAAATCCAACGGGGGTAGACGAACGGCCTGGAGGAGGCGGTTGGAGGCGAAGTAAGGTTAGGGAGGTGGGTGACGGCCTAGAGGAAGTCAGGGAGGGGAGGAGGCAAGGTAGGGGAGGTGGGCGACGACCTGGAGGAGGTCATGGAGGGAAGGATGCAGCGGCCTGGAGGAGGAGGTCAGGGAGGTGGGCGACGGGCTGGAGGAGGTCGGGGAGGTGGGCTTCGGCATGTAGGAGGTTGGGGAGGGGAGGAGGCGATGGCTTGTAGGAGGTCGGGGAGGTGGGCGGCAGCTTGGGGAGGTCGGGGAGGGAGAGGAGGCGACGGTCTGGAGGAGGTCAGGGAGAGGAGGAGGAGGAGGTGCAGGTCGGCGGTGGCATGAACGATGTGCGGGTCGACGGCGGCCTAAAGGAGGTGCAGGTCGGCGACAGTGCAGGGGAGATCGAGGGCGGTGCGGGAGAGGTCGGGGACGACGCAAGGGAGGCGGAAGAGGAGGGATATCATCTTTTGTAAATTTGTTAAATAAAGAGGGCAATGTGCACATCTTTTTTAAAGGAATCTGTCTACATTTAATGGGCAAATGGATGGGGGTTAACAACATGGTCTGTGGGGTATGGTTTAGCAAGTTTACGAAGTCGAGCGAGGAATTAGGTTGTTTCAAAGGTTGTGAAGGTAATTGGCAAAGATTATAGGGTCTGCTAGGTAAAATCTTTTTTCCATATATATGAGAAAAACATGAGGCTGCCCAAACCCAATTTCGGCATTTTTAAAATAAAAAAATAAAGTCATGTATTTTCATCACTATACCCCTCTAATATGTGATTCCAATTTATCAGAAACAGAGACTCATATGCCTTCCATCTAAACAGGAATTTTAACGATATTAGAATTGTTGTAATCGACTTGTTCTAGATGAAGGGCATATAAGTCTTTATTTCTGATGAAATTGGAATGACTTATTAGAGGGATATAGGGATGAAAATATATGGCTTTATTTTTGAAAAAAAAATAGAAAAAACATCAAAAAATGGGGTGGAGGCAGTCCTATTAAACCTACAGAGAGAGAGAGAGAAAGGGTTGATCATGTGTGTCAAAAACTGTGAGAGCATGAGAGCAGTATCTGGATCACTAGATTCTGCTCTTTTCTCTCCTCCTACAATCAATGAGAGAGAGATGACAGTATCTAATGATCCAGAATCACTGCTCTCATGATCTCACAATTTTTTACGCTCACAAGATCAGCCATATGTGTGTATGTGTGTGTGTGTGGATTTCCTTCCAATAGGACGCGGTTCTTCCTGAGTTCAGGAACACCACCTCCTTTTTCTATAAAAAAAACACGATGACTTTAGTAGAATACGTATACATTTTGTATTATAATATGCAGTTTTAATGTTTGTAATATAATGTTTAGTTTTACAATAAGTATTCTACTAAAGTGCTCGTATTTTCTACAAAAAGAGGGTGATCTTACTAAAGTCAAGAAGGATGAATCCTATATACATATTAATTTAATTTAAAAAATTTAAATATATATTTTATTTTATTTTTAGAAATTTATTTTTACATATAGTTATATATATATATATATATATGTACAAGAAAGTATAAATATGCATATATTTTGAAAATTTCTACTTGTTTACATTATTCTTAATAAATTTTATTTTTGTTTTTTATTTATTTATAATATATATATAATAAAATATTTAGAAAATAAGAAAACAAAAGAAATAACAAAGAATGAATATAAATAAAGGAGAGTCAGTTGTACATATATACCAATAAGATCCCTGGATATTTCGTTCGTATACATCTTCTCTTTGTTTCCCAGACCTCTAGTAAATTACATACATAGTTAGAATAGATCAAATCTTTGATGATTCCATCATACATGATTGAGTTGCGAAAACTTCTAATAGGCATCCTGCATCTGAAATTAATTCTTTATGGTTAAAGATTATAATTATATTTGATCTAGACAATTAGGATATTCTTTGGAAATAATACGGGTCCTGCTTCTGACGGTAACATGTTATTTTGTGGTGTTTCCACTTATGGGTAAACCACTATATTTTAAGAAGAAATAGTTGATTAGCAATCTCATCAATATCATGAATATCATACCAAATCCCATGAAAGATCAACTTTTTGCATATTAACTCCAATTTTGGTGAAATCGATTTTAGTAGATACATAATTTTATAACTCGAATTTAAAAATGAATTTAACCAATTCAGAATTCATATGAATGAGATTTAAGGTTTAAAAGCTTGAGTTTACATCTTTTTGATTTGAGAAATATATGTACTTGTGCATATTTATTTTCAGAATTTTATTTTATTTTTTCTACTAAATTTTTATATATTTTAGAAAAAAAATTAAATTACTTAAAGTTTGTTATTAATTTATAAAAAATCAAGAAGTTTTATATACATTTTTCACAAATGTAAAAAAACGAGCTGAAAACTAAATATTACACCTTTAACCTTAAGATTTTTAACATTTTTAATAAATCTTTACATTATAGAACGTTTTAAAAGTTAATTTGATGGATTCAGTTTTTTCCATAAATAGTTATGAAATGAGGAAGTTATCTTTTGTAACTTTTTCTACAATGATTTTCCCACCTAATTTAAACCATATAAATTCTACTGATTAATATATAAAATTAGGTGAAAATTTGAGAAAATGCACAAATGTTATCTGAATAAATAAATGAAGTTTGATACTGTAGAAATAATGCGAAATTAGTCATTTTGTGTACAAAATTTGTTCTTTTGAGGTTTTCTTAATTTGTCTTCATATTTCTCAACTTGTTGGTTTGTTGACCAAGTCTGTTGGAAAAAAAGAACAAGATGTTTATTCCATAAGCCCTAGGCTCTCTTATGTAGGAGAGTAGCCTATGGGTAAATTACATAAAGCATACAGCTAAAAATAAAAATAACAGGATGACACACAGACAACTAATATAGGCGTTAACACTCCCGCTCAAGATGGAGCATAGATATCAATCATGCTCAGCTTGGACGTACACTTCTGGAATGGGCCTCGTAGTAATGCCTTGGTGAATATATCGACAGTTTAATTCTCTGAAGTGACATGCGATGTAGCAATGAACCCCTTCTGAATCATGTCACGTATGAAGTGACAGTCAAACTCAATATGCTTGGTCCGCTCATGGAAAGCTGGATTGTTTGCAATGTACAAGGCTGCCTTATTATCACATTCTAAGTTCATAGGAAGTGGTACATCTAGACATAGATCTGTAAGTACAACCTTCACCCACATCATCTCTGTGCTAGCCTGGGCCATAGCCCTATATTCAGATTCAGCACTAGATCTGGCTACCACCGTCTGTTTCTTGCTCCTCCATGAGATTAGAGAATCTCCAACATAGACTGCAAACCTCGAGGTGGACTTCCTGTCCTTAGGACAACCTGCATAGTCTGCATCCGCACATGCTGAGATAGAAATCCCCTTTCCCTTCTTGAATAGAAAACCTGCACCTGAAGATGATTTGAGGTATCTAAGTATCATATGTACGGCATCCATATGAACCTGACGTGGTTACTCCATGAACTGGCTCACACGATTCACTGCAAAGGATATATCGGGCCTAGTGATCATGACATACAACAGTTTGCCTACCAGTTCTCTGTATCTTCTCATGTCCACCTCCTCTGTGTCATCATCATAGAGCTTCATGCTGGGGTCCATTGGTGTCGTAGCAGGCCGACACCCAAGCATACCTGTTTCACTCAACAGGTCCGTAACATATTTCCTCTGCGACATTACTAATCCATACGGATTTCTAGCAAATTCCAGCCCCAGAAAATATCTAAGGACTCCAAGATCCTTAGTGACAAATTCGCTCCCCAGCTTCTCTTTCTCCTGCTTTATGCCTTGCTCATCATCTCCTATAATCAAGATGTCATCTAGGAAACCATAATTGCAATAATACCTCTTGAAGTCTTCTGTACAAACAAGGAATGATCAGCACTGGAGCGTTTGTATCCTTGTTTTTCAAAGAGGTCTGCGAGTTTCTGAAACCATGCTCTGAGGCTCTGCTTAAAGCCATATATAGCCTTATGAAGTCTACACACCTTGGAACACCCCCCCTCAACAGCAAAACCGGGTGGATGTTGCATATAGACTTCCTCTTGCAGGTCTCCATATAAGAACGCGTTCTTCACATCCAACTGATATAGCGGCCACTCTCGATTGACTGCGACTGATAGCAAGATCCGGAGAGTGGAATGACGGGCTACTGGCGAGAATGTATCAAGGTAATCCACCCCGTATGTCTGTGTAAAACCACGTGCAACAAGGGGAGCCTTGTATTTGTCAATGCTGCCATCTGCATTTTGCTTCACCGTAAATACCCACTTGTAGCTCACCAGGGTCACATCTGGAGGTATAGGAACGAGACTCCAAGTTCCCCTAGATTTAAGTGCCGCCATTTCCTCCTCCATTGCTAGACGCCATCTACTATCCTGCAAAGCATCTTGATAATTCCGTGGAATATCAACAGCTGACAAGGCCACCACAAAGTTCCTGAAATCCCCAGATAGTCGCTCAAATGACACAGAAGCTGCCGATGGATATGTAACGCAGCTTCTCTTCGATTTTCGTATAGCAATAGGAACATCTAAATCAGTTGTGTCCTCATCTGGCCCCTACAACATATCCTGCTCAGAAATATCATTAGATCCATCAAGAGAAGTATGTTCAATACATACCATAGGCGAGCTAGGAGATGAGCCATGACCATGAGCTGGAGGAGGCCTGCGGGTATAATGGAACGGTAGTGGTGAGACGGCAATCAATGGTGGTGGTGGTGGTGGTGATGGTGGTGACGGTGCTGAAGGTGGTGGTGTCATGTATATAGCGTCGGTAGTCAATGGAGGTAGCTGTTGATCACCTGAAGATGAAAAATACATTACGGATTCAAAAAATGTAACATCTGCACTGACCATATACCGCCTACGCAAAGGATCAAAACACTTGTACCCCTTTTGAGTTCTGGAGTACCCAACAAACACACACTTGACAGCCCTAGAAGAGAGCTTGTCAATACCGGTAGACAACTGGTGGACAAAGGTAACTGAACCAAACACACGGGGAGTAAGGGAAAACAGATCCTTCCCAGAATAGATAATGGAAAAAGGAATCGGTTCATCCAAGACAGAAGACAGCATACGGTTAATTAGGTAACATGCAGTGAGAACCGTGTCACCCCAGTAAGAATAAGGAACATGACTCTGTATAAGAAGTGATCTTGTGACATCTAGCAGGTGGCGATGTTTCATTTCAGCAATCTTATTTTGTTGAGAGGCATAGGCACAGGATGTTTGATGTATAATCCATTTTGAGGAGTAGTAGTTGGCTAGGACATGAGTGCACAGTTCTAGGGCATTATCACTTCTTACAAACTTCACAGATGTGGAGAAAACATTTTGAATTTCATTCAAAAAAGGATAATAATATCGACTGCTTCAGATTTATTTTTCATCAAAAATACCCATGACACACGAGAGAAGTCATCCACAATAACTATATAAAATCTGTGTCCATGATGATCAGGTACACGACTCGGACCCCAAATATCAATATGAAATAACTCAAACTTGGAGGTACTACTCCGCCCTGGACGACTGGGAAAGGTAGACCTGTGATGCTTTCCCAACTGACAAGCCTCACATTGGATAGATGTGTGAGGAAGACCTTGGGGTAACACACGACGCAACTTCTGAAGCAGTAGATGCCCAAAGCACAGATGCCACGGTAAAGGAGATACAGGTCCAGTGGGAAGGGATGAGGTTCCAGCGAATGGAGTTTGATTTAGGCGGTAGAGGCCTCCTTGCTCATAGCCACGACCAATCACGTTGCCCGTACGGATGTCCTGAAAAATAAGAGAAGATGGATCAAAAATTGCCCGACATTGTAAATCCTTCGTAATCTGACTGATTGACAACAAATTCATTGAAAAATCAGGTGCATGTAGCACATTCTTGAGCTGCATAGAAGATGTCAGTCTAATCTCCCCCTGACCAGTGATGGGAGAATGTGTACCATTGGCAATGACCACTGTTCGGCCTAGAGGAATCTGAGAATATCCTGTAAGTAAACTCCGATCGCCACATAGATGATGTGTAGCGCCCGAGTCCATAATCCACAGTAATGTATCTGATCTACTACTGGTAAGTGCAAGTATGCTACCTGAAGCACTGGTAGACGCAGAAGCAGAAGCAACAGCATCAGATTGACTCTCAGTAGTAGGTGCTGGGCCAGATGGGGGAATAATGCCCCTTATACGGGCAACTAGATCATCGAACCGCTGATCCAAAGTAGCAGCAGATGGAGGCTCTATCTGCTCAGCGACTCGTGCAGATGCAGGTTATCCATGCTTCGAGTAGCATGTGTCTTCATTGTGTCCAATACGATGACAGTAAGTACATGTTGGTCGAATGCGGTCTTCTCCTCTACCACGAGGTCCACGTCCACGAGTCTGATGATGAAATCCGCGACCCCTGTTGGCGGCCATGGCTGAAGTATTCTGATTCGTGGCCGTGGAAGGAACGGTGATCCGGCTCAGTCTATAGAAGGCTTCCTCCATGGGAGGAATAGTAGAGTCGGCCAAGATCTGGGATCGTGCCGCCTCATACTCTGGATCAAGTGCAGCAAGGAACACGCCCACCATAGTCGCATTCCGATATGTCTTCTGTTGTTCTGGTGTGGCTGTCAGAGGCATGAAGCTGTAGAGCTTCTCGAACATCCCTCTCAGGGATGTGTAGAGTGAATGTAGAGGGTGCCCATTCTGCTTTATAGTGAATATGTCATGCTGGAGTTGCAGAATCTTTGTCTCGTTATTTGCCTGCAAATATGTTGCCACCAGAATGTCCCACATATCCTTGGTCGTGGGTTGATGTAGAATGTCATTGGCAATCTCAATTTCCAACGTACCAGATAGCCAAACTTTGGCGTATGCGTCATCGGCCTCCCAAGAGGTATTGGCTCCAGTCTTCTCAGCAGGCTCTGGTTTGGTAAGAATATGTTTCTTACCTGTTGATTTCATCATGCTCATGAATTGCATCGCCCACAGTTCATAGTTTATGCCGTCCATTTTGACGATAGGCGCCGGACCACGGAAGGCGCCAATGGATGGGATATCCGCCTTGCTTTCTGACATATTGAAACTGAAGACTGGAATGATTGACTGAAAATGAGATTCGTCTACAAAGACATGGACGAGTTTAGTTGCATGTGTAGACCTCAAGCAACTAAACCCATGTAGATGATGGTGTGCGCTTTAGGGCTTAGCACAAGTGCACGTCCACAGGGAGCACGCGCACACGCAGTCGCGTGCAACTGGAGAAGCACGCGCAGTCGCTCGCATGGAGGATCACGCGCAGTCGCGCGCACAGGCGCACAGGCGCAGTCGCGCGCATAGGCACACAGGCGCAGTCGCGCGTGGAGGGGCACGCGCACGCACAGTCGCGCATGGAAGAGTACGCGCACAGGCACAGTCACGCGTGGAGGAGCACGCGAAGACACTGGCGGAGGCGCGGCGAGGCGAAGGCGCGGCGAGGCGGAGGCGCTGGCGAGGGCGCCAGCGATAGAGAGAGGCTCGCGGGTGGGGTAGGGTTAGGGTTTCGAGAACTCTGGTCTAGGACCGTCGCTCTGATACCATGTTGGGAAAAAAGAACAAGATGTTTATTCCATAAGCCCTAGGCTCTCTTATATAGAAGAGTAGCCTATGGGTAAATTACATAAAGCATACAGCTGAAAATAAAAATAACAGGATGACACACAGACAATTAATATAGGCGTTAACAAAGTCAATTCTAACTTGGTCTCTATGTTAGGTTCTAAGTATGTACATATACACATATTTACAGTTTTATTTTCTTTCTCTTTTCTTTTCTCTCTTTTTAGTCTTTTTATGGTAATTTTGAATGTTTATTTCATATTATTCATGAAGCATGTATTTACAAAAGTGACATATCATTCAATATTTACATGTATTTATTAGAAGTTTTAGCATAAAATGCAAGAATAAGATTGATGAATCCCAGATTCATCATCCACTATACGTAAACTTTGCTAGTCCCTTAAAAAACTTATTTGAAGAATAAGAAAGAAAGAACTTAGAATGAATTTGTTTTCCTAAGTCAATTCATTATAAAAGATTAAGGACAAAACTTGGTCAAGCCTTTGAAATAACAAAGTATCAAAACTCAATTAGATTAGGATTTTAAACTCAACGGCCCTTAAGTTACCCAAATCTTTATTCAAAATCACCTTAATAGTCAATTTAGATCTAGTTCTTTATACACACTCTTCAAAAACTATAAATCCAACCAATCTGTGAGTGAAGATGCTCAATCTTCCTAGTTAAAGAGATGAAGGAACCAAAAAGTCCAGTAAGGTGTCTAGAATTTCCCTTATGCCTAGTAACTCAGTCCTCATAAACTCAAGGTATTTGCTTCTGATTCAAGTACAACTAACTCCAAGAAATTGGAAATAGTCTATCAAACGCGAACAGGATCCAAATACTCAGCAATACATATCCACGACATACAATTTTACATTCGAAATACTAAGCTATATTATATCATGCGTGAGAGTATTAAGGAAAGAAAAATCATCTACAATTTTTCCATTAAATTTCCATTCACATCAATGTCCACAAAAATAAGTACATTTCCATACATCACCATGTTTATTAAAATAAGTACATGTACATTATACACGAGAAGAGACACTAACTGTACCACAAAAATCTTTGAAAGAGTCATCCACGAACTGCCTATCACATTGGTTGCTTCTCCTGCAAACCTGTCGATTTCACGCAAATAGGATTATGACCAAAGCGCCCAGTGCATATATAAAATAATAGTTAAATATGGTAAAAAAGTATGCAGATCAGAAAGATGCCTGATTGTAAGGGAAGATACTATCTATAAGAAACAAAATGGATATTAACAAGTATGCAACAAGAAGTGAATATCTTATAATGTAGCTCTATTACTCAAGTTAACACATTTAAATTGTTTAAGAAGTAATATTGTTATTTACATGCCCCCATGATCAGTTCCATATGTTACACATGGGATAAGGTATTTGATTTGAACCACGATCAATAAGAGTCCACGATGGTAACCAACATGGTAGTATTAGTAATAGAAATAATATGTGATCTTAACCATGAGGGCCTCACACTATGACTCCAAGATACATTGTATCTTGGAGTTGGGGGACCTTCGTAGGCATGCGTGAAGTATATGTACCCTCATTAAGTTCCCAATACTTTCCTTTACTAGCCTGTCAACTTTCCCTCTAGATTATCATTCTCATTTTATGGATAATTATCTTGTCCTCAGAGTTAATCATATTCTGACTGAACCGATCTAATGTCCAACATGATAAGATAAGCTGCTTAATTTGAAATATAATCAACTATTATCCACTACTCATCGATACGAGTCCACAACGATAGTCCACAAAGTAGAGATTAAGATTTGATTAGAGGATATGATTTAACACTCTTCACTGTAGTCGGAATGTCCTACAACTTCCTTTCGTTTTTTTTCCGGATACGGGACAAACTGGTAAAACACCTCCTTCACTAACCATATCCCGGAAATCCCTTCATAGAATAAATACGGGAACCCAACTTGAGTGATCGGCTCTCATTGACCTCCCGTATAAATTCTGTGATTGAAAACAAAGACAAGACTACTAGCCATGCATCCTCGAACACCATCATGCAACCACCGGAACAACGTCAGGGCACTGTCGGACTACGTGTCTCCCAACCAATGCAACTGCTAGGGCCGCACCTGTCTAGTCGTCTATCCAAGGATCCAAGGCTGCATGCCCGTCCCTTGCGGTCGCTATCTCCAACTACCCATGGCAACACGGGAACTCCATCCGTGTGTGTAACCTCAAAACACAGGAAAGGATGTCCGTGGAGACACACAAAGCACGTGTGAATTGCATCAGCGATACAGATCCGATATCCTGATTATTATAATCAGTATCATAACACTTTCATCAGTACACCAATAGTTTCAAAGTAATGTAGACAGCATATATTATGAATCCATTTGCTTTCATCAGACATGGACAATTGGCGCAACTACCATAAACTGTGGATCGGTTTGTGCTAGGAAGATGAATTCTTGTTTCCAAGAATTTACTGTTTTCTTTAAATTAGGTCATGGCTATTGATCTCTTGTCGATGAGTTTTGCTGGAGAGGTAATGTATTAATCATGAGATTGACAGAGGGGAACTAAAGATCACACACTATGTTATGTTGATGAAGAAATGTGTAGGACCTGTCGTGGAGGCTGTCCTTTTCATTTCATCGCACTCCTGCATGTATATGTAAAAGATGAGAGTGTGCATGCTATATCTATAATACTACTAGTAGTGGGTTTTTCCCACTTCAATGACATGTGTCACCTCTTTCTCTCTCCCATCTCTCCCCTCCCATACCCCTTCGTCTCTCTCCAATTTCATTGGGCAAAATCCCCTCCCTCTTTCTCTCCCTCAAATCACGTGTCCCACTTCTCTCTCTCTCCAATTCAATTCCAGAATTTTTAGGTCGTCTTCTCTCTCAAATCAGCTCAAATTCTCTCGCTTTTTTCCCAAACAATTGCTACTCCAACCCCCCCTCCCCCCCCCCATTTTTCAAAGTTATAATTAGTTTCCAAACTTAGTAAAATTTTCAAATTTGCGTTTTTCATCAATTTTTAAATATTTTTAAAAGCAAACTCATATTAATATTAGTAATGTTATGCATTGTATTAATAATTTCTAAGATGTGGTATAATAGTAATAAAAATAAATGGGAAAGGTTGAATAGTATGTTGTATAAATAATAATCAATAACGCTTTTTTTCAATCCATATCCTTTCTAATAGTTAAAAAATATGTGTGATAATGTTCATAAAAAATACCAATTTGAAGTATCAATATATATATATATACATATATATATTCTTGATATTTTTTAAAATCCCAATATGGGACCTTTGTAATATTTAGATTATTGAGATATAAAAATATACTTTGTAGTTTGAGTATATGTACGTCATTTTTTATGGAAGAAGTTTTATATGACAACAATTTCTAAGATATTTTTAGCAATAATAATAAATCAGTTTATGTGGAATAATATATTATATAAATAATAGTTAATAATAGTAAAAATCAATCCATGCCATTTTTTGACAATTTAAATATGTATGCGACAATGTTTCATAAAAAATCACATTGAAGCATCGGCATTTTTGTTCTCATTACTTTTTAATGTACCAAATATGGGACCTTTTATATGAGAATATATTTTTTGTTTTTTTCTTAAATTAAGATTGTTGAGATATAAAAATATTCTTTGTGTATAGTTTCAAGCATACTTATATCGTTTTAAAATTAAGGAAGTTCCATGTCGATAATTTCTAAGATATGGTATAGTAATAATTATTATTATAAATCGTTAGTATTAAATAATATGATATATAAATAATACTTGACAATGAAAAAAATTCAATCCATATCATTTTTCACCATTTAAGTATGTATGGTACAATATTTATTTGAAATTCAATTTGAAGCATTAATATATTTATTCTCAATACTTTTTTTACACCCAATACGAGACATTTTATATGAGAATATATTTTTTAATATCTTTTTATAATTTTTAAGAATGTTAAGATATAAAAATATACATTGCTTATAATTTTATATATACTCATATCTTTTTTAAAGATGGAAATAGTTCTATCTTTAAATTTGAAAATACAAAACTAGAAATAATATGTATAAAGAATGAAGTAGTATTTAATTAATACATTAAATTTATTTTTATTTTTAAACTTAATATATTATAAAATGTCTATTCCATAAAAATGATATGATAGAATCCACAAAGAAATACATATGAACCGTAGGATCTATTGAAACTATCTTAATATATAACACATTTTCTTAATATTATATACAATGATATATTATAAATTTAAATATAGAATAATAAAGTGAAAATTAAAAATTATTAATATAATAACAACAATAACAAAGCCTTCCCACAATTAAGTATGATCGGCTAAAAATTATTAATATATAATAAAATATATTTATGATACATAAGTTATATATAAGATAAATTATTAAAAATATAATGAATTTCATTTTTTTAAAGAGATATCCTTAAATTTAATAGATAACAACCATGGTGGGACCAACATTGGATTAAAAAATAAGTATGCTTTTTGCAACTAAATTTTCATTTCCTTCATTTATATATTTGAACTTTTATTCTTTCTTTTGCTCTTATTTTAACTCTATATCTATTGTTTATTGGAGACACCATTATCTTTTCAGTTATGAAAATTAAGCATACTATTTGAAAAAAATGTACCTTCCAGAACAAAAAAAATTCTTCGCAATATATTCCAACTTATTTTTCATATAATGCTTTTAATATGATCTTATATTATTACCTTTTAATTTCATATATTACCTCAAAAGGTACTCAAGCCGCCTAATTATCGATATATGGTAGTACATGTAAAAAACATTGGAATATTAAAAAAACTCGTAGAGATAATTTATGGACGGTCACATGCAAGGACGTATTTAAGGGGGGGCAAGGAGGGGCAAGTGCCCCCCCTTAATTTTGGAATTACATAATAATACATGTAGAGGCGGTATTTTCGACGTTTTTTTAATTTTTTTCAAAAATATCGCAATGTATATTCATTCCTATATCCCTCCTATAGGTCATTCGAATTTCGTCAGAAACAGAGACTCTTACGGCCTCCATCCAGACAGTCATTTTCTAACTGTAACAGGATTTTTTAAATCGACACCATCTCGATGGAGGTCGTAGGAGTCTCTGTTTCTGACGAAATTCGAATGACATATAGGAGGGATATATGGATGAATATACATGGTTTTATTTTTCAAAAAAAAAATAAAAAATCGTCAAAAATAGGGGACGGGGCAGCCCCATTAATCTCATATATGTATATGTATCTTTTTCCCTATAGATTTTATGGTAAAAATAATCATAATATTTCATAATTATAATGCCTCATTTGGATTTTTGAGGATAAAACTCGTACATGCCCTTCATTTTTTTAGGAAAAGAGTTCAATAATTTTTACCAATCGATAATATGCCTCTTAATATAAAATTCCTATTCAAAATAATAGATTTTACCTCAAGTCAACTATATTGGATAATTTCTTCAATTGATCAACTTATAATAGATCCATACCCCTAATCTTATTGGTTATCTATATTTTTAGAGTTGAACTATAGAATGAATCAATCTTTCATCCAATCTCATTATCACTTATACAGATAAGGGGTTTAATTCACAATATAAAAAAATAAATTTAAAAAAAATCAATTATTGTCAAGTCGCATATATTATATATTGGTCTTATTTATTATATAGTAAAGTGGTCAAATGCACATATATTCCTGATCGGCACATTTTTCTTCATAGATATTAATATTTATTGTTATTGATAAAAAATACAGAATTAGGTATTTTATATTTTTGATTTGATATAGATTCGAAACAAGTGTAGTTTATGTTGTAATTAATCAAAATCCGTATACCGAATTTAAAATAATTAAAATACTTGAATGTAACTTACTTTTCTGAAAAAGATATAAATATCATTTACAAAAAAATCCTAACATTGTGGAATATATATGATATCAATTTATGTAAAATTGAATAAAAAACTATAGTTGATTAAAAAATAAGTTCAAAATTGATTATTATTATTATTATATAATGAATAAGTTCAAAATTGATGAAAAATATACATGAAAACTATAGATATATTTTGTCCATAACAATTATTGTTATATAATGAATATGATTGTATTGTAATTGATAGACATATTTTTTTAAAGCTCGTGCCCCCTCCTCAAAAATGTTTTGGATCCGTCCCTGGTCACATGTAGACTTTATTCAATTGTGGCATCTACGAGATTTGGTAATAATGGTTGATGTGACCGCTGGAAACAGGGTATTTGGTTTGTTCCAAGAAGGGGAATCCATGTTTCTAAGGATTTCCTTTTGCTTTTAGAGTTATGCATGATAGCACCAGCATATCATACCATCTAGAAACTGTTGATGTAACGGCTTTCTTATTATTAGGAAAAAATTTCAAATGAGATGATTTAGATTAAATGGATTTAATTAACACATTAAATCCTCTTTTTTATCAACTTTAAAACCTCAAGGGCTCCCTTCCCCTCACGTCACTTTTATCTTGCATTTAGAGAGAGTTAGAGAGAGGGGGGAAGGAATATCTTACCGAACGTCCCTCTTCATCGTAGGAGAAGGAGGCGTTGAATCCGAAGAGGAGGAGAACACAGATCCGTGACCAAAAGAAGGCGCGACGACCGCGTCGGGTAGAGATAAGCTTTGGATCGAGGTATGTATCGGCTCTAGGTTATTACGTATATACATCGATTCAATCTATAATGGACCATGATTGTATGTATTGGATTAGGATTATACGTATGAATAAGGATTAAATCCGGATTGCGATCTGTAAATGTATGTATCGGTTTAGGATTTCATACGAACAATGATTATATCCGATAAATGATCCCTATATGTATACCTTGGATCTTAGGCTAATGTACTTGTATATGGATATTTTAGACTACACCTCTAAAGGTATTTAACGGATCGTAGGCTGAAATGTGCAAATAATGAATCTACCCAGAACGCTACTTCTAATGTATGCATCAGATGTAGGATAATACACATGGATATGATTTTTTTATTTATAACGACACACCCAGATGTATTTGTTAAAACTCTGGAATTATTTAAATGCATACCGATTCTAACTCGGAAAGAAAATACCATTCCTCAAACTTATGGGATGAAGGGTATGCACATGGAATTGTACGGATCTTATTCTCTTAAAAGTGCTATTTTTTCTGAAATCTTTTTATCTTGCTTTTGAAAGCCAAGAAACATGGAATGACTGCTTACGACTATTACTGAGTTGCATTATATTTGCCCGATACGGATTATGCAAATGATGCTTTACATCTGAACTAATTTACACGTAAAGGATATATTACCCTCTTTCATGTTAGTTATGTCATAGCAGAAACATACGACATGTTGTCTAAAAATAATAATAATAATAATAACACCTAACTTGGAGATAGGATAGTAATAATTAATCATGAGGATTATTTGTACGTAAAATATATATATATATAATGCATGTTGTATTTTGACAGCCACCATAAAGAACTCAGATTATGCTAATGTTGGCTATATATGACCAAGTTAGATGGGTGATTCATTGGTCCGGTGACTTGTTTTTTATATGATATGCTTCGTATTTGAGACTAGCTAGAAATAAAAAATAGAGATAATATAGTGGCAAAGATTTCATTTGATTTGCTAAATATATAATGTATACATCATTGTCTGATTTAGAAAAAAATCATACACGTTTCACCCACTATAATCTCTAGTTAAATGAATTCCTCGAGTAATTGCCACTAGAGAATGTTATTAATTTTATTTTAAAAAAATATATCTTAATACAATATTTGCTTTTTAATGATAAATTGAGAGCATTGGTAACCTTAGACAAGATTAAGGTACATGCTCATAAGGAGTCTCATGGACGACTGCAAAGGGTCGTGTTAGCCGCAAGGGGCAACACCACAAGGGGCGTATGGTTGCAAGGAACCACGAGGCAAAAGCTAAGTCCTCTACAATTATAGCTACACTGTCATGTCATGTCATGGACCGCAAGTGCCAGCGGTTGAAAATGTATAACAAGATATGTAAATGATTGTTATGCAAGAAAATGATTTATAAGGGAAAACCATCATGAAAAATGCAAGAAATGATTTAATAAGAGAATGAACCATCACATGTTATACAAGAATTGATTTAAGAAAGTTAAACCATCAAAGTCATGGGGGATAATATGTAAAGTGGTTGATATGTTTTATAAGTATGTAATTTGCTTGGTATTTTATGAAATATGCCCACAAGTAGAAATAAATGGATGTCATACCTACTTATGCAATTTATATACTTTACATGCATATCTATGTTTATGAAAGATGCCAAACTATACATGATAGGGATCGAACTTAGACACGCATGGGAATTATTAGGCACAGAATGATGTGTATACATGAAAATCCAAGTATATGATTTATAACGGATCAAGGATTGTTAGAATGCCAATGCATGGACCTCGATACATACTGGGCATTAGGCTCATACAAATTTATGTTTGTCAATTTTAGGTGACGAACAGGGTTGACTACATTTTCAGGATTGTGTTACGGACTCATTGACATTTCTGACGTGGTACGATTTATTTTGTGAAGATCTAGTGGATATCTTTATGCCCATAGGAACTACCGAAATGTTATTTTAATTACTAAAATAGTTTTTTTTTTATTTTTCCCAGTTTAGAGTTGTAATAATGGAACTCTAGTTTAAATGGACATTTTATGGAATTAATATTTATTTCTGCTCATCGTATGCCATTTTTTTGAGTAACGGTCGAGTCGTGCGATCAACTATCGCATGCTTCCGTCGGTCGATTCGACCTGTTCCGTTACAAATGGTATCAGAGTGGGTTCTCTCTGATAGTGGAAAGAGCTACCTAAATAGACCTAAGCCGGGAGCGTGCAGCCGCCACTGTCACAGGGAATAAGTGAATGGGTCATGTCGCAATGAGGATGTTGTGAATATAAGTGGGGGAGGTTGTAATAACACCCCAAACTCAAACATAGTGCCACATCTAAAACTCACAAAGTGTGGGTGTGGTATATAAGTGATGGGGACTACTACTTGATAACTTGGGCTTAAGCATTTTGGGTGGTTGTCATCGGATCCATTTGGACATGAACCTAACAAGTTGTCAGGATCAGTTTTCCTTGATAACGGATCGGGGACCTACGCTCGGGACGTTACAGTTGATCACACCACAAAATATCAGCATAATTATCATGAGATTAGATATTCCCAGCTCATGCTGTCCCTAAAAAGAAACGGACTTTTCGCAGGAGTTGATAAGTGGAGATCAGCTTTTCCTTTTTTTGGTGAATAAGTGTGTATTCCATGTGATTCTAATTACAGGAGGCACTAACGGCCTTGATTACAACAGAACGAGAAGGGGCAATTCATACAAAAAAATGCAGTCCAGAATGGACTAATAGGCCGAGAAGGAACAAAAACTCGACCTCAGTTGGTACAAAAACTCGACCTCAGATGGTTCATTGCAGCAAACGACACATTTGGACGACTTTGTCGACAATCTTCTCGACAGTTCTTTGTGCACCTGAAGTCCACCGATTGTTCCGCTCCTCCCAGAGGCAACTGACAACAGTAGCAAGAATAAGGTCGAGCCTCTCGCTCACAGAAGGCTCCTGTATAGAAGCAGTCCAGTCCACCAGGTCCATCAGGTGCGCCACAAGAGGAGACGTCAGATTGAGAGAATTGTATAGATCAGTTTTTCTCACTGCAATAAAGATTGTGTTGGTAGAGAAGTGTTCCCAGGTTTTTTTGGTAAAGAAGTGTTCCCAGTTTTGCCTTGTTGCTGATGACAGTGTATTTCTGACTATGGCAATGGTTCACCTTTCAAGCACACGGGTTTTGGGCCCGCAGTTACTTGGACTTGGTTGCTGATGTCAGTCATTTTCCAAAGGATCAAGTAGAAGTTCTTGGAAAAGGGGTTTCGTCTTTGGTTTGTACTGATTTACACCAACAAAATATGCATAAAATGCTATCAGGTATGCAATCTTAATATATAGAAATATGACTATTTGTAAAAAGAAGTGTGTCTAATTCAACGAGCATCTAAGAGCATATGCTTAGCATCTAAGAGCATATGCTTATTCTCTTGGCCTTTAAATATACCTTCTCATCATATAAATGCATGCTATTGCAATCTAAGAAAGGAAGTAAATGAAATTGTATTACCTGCAACATTCACGTGCAACATACTTTCACAAAGTGCACCTGAAAGGAAATCATTTAATTCCATGTAAACTTGAGTATCCCTTCAACTTTAATTGTACAAGGAGCCTTTCTTTGCCATTTCTTTAAGCTGTTAATCTGCTCAGTTGTTCTTATATACTTGATTGGTGCAGGCAGAGTAAAAGCATTTCATTTCACTTTACAATGTATATGTTGAAAGGAATGAATGAGATGCATTACCATTAATCCTAAAGCTCTCTTATATAGGAGAAAAGCTCTATGGGTAATTTACATAAAGAGGACAAACAAACACTACAAAATAAAGTTACTCTAACACTCCCCCTCAAGCTGGAGCATATATATCCAACATGCTCAGCTTGGAACAACAAAGATGAAATGGACCCCTAGCAAGGGCCTTGGTGAACATGTCTGCAACCTGCTCTCCTGATGATACATGAGACGTTGAAATAAGTCCTTTTTGAATTAAGTCCCGTGTATAATGGCAATCCACTTCAATGTGCTTCGTCCTCTCATGGAAGGCTGGATTATTGGCTATGAACAAAGCTGCTTGATTATCACATTTCAGATGCATGGGAAGAGGAACATCACTAGTTAAATCAGTTAAAACGGATTTAACCCACATCATCTCAGCACTACCTTGGGCCATTGCCCTATATTCTGACTCTGCACTAGATCGAGCCACTACAGTTTGCTTCTTACTCTTCCAAGCTACTGGTGAGCTGCCAACAAATACAATAAAGTCTGAAGTTGACTTTCTATCATTAGGACACCCAGCATAGTCTGCATCAGCATAACCTGTGACAGATATAGAGGTATCTCTTCTAAACAGGAGACCAGTACCTGGAGACGACTTCAGATATCTCAAGATCATAAAAACAGCATTCATGTGAGCATGTCTGGGTTGCTCCATGAATTGGCTTACCCTATTAACCGCAAAGGCTATATCCGGTCGGGTAATAGTGACATACAAGAGCTTTCCCACTAGCTCTCTATATCGTCTCTTGTCTACCTCCTCGGAATCATCATCATAAAGTTTGACATTAGAATCCATAGGAGTAGCAGCTGGTCTACATCCTGCCATACCTGTCTCAGATAAGAGATCAGTAACATACTTCCTTTGTGTCATTACCATACCTTGCTTGTTTCGTGCAAACTCCAGCCCCAAGAAATAGCGAAGTGTACCCAAATCCTTCATAACAAACTGCTCGCTAAGAAATTCCTTGGCTGCTCGAATGCCCTGCTCATTACTTCCTTAATAATAATATCATCAACATACACTAGGATGATCACAGTACCTCGCTGATCTCTATTTACAAAGAGAGTATGATCTGTTGTAGATCTGACAAAACCCCTTTTTTCAATCAACTCTGAGAGCTTTTGAAACCAGGCTCGTGGACTCTGCTTCAGGCCATAGATGGCCTTATGAAGACGGCATACCATACCTGACTCCCCCTCAGCAGCAAACCCCGATTGCTGCTGCATATACACTTCTTCCTGAAGATCACCATACAAGAACGCATTCTTGACATCCAATTGAAATAGGGGCCAGTCACGGACAACAGCCACAGCAATGAGAATCCGTAGAGTAGAGTGTCGTGCTACAGGAGAAAATGTCTCCTGATAGTCCACCCCATATGTTTAGGTGAATCCACGAGCAACCAACCGGGCTTTGTATCTATCAACCGTACCATCAGGCCGATGTTTAATTGTAAAGACCCATTTGTTGCCTACTACTGACGCGCCTGGTGGGAGTTGTACAACACTCCACGTACCACTTGACTGTAATGCCGTCATCTCCTCCTCCATAGCTAAGCGCCACGAGTCGCTCTGTAGGGCCTCCTGATATGACCGTGGGATCTCCACAGTTGATAACCCTACAACAAAGTGACGAAAGTCTGGAGATAAACGCTCCAAAGAAGCCTGAGATGCAAAATCCATCCCATATTTGGGATTCAAAGTCCGAGCACACTTCTGCCTACGATGGGCAATAGGGATGTCTAGATCATCAACTGGAGGAGTAGGATCGTCGGTAACCTGTACATCCATCTGTACATGCAAATCACTTGTGCCATTAGTAGTTCTCAAATGTTCATTACATACCTCGAGCGTGCTGGATGATGGAGGAGGCACATGAGCAGAGGGCCGACGCTGATAGACCTGAGGGTAAAAACCTGTTGCTGGTGGTGGTGGTGGCGGCGGTGGTGGTGGTGGAGTAAGTAGAGTAGAATTGGGAACAGATGGAGGAGGAGGTACAAAGATATCATCTCCTTCCTTCGAGTGAGTGAGTCTGTCACCTGTAGGAGAGAAAAACATAATGGACTCAAAGAAGGTGACATCAGCACTAACATAGTACCGTTGTCTGACTGGATCAAAACACCGATACCCTTTTTGGGTTTTGGAATAACCCACAAAAACGCATTTGACAGCTCTAGGAGAAAGCTTGTCAAGACCTGGAGAGAAGCAATGAACAAAAGCGACAGACCCAAAGACACGTGGTGTTAGAGAGAAAAGATCCTTCTCGGGAAACGCAGTCAAGAACGGGATCTTCTCTCCTAACACTGACGAAGGCATACGGTTGACCAGATAGCAAGCAGTTAGAACCGCATCCCTCCAAAAGGAGTGAGGGGCACGGCTCTGAATCAATAGGGTCCTGGTGATATCCAACAAGTGACGATGTTTCCTCTCAGCCACCCCATTCTGTTGGGAGGTGTAAGCACAAGAGGTCTGATGGTACAATCCCATGAGACATAAGAAATTTTGAGATGTGAGAACTACACAATTCAAGAACATTATCAGACCGTATGAACTTCACTCTAACAGAGAAAATATTCTTTATTTCAATAATGAAAGACTGGATAACATTAGTAGCATCGGACTTATTTTTAAGTAGAAAAACCCAAGATAACCTAGAAAATTCATCAACTGCAACAAGATAAAACCTGTGTCCTTGAAGGTCAGGGACACGACTGGGACCCCAAATGTCAAAATGTAGTAACTCAAACAGACCATAACTACTCGAACCTTTACGACTCTGAAATGACGACCTGTGATGTTTGCCAAGTTGGCACGCGTCACACTGAAAAGTAGACCTCGGAGAAAGCTGAGGAAGGATATGGACCATCTTTTGCAACGGAAGATGACCATATCGAAGATGCCAAGTGTAAGGTGAAACAGATCCAGGCTTCATAGAAGAGACACCCGCATAAGGAGACTGCACCAATTTATAAAGACCCCCTTGCTCACGGCCAGTTCCAATCACTCTGCCCGTTAGTATGTCCTGAAACACAAGAGCAGAAAAGTCAAATATGGCACGACAATGTAAATCTTTAGTGATTTGGCTAATGGACAGTAGATTCATGGAAAAATTAGGAGCATAAAGAACATTCTGAAGCTGTATCCCAGGGGTCAATTGCACCTCCCCCTGACCAGTAATGGGAGAGTGTGTCCCATCAGCTATCACCACGGAGCGGCTTGTCTGAGTTGCACTAAAATCATTCAACTGCTTCTTGTCACCACATAAATGGTGAGAAGCTCCTGAATCCATGATCCATTCTGATAGATCTGCACTGTAACTACTAGTAAGTGCATACATTATACCTGAATAGGATGCTGAGCCGGCTATCTCTGAGGATCCTGAAGTACTAGCTGGTCCCTGGTCGGGCATGATCTCCCGAAGTCTCGCCACTAACTCCTCAAACCTCTGATCTGGGACAAGGGAAGGGCCTCCTTCCTGCTGAGCCTGCTCCGCCATACGAGCCGTAGTAGTAGGAAACCCATGCTTGGAGTAGCATGTTTCCTCAGTGTGCCCAGTCCTGCGACAGTAGGTGCATGGCTGTTTAGGAGGTCTGCTACCTCCTCCCCCTCGGCCACGACCGCCTCTACCTCGAAAATGTGAATAGCCTCCTCTGCCACGAGAAGATGCCATGGCTGAAGGTGTCGAAACTCCACCATGAGATATGGAGAGTCTACTCAACCTGCGATAGGCCTCTTCCATAGGTGGGATGGTGGCATCTGTAAGAATCTGTACTCGGGCGGCATCATACTCCGGATCAAGGGCTGCTAGAAACACTCCAGTCATCACCGAGTCCCTGTATGCTTTGAGCTGCTCCGGTGTAGCTGTCAAGGGAATGTACCCGTGTAGCTTCTCAAACATACCCCTCAGAGAGGTATATAGGGTATGGAGAGGACGTCCGTTTTGCTTTGAGGTGAAGATATCATGCTGGAGTTGTAAGATCTTGGACTCGTTCTTTGTCGGAGAATATGTGGCTGCCAGAATATCCCACATAGCCTTTGCAGTGGGTTGACTCAGAATGTCATTGGCTATTTCCATGGACACAGTACCGGATAGCCAAACACGTGCATAAGCATCGTCAGCCTCCCAGGAGGCATTAACCCCAGTCTTGTCAACAGGTTCTTCTTGTGTGAGGATATGCTTCTTGCCATTGCATTGCATAAGACTCATGAATTGCATGGCCCACAGTTCATAGTTCGTGCCATCCATCTTCACAACGGGTGCTGGACCTTTGAAGGCACCCAGAGATGGAACATCTAGTTTGTTGTCTGACATGACGACAACAATAACCTGTAACTGGGGTTACACAAAGAAGAAAAAAACTGTCTACTTGTACATAGACTCAAAGCGGTCACATGCACACAACATGTGCATTCACGAGAGTATGGCTAGGGAATATAGTGCACACGCACATGACTTGCGTGTACTGGAAGGCACGCTACAGGAGTGGACGACACGGTGACTTGTGTGCGCAGATGCTGAGGACTCCCCGGCTTATAGCGCAGAAGCTTCAGAATGTAGTACAGATGCTGCAGGGCATAGAGTGCAGATGCTGCAGCACTAGAAGGAACGATGGGCACTACAGGCCAGGAGATGCTGAAGACTTTGGCCCTACAGGCGATATCGCCAGGCGAGCCCTACAGGCGATAGCGCCAGGCGATAGCGCCAAGCGATAGACCAAGATGGCACAGGAACGATGCGCTCCTGGCGATAGATTAAGATGGCGAGCTTCACGATGAGCGATGGGGCTCCCTCCTGACGATGAAGCTCCCTCCAGGCGATAGGGCTCCCTCCTGGCGATGGGGCTCCGAGCGATGGGGCTCCGGGCGATAGGCGAAAGGGCTCCGGACTTCACGATGAGCGTCGCGCGTACAGGAATGATGCGCGAGCAGCGGCCAGCCGCACGTGCGGCAAGTAGGAGGCGGCGCCGATCAAGAGAGAAAAAGAGAGAACGGGCGGCGGGTGGGGTAGGGTTAGGGTTAGGGTTAGGTTTCAAAACTCCGGCCTAGGACCGTCGCTCTGATACCATGTTGAAAGGAATGAATGAGATGCATTACCATTAACCCTAGAGCTCTCTTATATAGGAGAAAAGCTCTATGGATAATTTACATAAAGAGGACAAACAAACACTACAAAATAAAGTTACTCTAACAGTATAGATCCAGGGCCATTAATCCATCACAACATTGGACAATACAATGGATAAGCTTGTGCTGTAAAGCTGGATTTTTCTCCTACACTATTTAGGGCACTTCCTATGATTGCAACAAACGAAATATGAGTCATATGCATTATTGTTCAGAAGATGGTCACAAAAGGTCATGGTTTTCATGGATCTGATTTTTTATGAAACTAAGAAAAACCCAATATCAGATATGACAATCGAAGCAATATCCACAAATCGAATGCCATGAAGATGGACCTTTTGGGTGTCCCGAAGTCGGGAAGATCGGCTTGAGCCCATAACACACACATGAAATCTCGAGAAGTTAGAAGGGGCGGGTAGAGAAGATGCGATCGGAAATGGGGAGGGGGTGAAGTAGGGATGAAAACGGATTGGATACGGATCGGATATGCCTATTTCCATATCCATATTCGCTTCACATCTATCGAATACGAATACGGATACAGATACGGATATGATTCGGATATGCATTATGGAAACCATATCCGCAAAAATATGGATACGAATCTGAATCGGATATTTATCGAATCCGAATACGGATCGAATAAAGAGCGGATCCGAATACAGATCGAATAAAGAGCTAATCCAAATATGAATCGAATAAAGAGTAAAATCCAAATATGGATCCAATAAACATGGAATCTGAATACGGATTGAATAAAGATCACGTACAAATATGAATTGTTTTTTATCAAAGTTCATAATGATTTTAAAAGTAGCATTGAAATATAAATAAGTTGCGTCATGACAAAAGGGAGTGTCGAGGTGACATATATTCTTGACCGGAAGCAAAAAGAGGATAGGATTTCATAAATTTTGTTCGTGCTCATACCCAAAGAAATAGAAATTTATTAATATCGTTAATATATTGTATTATATAATGTATAATACTAATATAATAGCATAAGGTTGTAGCTTATATTATATTAACTAATATATAAAATAACATTAAATATTGTATTCGGATATCCGGATCCGAATCCGGATATTCAAGCCATTACCATATCCGTATCCGTATTCGGAAAATTTTTACAACCTATATCCATATCCGATCCGTATTCGCTTAATATTCGGATACGGATATCTGTATCTGGTAATTTTTCGAATACGGTAAGCGGATATTCGGATATATCCATATCCGTTTTCATCCCTAGGGTGAAGGCCGTTCGAAAACAATGCGAGGGAGAAGAAATCGCAGGGAGGAGGATGTGATATGCTCCGACAAGCTCAAGCTTGAAGAACAGGGTTGGGTCGACCAGACCTTATGCCCACCTCTTTATATAACCAGGTTCATTTAACCATATCCGAATTCGAATCCCGTTCGGTTTCGGATCCATTTACCGACATGTGATCGTAAAATGATCATATCTCCATCATCCAACATTGAATTTGGATGATTTTGATACCATAAGATATCGTAAAATGATCATATTCTTATTTTGAGTAAATAGTGACTTTATGGCTAAAGTGTATATAGATATACAAATAACACCCCCCCTACTTCAATTGAACAATGTCCTCATAGTAAAAAAAATAAAAAGAAATGATAACTTGGTTAAGTATACAGAATGAACAAATGAAATGAATAGGAAAACGACCATACCATGTACTTAGGAGATATGCATCCTAAGTATAGAATAAAGAAAAAAAATAAAATGGTCGAAGATATGAATACAAATGTACAAAAGAATAGAAATCAACTGACCCTTCTATACTTAGAATGAGGTACCTTAAGTATATAGAAAAGAGCACAAAAATAAAGGCAATTAAGATAACAAAAGAATATATGAAAGGAAAAGAATACAAATGTAAATAAGGATCAATCCCTTTATATTTAGAGTAAGATTACCCTAAGTGTAGACAACGCAATAAGAGTGATTAAGATCTAAAATGAATAAGCACGGGTCATGCATCCCTCGTATACTTAGGATCTAGTCATCTTAAATATAGCCAAAAAATGAAACGAGACAAAAACTAAGGCGAATGATGAGAAAGACGAAAGAAAAAAAGGAACACGGACAAAACTAGAATGAAGAAAAATAATGATACAATGTTGAGGTGCCTCTCAAAAAGCACAATTTTAGTCCCCTACCCAGGTGCAAAGGTTAGGATAAGGAACTATTCAAGACTAATACTACATCCTTGAGTTGAATACCATGAACTCATTGTTGTCTCGATGGAAGAACAACCACACCATCAAAAATAAAGTCAGAAACGGAAACACCCAAATCAGTAGTCAAGTGGGTGTTTACTACTAGAATAATAGTGACAAAAACTAAACCAAAATATGTAAGTACAAAGAGAATTTTCAGTTCAAGGTAAGAATGAGGTGAATGATTAGAATTAAAAATTTTGAAAGTTGAGATGGGGATTAGATAAAGAACCCTCCACTTTCTGGCATTCAGATCCGAATAAATCGAATCTGACCCAATTAAGAGTTTGAATGTTCATTTAATATCCGATTAATATTAAATAACTTTTGTTCGATCTGTAGATCACCGATCGAATCTCGTTCAGACGTAATTGACCAAAAGTTGATCGCACCGTAATGCATGCCATCAGAAAAGCCACGACACAAAATCAGAACTCACAAAACAAACGGAGACCACTAAAAATCTGACTCAATAAAATAAGACCAATAAAATTGATCGTTCGTTGATCGAAGATAATTTGATATTTTAAAATTATAAAATATAGTCACAAACCAAGATCGTATCTCAAGAATTTTGAGAAATCCTACTTGATCTAAAGTATATGAATATTATACTCATTTTGATTATCATTTCGAGACGGTTGAATAACTTATTTTGCATTTGAATCGGATATTCGATGTGCAAATACGGATGACTTTGGTATCTCAAATAAGTGATGTAAAATAGATTTTTAAAAAATAAAAAAAATCAGAATTTACATAGAAACTCTCCACTCCTCTCCACTTGGTTATTTCTAATCTTTTTCCACTTGCACTTTTTCTCTCCATTTGGAAAGAAATCAAAGTCTTCTTCTATCTTATTTATATCAACCTCTCCCTCTCTACTCTCCTTATTTTCTTTCCCAAATCTACTCCAATTCTCCACTAATAAGAGTCAAGCCTCAAGCCCTCTCCTCTTCTTTCCATAGCTGTAGGAGAGCTGATGTACATGTTGTTGGAGCCTTTGGATCCTAAATGTCTGAAGCCAATTTTTGGAACCCTTGCGATGCCAAATTCTGGAGCCAATTTTCGGAGCCACTCCATGTACTGTTACTATTGCATCCAAAGCAACTGTTGAAATCAGAGAAACGGAAGCGAAATCGATAAATCAAGAAAATATAAACATGGAGAACAAAGATTTACGTGGAACCCTACTCCCTAAGGAGCGGGATGAAACCACGGGAGAAGCCCTCAATGGGCGGATATTCTATTAGAATTTCTCTCAATGAGTACAGGAGGTGTGGTGATCCTTATATAGGTGCTCAAGGGAGAATATTCTATAGGATATTATCTATAGAATATTCTCTTAATAAATAGCCACAAAGAATATTCTCTAACAGCAATTGCTGCCCAAACTTTTGGTTGTTAAATTGAAGACTATCAAGTCCTGTTGGAGCCCCAACCATTGCAAATTGATGTCCAACATCTCGAAGGTTGATGCTTCCAATCAAGGAAGCTCTTGCTATTTCTTTTCTTGGAGGAGTTGTTTCATGCAAGCTCCCTTCTCCAAATTGGTTTTCGAGCAAGAGGAGAAGTTATTACTCTTATCCTAATTGCAGTTGTTGCATGCCTTGTTGCATGCAGGATCAAGCCTAGTTGACCTCTAATTTTTAGAGATTTCAAGGTACAATCTAAAGCCTATCCTTTTGCTGCCCTCATGCATTTTTCACACACCCTATATATTGCTTGGATCCTCAATATTTTGAAACTACCCATTTCTTTGGATTCCCTAAAATTGGAAGTTGGTTATTAGTAGATTGTTGCTCTGGATCTGTTGTATAAATGCCACATTGGGAAATGGATTCTTTTTATTAGTTTTGTTTGTTAGTTGGTAGGACCAACTGCTTACTAAGTAAATGGCCAAATGGAAAAGTTTAGTTATATAGAGTAAGTGTCCTTTATTATCCAAATCCTTATTTTTAATCCATGAATTCTAGATATCCCAGTTTAAATCTTGTAGAGGAGTACTGAACAAACTATCCCAAGATAGTTCTCTATTGGTTAAATATAGTAGATCTAGAACCCAATTTCATCAGTTTGGGACAACCCCAAATGAAATTTTGCTATTTTATGAGATTCCAGTAAAGTTAGAATAGAAATTTGGTTCATATCTTAACATGTAACAAATAGAATTGGATTGGTATGTGACTCCCGTAAATTTAGAACATAAATTTGATTCATATTTTAACATGCAACAATTGGGATTGGCATGTGATTTCAGTAAGTTAGAACATAAATTTGGTCCATATTTTAACATGCAACAGTTGGGATCAACTTGAATTGGGATTGGCTTGAGATTTCAGTAAAGTTAGAATAAAAACTTGGTTCATATCTTAACTTGTGATAGTTGGGATTGGGATTAGCATGAATTTAGTAAATTTAGAACATAAAATCGGTTCATAGTTGGGATTGTCCTAAAGTAAATTTAGAACAAAAAATTATTACATATTTTAAAATGTAGTAGTTAGACCTGGCCAACGGGTTGGGGGCCGGCCCGCCCAGCCCGTTTATGGGCTAAGCTTGGGCTTGGAGATTTAAGCATGGGCTAGGTCGGGCCGGCCCACAAAAAATAAAAAATATATAAATATATGCCAAATAATACATGTATTAATATGATATGCTTTAAGTTTTTCATTTTTGACACTAATTTTAAATAAAATTCAATAGTTTACATGTCAATTAACATGTAAACTACGTATATTAGTTATATAAAGTATAGTTGGCATTAATAAAATCGTTTATACATATTAAATATCATTAAAAAAATCAATAGAAAAAGAACGAAATGGGCTATGGGCCAACCCATGGGCGGGCTTTGGACAGAGGTTTTTTAACCTCGGCCCGTTCGGCCCGACCCATGGGCCGGCTCGACCCGCATTTTAGCCAGGTCTTTGTAGCAGTTGTGGTTGGCATGTGATTTCAGGAAATTTAGAACACAAATTTAATGGGTGTTCATCTAGTTAGCTGAAACTATTTACGTGTTCATCACTCCCACCTTTGAAGTATGATGGTGTGTGTTTGGTGAGATGTCTCATGGTGCTCTTTTGTCCAAGACTTATAAGTATGATGACACTGATAATTACTTACTTATATTCTCTCTCTAAAATCTTGTGTTACATCATGCGGATAATATTGACTCGTTTTGATTACAAATTGTTACAGTTTCTACTTGTGACATTCAAAGTAATCTTAGTAACCCTAAGACTTCCAGGGTAAAAGGAACCAACTAATATCACTAATCGGTCATAGTATGTCTTCCCTACTAAGGCAAACCAATCAAAAAGATTAGGTCCTCCTACTCTGGACATGCATGTTTAAAAAAATAAAAAAGAGAGAAATAATCCTGTGAAGTAATAAACCACTAATTATAGATCACAATTTATACGATTTATTGACAACATATGTAAATATATATAGCTAATCACAACAGAGATTGTGAAAGGAGATTAATCAAGTGGAAATGATGGTGAATCAATGGTGATATTTAATTGTGCCGGTCACGACGATGCTTATACATGACTGTACGAGGGTGCGGTGACCTTCAGTTGGACGGAGGATAGGAAGCCCGGTTAGGACAGAGGCCGTCGAGTGCGCGGGTCTAAGATCCCAGTCTTTTTTACAGTTTATATGCAAACTCGCAGTGTTTTTATGCTTCATCGGGATCTATGTTTTTGACCAGTTCCGCTAAGGTGCCTAAGCCGGGGACCCTCGGTTTTGATTTTTTTACGAGCTCGTTTTCCCATACTGATCATGTCGGTTCTTGGAGTGACTCTCTGAAGAGTCTTTCCCACCCTCTCAGGGATGTAGTTTTGGAGTATGCATATCCCTCTATTAGACCTTACTTCCACTTAGAGGGCGAGATAGATGAAGGATATGGGAAAATCTTTAAGTGCATCACGGAAGCGTGAGGATCGCATCGTACGCAATCGGGAGCGACTAGTCGCACTAGTTGTTCGAGGCAATGGAATTTAAACGATGAAACCACGTGATCTAAGAACACTTCTCGGATCGCTTCATCTAAATCACAAACAAGTATTAGGTTTACCTCTTGAAGTGTGCTTGTGATCGAGTCTCTAAATGAAGAGACCTCCTGTCTCAAGTCCGATCCGACGAAGGAGACGCTTGCGAGTGCGTTGATGAAACGTGTGCTTCTCACAATCCATATTGATGATCCAAGTAACGTACCTCCTGATCTCGTCACATGAGATCTGACGTCTTCTTCATGAGTGAGGAACACCAAAGGAGAGAGAGATCCACGAGCAAATGATTTGACAGCATAACGATGATGCAGCAGCGATGGCGGCTCTCTCTAAAGCTCCATGGTAGATGGTCACAATGAGAGAGAGAGAGAGAGACTTGGCATGTAGAGAATAAGAGAGAGAGAGAGAGAGAGAGAGAGAGAGAGCATATGGTGTGTCTCTTGTTGCAATTTGAAGAGCATGGGTTGCCTCTTCTTATATAGCATTTTGGGATCCATGGATCTCAATCCATGGACAACACAAAAACAATAGATGAGATTGATTTGTGTTTCTTTCAATAGCAGTGATCTTGTTGTAAAAATACAACAATAATTAATTTAATCTGTATATTTAAATAATCAATATAAATTAATTTCAAATTAAATCAATTATCTTTGGATATAATTAGAAGAAGATAATCATCCACCAACTTTGTCGGTGGATGGCAATCTTCTTCCAATGAGATTACATTATCTCATTTCCAACATTATCTCACAATGATAATTCACAATTATCTTGTGAACATTGTAATCATGCCATTGGAAATTTGTGAATCGCATTCACAACATAAAATGTAAGTTACATTTTTAATTGATTGTCTAATGTGAATCCAATTTACATCAACACTTAGTTAATAAATCTAAATTACAAATAGCTCTCACTTATATATTCTAAATCACATTTCTAATATATGTGATTAATATGGATAGTGCTATCCATATTATTCATATCTATGGTAATTAAATAACATTTAATCATCTTAGATCTCCATTCTCATGTGCCCAAATAACATGAATAATATTCAAAGTATTCACATCTTTAATAATTAAATCACATTTAGTTATCTCAGATAACTCTCCTTACTACATGAATCAAATTCATATTATTAATGATAATTAAATCATATTTAATTATCAATATATCAATGCTTAGATACATAATATCAACAAGAAATTACTCATGAACTCTTTCAAGGATAATGCACTTTCTCCGCGGATACTTCGAGATAAGGACATGGTGATTATATTGTTCCACGTATAGTGACTTGGATATTGAGATGACTTCTCAAATTCAAATCTTGCGGACCTCTCATAGATGCTTGATTAAATCAAGATCTTAAATCGAATCTTCTCGTTGCATCTGAATCACATTCAGATCAATGTCCAACATTTGGACCAAGATCATATCACTTCTCTACTGAGAGGAGCCACTGAAATCCAGACCCGTTTCGTCACTCTCTAAGAATGGAAGCGTCATGGTTATACAATCGTTAATGATCACATCACTCTCAAGTATTCCTAATACATGTACATCATGTATACTGGAAGACCAAGATTAAACACGGAGTATTATATCAAATTTACACTGTCCACTTCAGGGTTTTATCATTAAGTTTCTCATTTGATTATTAGGAGTTGGTATCGATCATATACTTTCGAAAAGCATATATCATACCCATGTATTGATCATATACTTTCCAAAAGTATATATCAAACCTATAAATTCAGTCAAGCTTCCAAAGCGAGACGAACGTACACGGAATTTGATTCTTCCCAATATCTAATGAGTGGGCTCATGTCTTCCGTTCCAGTAATGAACATGTATAATCCCTTTGAGAAATCGTATTACTCATATGCCCTAGCATGCACACCAACGCGTTGGTATATAAACCTTGGTTAGGTCATCAACCTATTGGTCTACCAAATGTACATACTCAAACATATAATAACACATATGTCTCTGGTCATAGTATGTGTACCTATATCATGACAACATACGACATAGGTATTTGGTTATCTCGATCTCGTTAAGTCAACTGTTTGACCTAACATCTCCATTTCATCATCTTTATTCTATCATTTTAGCCTTAAAAATCCTAGTAAATGCATGCAAATACCTCTAATTTAGACAAATTAACATCCATGCATTATTGTGTAAAGTGTGCATAAAATACTATTTTTAATGTTAAAAATATAGAATAAAGAAAAGAAAAAAATAAAATATCGAAGATATTTCATGATCCTAAACCCCGAGACCTAGGCATCCCGATGAATAGATTGACAAGGAATAAAGTAGGAGAGATAAGGGACAAGAATACAATAAAATTCCTATTTATTTATTTATTATTCCTTCATTTTTGGGACCTATTTTTAGTTCTATTTTTTATACCTCAAATAAAGAAACTTTGTACATGAAAGTTGTAGATAATAAAATATAGAAAAATACAAAATTGAGTTTACATAAAAATAATACACAGAATAAAAGATGCATTCAGAATAAGTTTCCAAAATCCTAACTTCTCATATCCATATATCTCAAATAAAAACTCAAAATGTATCAATATCACTTTAATTATATATAATTTTAATAATCTATTTAATAGAGGTGGTTTCATATTTTTTGGAGTTAAGGTGTGAAAGTTAGATTTTGGACCCTTATTGTATAGTTTACCAGATTAAATTATTCAATTTATTTATTATTTATTATTTTATATTTTTATTTTTTTTATATTTTTGTAAATATTATTTTAATAAATGTACATATTGAAACAAGAATAAAACACTAAAGAAAATATTAAAATAAAATATGTTTAGAAAACATATAGATGAATTTACAATAACTATACCTATGAAATTAATACATCTATTTATTTAAGTATGTATGTTATATCAAAAAATATAATAAAAATATATTTAAGTATCTAAAAATAAGTTATAAATATATAAAATAATAAAATAAATTAATAAAATCAAAAATACAAAATAAAAATAAAACACTTAAAAACATAAATGAATATACCTATATAGCAATCTTAAAAAGTAACTCTTAATTATAAAACTTTAAAAAATAAATAAAATTCATAATAAAATACTTTATAGAATAATAAATATGTTTCATTTTATAACTTAAAATTAATAAAATCATTTATTATTTTTAATTGAATTTATAAATCTTTTTATTTAATTTTGTTTTTTTGCAGATGACGTGGCCCAATCAGGCCACGTCATCCGTTGACCAGGGGTCAACTCCATGACCCCACGTCTGTGACCACCAGATCTTTGCCCCTCCCTCTCCTTCTTGATATTTTTCTGGCCTTGTCTTTCACCGAATCACCTCGTGCCCTTCATGACTTTTCTTCCTCGGGCATCAATGATACACGTTGGGACGTCACCTTGGGCTTTGGATCGCTGCAGCACCTGTAGCACCTCGATCTTTCCACTCGGTCGACCATTGTACAAAAGCCACCCCAATATTCCTTCCCCGGTTTGAACTTCTTTTTATCTAATCTAGCTCCGCCTTGGTGTGCTCTATATCGAGGAGGGTGACAACCTCCTCTCCACCATCTTCGCGGCGGCGTTTGATGGGCTTTAGGTGTGTCTCCACCACCTCCTGCAAAGCCTCGTCGTTGAGGTCCGTGCTTCATGGATCCAGCCATTTGGGGTACATCTTCTTGCATTTTTTTGCTTAATTTAGTTTCTAGGTTTAATTCTGATATTTGTTTAGTGTTTTAATCGCGTGATTTAGCCGTAGAACCCATCCGCATAGTTCGTCGGAGCTAGCCTCGGATGAACCCTTCACAGTTCTCCTCCTTGTTGCTACACCGCACCACCACCTCCATATTCTCCCCCTTCCTCTTCTCTTCACTTCTCCTCATCCCATTTACCCAAATCCACTGTGGATCTGGAGATCAGGATCACTCACTCCGCCACCTCGCCGGTGATCAGCGCCACGACACACCCGATGTCATTCCACCTCCCAAAGACCACTGGCACCTCTATTTTGCCTTGATGTTACTAACATTATAGGTGTCGGAGTGTCACATCCTCAACTGAGGTAATTTTGGAACATGAAGAGCTACCTGGAGCTATCCTCCTCCTCCAACCTTGCCAGCCGCCACCGTAGCTCTGATGGTCCTTCTGAGGCCACACCTAGGAGCGGAGGACCTGGGGCTTCATTTTGGCCCACCTCGGAGCTTCCCAACTGGTCGGAGGGCCGCGCTACCCTTGATCAAAGCTTGGAAGAACGGGAGTTCTTCCATGTTCTTCCAAGTGTCTTCATCGTCATTTGATTCTCTCGTCTGCCCCATCCCAGCAGCCACCGTTGGATCTTTCTCGCCAGCACCGTCAGATCGAGAGCTAGGATCTAATCCTAGCCATCTATTGCGAAGCGACATCAGGCCACCATAACGTGACATGTGGATAAGTGAAGAAACTCAGCTGTTGGGCGCGCCTTTGTTGTATATTTTGCATTTTTTGCCCAGCAAGTTTTTGTATTTAATTATTAGTATCCAAACTTTCGCATGCAGATATATTAACTTTATAATATTTGCATTTTGACCCTCAACTTCTCCGTAATTGCATAACTATCCATGCCACGTCACCTCACGTGGTCGCCCACGTGAGGTGGCATTTTGCAGGCGTATCCCTGTAGCTTTTAGTATGTATCTTTAGTCTAGAAAATATTTGTATGTGTTATGTGTAAAGTCTTGAACTTGGCATATCTTGGATCCTATATAATAAGATCCAGCTCGTCAAGAGGAAACCAACAGAATTTCTTTTCGTGTGAATCGGACTTCGTTTCGATTTGTTATGAATTTTAGGAAGAAAGAGAAGTAAGGAGGATTAAGACGTCATTAACCCATTATGACTGTCATTAAGACTAATTAAATATGATTAAAGAAATTAATGATGGATCAAAGAACTGCTAATGATCATTAGCAAACACTAATCAATAGTTAGCAAAAGATAAGCATAAGCTGTGAAAGTTAAATCGTGATTAGTGAAAGTTAATTACGATTAGTGTTAATTAAGCATCATTAGCGAATCTAGAATCCTCTAGAATGTTCTAACTTGAGCCCCAAGTTTGGGATAAGTTTTGGCTAAAACCATGGGCCAAAACTATGGGCCGCTAAACTATGGTTAAGGTCTAAACCATGGTTTTCTAACCATGGTTAGTGGTTTTTGGGAGCCTATAAATAGACCCCCCTACCCATTCATTCTCTACGACTTCAAGTACCACCACCACCCCAAGGGCTAGGGTCGAGAGGTCGGGAGGAGAAGTGGGAGGCCAGGAAGGAGCGCTAGCGAAGCGCTGCCGGGAGAACGAGGAGGAGAAATGTATGATCCTCTCTTAGTTTGCTTAGTAAGCTAGGCTTTCAATTCGTCCTCTTGTTCTTCCAAGTTTTGTTCTTGATTCATCTTTCTTTCTGATTCGTTTCCTCTTGTGGTTCGAGGAGAAATCTGTGTAACACCCTACTTAGGTGCAGGCGGCTATGCACATTAGTGAACCATGTGATTCGTCACGCGTTCACTCATCTAAGACGCTTGGTGTCTACCAATTCTTCATCGCTTATGTTTCTATTCTTTCAATTATGCTTTTATAGTTATTTTGATGGAGAAATCCGTGTAATACCCTACTTAGGTGCGGGCGGCTATGCACGTCAGTGAACCTTGTGATTCGTCACACGTTCACTCATCTAAGATGCGTGGTGTCTACCGAATCTCCATCGCTTATGTTTCTATTCTTTCAATTATGCTTTTATAGTTATTTTGATGGAGAAATCCGTGTAATACCCTACTTAGGTGCGGGCGTCTATGCACGTCAGTGAACCTTGTGATTTGTCACACGTTCACTCATCTAAGACGCGTGGTGTCTACCGATTCTCCATCGCTTATGTTTCTATTCTTTTAATTATGCTTTTATAGTTATTTTGATGGAGAAATCTGTGTAATACCCTACTTAGGTGCGAGCATCTATGCACGTCAATGAATACTGTGATTCGTCACACATTCACTCACCTAAGATTCGTGGTGTCTATCGATTCTTCATCTCTTATTGTTTGAGTATATTCTTTCAGTTTCGTTGTTATTTTCCTCTCGATTGATTTTATAGAGGAAAATCTTTTTGTTTTTATTTTGAAATATGTCCAGATATAAGGGAAAACTCTGCCGAAATTTTCCTAAAAATATCATCCCGTATAAGGGGAAGCTCTGTTGAAATTTCAAGAGAAAATATGTTCTTGACGCTCTTCGTATTCTTCGTCTTCTTCGCATTCTTCGGGTTCTTCATTCGTTCTTCACGTTCTTGGCACGTTCTTAGCGTTTTTGATACGAAAATGAAATTTGATCTTTTCGAGAGCCTTAAAACAGCCTCTCTAAAAATGAAACACGATAAAGCCTTGCATACACGAGAGAGAGCTCGATTAGGTAACGAAATCCTTCTTTTTTGCTGTTGGATTTTCAAATGAGATTATTAAAATTCTTGATTTTATGTTCTGTGCTATAAAGAACCCTAATTTTGGATATTTTTGAAAAAGTCTAAATAGTTGCTTTGTGATTCCCACTAAAATAAGATTTAAGCATCAGATCGATGCGGTGGCTTTAAAAGTTAGGGTTTGGAAGTTAAAATAGGCATAAATATGAGTATATATGCATATGAATAATATATATGTGAGTCTATACTAAGTATTGCTGATTATGCAAATCGAAGACTTAACGAAAGAATTACATCATGGGAATTGATGTGGTTTGAGTTGGATCCTGAAAAGGATCGTATGTCATGTTAAGGATGACTGGGAGTAGAACTACAGGTCAGGCATGCAACCTGTAGGTTTGTCGAAAGGAACTCGTATTGGCGTTTCCCTACCTAGGTGGTATACGGTTGCCTTGTTATGTTAAGTGCGCACGAAATGAATGTTTTGTAACGCGTGGTATCGGGAGACAATATCGTCAGGTTGAACGACGGAAGATGTAGTCGTGCCATGTGGAGGCACGGGTGGTTCAATAGCAACTGGGTCATGATGATATGTATTTAAAGCTGCTAGGTTATATGATTAAATGTTAGCCTGAGGTTTTAAGCAACTGAGTCCTCGAGGACGGTGTGCTCAATTGTTTTTCAGGTTGAGGGTTTGAGACCCTTTTCAATAAAGAAAAGGAAATTGTTAGGTTAGTATTGGAGGATTGGTTGAGGCGACGTGCGGCGTCATAAGCTTACCAAGATCGACACAATCTCCAATCCCAAAGTGTCCACCGCTTCAGAGTCCAAGAATGGTGGGGTTCCCCTGAACTAATCCCTGATGTGGAATAGAAAGAAATATGACTTAAATTAATGAGAAGGAATATAACCTTTAATGACAACATGTTTGCAAAATTACATAATTTGTTTGCTTTTCGCTTCTTCGTTACTTAGCATTCGCTAACTTTTATCCTATGATTTATGGAAAACCCAACAGGTGCAGGTGAGTCATCGCAAGGACTTTAAAAATCCAGCCAGCTTACCTACTAGACATCCAGCCACCACTGTAACTTTTCTTTGTAAGGTCGTTAGCAATATGTCCGTATATTTCCTTCCAGCTGACATACATGTAAAGGGTTGTAGTGGGACAATGGATCATGTAAAATTTATTTTGTCAACGACAAAGTGTTTAAATACTTTCTTCTGAATATACTTTATTTGCAGTATATTTCTGAATGTTAGTTGGGATTGCTGAATAAATTATTGTTGGGTAACCAGATCCGGTTATGGGAGATCCGACGGCTCCAGAATTGGGGTCGTGAAATTATGTAATTTTGTTAAATTTGTAGAGAGTCCCTGGAACTTTATTTAGTTTACAAAATGCCTCGGTCAACATTGAAGTTTCTCTTTGTTTCTTGTGTTTATATCATATAAATACATTACTCTAAAAATCCATAAAAATAGGTGTTGATTCTTGACTACACACACTTTCACGCTATATAATTATTTTGCAATTTCAGGATCTTTTAATATTTCTAAAAATAAAAAACACTTCTTTTATCCCTTTTTATAATAGAAAAGCCCTAAAATATAAAATGCTTTTGAAAAATTCCAAAAAATATATTTCTTGTTTATTTAGTTATTATACAACTTCGGATCAAAAGTCACTAAAAATTATAAAAGAAAACTCTAAAAAATTAAAAAATCTTTATAAAAATATAAAAAATTCTCAAAAATCACAAAAATTGTGTTTTTGTTCTACATTTTTATTTATATATTATCATTATTTTAAAATTAATTTGGAGATTTTTTATTCTATTCCCTCTCTCCATTTCAATTTCGAGTATTTAATTTAGCCATGTTTTAGGATATTTTTGACTTAAAAATATATAGTAATTGGCAAAAAATCTTAAAAATCGTAAAAATAGTAAAAAAATCAACCCCAAAAATATTTTATTTATTATTTTAAATTATTTTTATTGACTTTTATATCTACTCTAGCTTATATTATATATATACCCTATATATAGCTTTATATATTTTAAAAGAAAAATAAAATATAAAATATAAAAAACATAAAAAGAAAATATAAAATCAGAAAAATTAAAATCAAAATACAAAAATATAAAAAAAATAAAATTAAAATTAAAAACCCACAAAAAAGAACATATAGACACATACATCACAATCTCTTTTTTTCATTTATTTGCCCTATCTATCTTGCTTGTCCCATGTGTTCGACATCTACATACTTGCATCTATACACATCCTTGTTGTAGAGTTATAATAAATTCTAACTCCAGAAATTTTGATTTTATTGCTTGATTTATTATTGTGGGTTAATTGTTGACTAATTGTGGTTTCATGTGAGGTCATCTCAATGACTGTTGATCTGCCTTGTGGATTAATATGACCTCCACAAAATCTCTACCTCCAAATCTCTATTCCTATGCAGAGGACATGCATCAAGAGGTCAGTTAGATATCAACCTTTAGAGAACGGATTGCCATCTCCTTCTCAGGTTGGAGATCCTCTCTTAATAATCATTTGGGGGTGCTTAATGAGCCCTCAATCTAACTCTTTAGATATTCATACAAGCACCAACCTCTATGATTCAACAGTTGGATCAACAGCTTTATCATTATTAAGATGGCCATGGTACATAACCCTAATTGTACTAAGGGACCTATTATACAAATGAATTATTCTTCATTACAAATCATATAATTATATTTGTAATAGCATTTATTGCATAATGTATCATCATGGGCTCGTATGTCCAACAATGGAGAGTCTCTTGGGTGACTTCCTCGCCGCTTGAGTTTTGGTTACTTTCCACCGGTAGGTCATGTCGATGAGTTATTGTTGAGAGTTGGTTACAGTTGAGCTAAGATACCGTTAATGGTGGGTTACATTTGAGCTTGAGACAGAAATCATCAATCATCAAGAATCATTAATCTTCAACATTTGATCAGATTTTAGACCTGCTATTATATATGTTAGGAGAAGCTAGTGGATGTGTTGGGAACTTAGTTATGATGCATTATACTCCACCACATGCCTACGGATGCACCTCAACCCTAGGGCATTCTTCACTCCTTAGATGCATAGTATGAGGTCACACTCAAACCAAGACTGCAGACCATATACTAAGCTTGACAATTTGACATAAACAAAGTTAAGATCATAGACTCATCATTCTCAATATGGAGATTCATCAACATGATCTCTAAGTGATAAAAAGATAGTACTCTACGTATGGGTCATTAATTAATATATGAAAATGTTATAGATGGAAAGTTATGGGATGATGGATGATCAAGGGATTTACATGCAGAACAACTTGAAAAACCCACTTTTATGCAAGTAGCTTGTTAAATTTAAATTTCAACACATATCTACATGATTTCTTTTGAAACCGCGGAATTACCTATTATTTTTAATATGCTGGATTGTATTCAGTAATTGTTGACGTTACTCTTGTTCCTACCATGTGTGGTAGGTAAGGCACTTGCATCGCAGTAGAATAACAATTGGATGTTGAGTTCTGTAGTTTCTGTTGACAGTACACAAATTTGGATTTTGTTCAAGTTAATGTAAATGCCTTCTTTCTCTTCTATATTTCGGGATACATATTGCAATTTTTTTGTTACATGTAACTGCATATGGAAATTAATTAAATGTGAATTGGTGACATTTGTTTTTGGTTCTGTGGTTGTTCACATTAATTGTGAATGTTATTTTGAAACATGAAATTTTTCCCTAAATTTTAGTAACCTAATGCAATCTATAGCGGATATAATACTACGAATGATGTGTGAATGGATAACCCGGATTGATGGGTGGGCGTCACACTCTTAAATTTTGGTCTCCAAGGGATAAGTAAAGGGATGATTAAGAGGCTTTTAAACTCAATATCTAAAGTAAGAGAAATAAGAAAAATCATCGAATACCTAAAAGAGCGGTTCTTCCTTATGAGGGTCATCAATTAGAGAAAAATATCAAAACACTTAGCTTTGTCAACCAGCACATCAAATGAACTCTTATAAAATGAAGCAAAAAAAGAACAATCATCGTGGTCTCGCAGATAACCCCCAGGGAGGAGACTGAAATCAATAGACTAAATCGAGGAAGAGAACGAAGGGTAGACTTCAAAAAAGGGTTCTCTCTCAAAGTTATAGAACAATCATTCAAAGGACCAGAATATACAGACTTAGAAAGAATCGATAAATGATCTGAATCAAATAGATCACTCTCTTGTCGAAGAGAAGTGAGCTAGCATGTGTCTAATAGACATGTGGAAATTGGAATAAGAGATCTCGGGACTCCCATCTCGATAAAAAGGAGTGAACAAGGACTCCCATCCTGCATCAAAATTCTTTTTCGAGGGTCTCAAGGGTCTAAAATCTACCATTTAATTTTGTAGAAAGATCTTTAGCTAATGAACAATGATGTTTTCTTCATTTCTTGTTATCTTTGGAGCAGTCTACAAAGGTTTGCACTAAATAACCCATCCATCTTCTAATATTTTAGGTGTAACATTTGGACATACATTTATTTTTGTTTTGATTTTTCTTGAAAGAATGTTAAATTTTATTTTTAATTGATATATATTCATGTGGTTAATTTTTATTTCCATAAAATTTAGGGTAACTACTATATAGCTAAACCTGTCTTAAAAAAGGGTTTAAATAATATTATTTTATGCCTTAAATAAATAAAATAAGGAAAATGAAATTTTAAATTACCAAAATGCAAAAATTTCTCAAAATTAAAAACAACATACAAGCTAATACGATATAGTATTAATATAAATTTTTGTTTGGAAAATATTACAGCTTGTTATATTTTCAAAAAAAACATAAAAACATAAAGGAGAAATATTTATAAATACTTAGATTTTTTGAAAATTTAAAGAAACTGCAGTAGATATATCAAAATATATTCACTATATGAAAAGTTTAGTCAAAAATATTTTATTTTCATTTTAAAACAATGAAAAGATGATGAAAATATCAAAATTCATACAAAATTCATAAAAATCAGCAAAACATAAAATAAATATTCAATCTATCTGTGTACCTATGTTTCTATGAATATATATATATAAGGTATAAATATTTTCTATATTATTAAATCTCCACTTTTCAAAGTTAGAGAACATTTTTTCAAAATATCATTTTAAAAGGAAATAGAAACTCATAAATTGATAATATAAAATGAAAAAAAAAATAAAATAATGATACAACTCATTATTGGTAGAAATTACATAAAAATCTCAAAATCAAATTAAAATTTCAAAATCAAAATATATTAAAATACTCTGATTTTCATATAATTTGAACAAATGTGTCCATATACTTTTCTACCTAGATTCTACTCTCTCAGAGATCGATATTCACACACCTGACCACTATACATCATTTTAGAAGTACAAACATTAAAAAATAAAAAATTTGACAACTTAACGTTTGGCTTAAAATAATAATAAACTTACTTTAAGACAAGTCATGGACAGATGCATCCATAGTGGATTTGGATGGATTGTGATGGTCTCCTTAAATAAAGATGATTAAGGAAATGATACATGGACATGTGACCTAGTGTGAGTTAAGTACATCTTGTACATGCCATTTTGTAGCAAGCACGCATGTACTCTTGAGAGCGCGATTACATTTTTGGTTACATATACACTGATATTTAATTTTAGCACCGTTATTGGTCAAATATTCATGAGTTACCTTTTTGCGGTAATCCATCAAGAGCATTTGAGCAACCGCATCAATCATTGCCATGTTTGTTCGAACTTCCGGAGACTGACATACGAAACTTTTCATGTAGTTATTTGCTTATGTTGATAACTTTTTACTTTTAATGGGAGACATCATATATATATATATATATATATATATATATATATATATATATTTGAGAGCATATTATACAGTTTTTACATATGATAGTTGATGAACATCATGCAGACATAGACACTTTTTGAGATATGATTTACGAGAATTACTGTAATTCTTCATTTCATTATATATTGCTATTCTTATGTAATTGTCGTACTTGGAATGTTGGTTTTATGTGATAAGATGGATTTGACACATAGTAGCCATCTCGAAAGTGTCAAAAGATTTTGTGGCGACATGTCCGTCCCATCGATCCCAACAATTAGAGGGATGAAATGTCATTGATGTAATAAAGTTCATATATCGACACATGCTAAGGAAGATTGAAACAATAAAAATGATAATGTCCTCCTTTTTAAGAATACAACGAGAATCATTATGCTGATTGTTTAGTTTGTGGTCTAGCAATGTTGTGTGCTTGATTTTGCGCAAAATCAGACTTGAAAAATCAGAATATTCAACTTTAGAGAATTTTTATTGTTAAAAAACTCAAGCAATGATGTCGTCGAACATTAATAATCTGAAGCTTCAAGGATTGGAAAAAAGTGCATTTATTGCAAAGGAAGTTGCCAAGCATGATTTGAATTCTTCCGAGATATATCCCTTATCATCTCACATTGATTATATGTGTTCCCTGTGAAGTGCATAAAGTACATCCTTTCACACTACTAAGGTGAAGAATTTATTTAGTAAGATCGAGTTTATTAATGTAAAATTTAGTTTTTTTTAAAATAATTATTAATTAATTTGTAATTAATTAAAAATATAGGAAGTTGGATCATTTAAGATTTTAAACATCAATGGGCACCTTAGGTGTCGATTTGGAGAACCAATCCCAAATCAGCACCAAGGTGCTGATTTGGGAAGCCATGCTCAAATCGGCACCTCAAGTGCCTATTTTGGATAATAGTTTTATCCAATAATGTTGGTCATGATTGCATGATGTTTAATATCGCATGTGTTGTGCACATATCTAACTTTAATTCATGCATGTTTTTTGAAATTTGCACGTATTTAATGCAACATTATTTACACGTATTTAGTGTTGCATGTGTTCTACACATATTTAATGGTGCATGCAACTCTCATCCATGCACATTATTTACATGCATTTGATGCTCCATGTGTTGTATACATATTTAATGGTGCATGTAACTTTAATACATGTGTTAAGTATCAACCCAAGAGAACACATATCCATGATTGTAACTAGGAATTTCATCAAGGATGGGTCAAGTATACAACTATTATCTATGCTCAAATGGAAAAAAATCTATGTATTTTTGAATGATATTCTTAAATAAACCTCTTTCAATTTTGATAAACTTACAATTTAAATCCATTGTTAATGTTATAATTCAAATAGATTGGTATTTTCAGTGGTGATTTTTAAAATTTGATAAATATAATAATTTAAGCCTCTTTAAACCCATCTCAAAAGGCTAAATTATCAAGTGAAATTTTGAAACAAAAAATCATGATTAAAAAGAGTACTAAAAATAATGGGAGAGAAAAATAAACTCAAATATAATTATATATCAAATTATTTTGATACTTTGGAATTGATTTGATAAAATATATAAAGAAAGTAAAATTGATGGAGATAAGATTTGAACCCTTGCCTCCAAAATAGTGATCAAGTTACTCTATCAGTTAATCATTTAAGGACTCTACAACATTTCTCTAACAACATTAATTATAATGCAATTAAGGAGGGACCATATTAAAAACTCTATACACTGTAAATGTGACATATAAATAGTTTTGCCCCTATTTGGAAGTGATTGGATAAACTATATAAAGAAAATAAATTGAGGGAGATAAGATTTAAATACTAGTCTCCAAAATAGTAACCATGTTATTTTACCACTTGACCATTTAATGATTTATAACTTTCTTTAACAACATTATCTATAATACAATTAATTAGGGATCGTATTAAAAACTTAATACATTGTATAAGTGATATATAATAATTGGGAGGGGAGGCATGCCTCCCTCATAACATATACTTGTTCTGCCCCTGCGCATATGTCGATTTGGGCATGTGGCTCCCCAAATCGTCACTTTAGGTGCCGAGTTGGGTTTGATTCTCAAAATCGACACCTGAGATGTCGCGATTGATGCCTAGAATTTTAATTAAATAAACTTGTGTAATTACGAAATAATTATTTAATAATTATTTAAAAAAGTCTCAATATTTAAACTTTTCAATTGACTTACGTTGAACTTAACATACTGCGCATATATAAATATAAAGCTGCTCCATGAAGTAGCTAATCTTAGCTACTACATGGACAATTTTCACTATTTTTTTAAAATACCACTATATATTTCATAATTGTATCCCTCTAATATTTCATTTAAATTTTTCAGTAACAGAGTATGCCCTCCATCCAGAATATGTAATTTTAACAGTCTTAGATTTGTTGTAATCGATCTGTTCTGGATGGAGGGCATATGAATATTTGATTCTGACGATATTTGAATGACATATTAGAGGGATATGATTATGAAAATACACGATAATATTTTCTAAAAAAAGAACAGCACCCATTACCAGCAGCTTGATGGAGGCGTGCAATGCCTCAGACCTTACCAAGCGGTGGTAGCGAAGGCGACGAGAGCAGTGGCGGTGGCACGGAGAAACAGTGGCAGCACACATGCAACAGGGTGTGTTGTTGCGGGCGGAAGAATTGTGTTAGCAACGGGGAAAAGGAGGTGGCGGAGGGAGAGGGAGGTGGTGTTAGAGATGGCGGTGGTGACCGGAAGAAAGAGAGGAAGGGTGGAAGGCGGAGGACGAGAAAGGGAAGATGACGTTGGAGATGACGGGGAGTGAGAAAGAGGGAAGAGATTACAAGAGAGGGGCGGAGAAGAAAGGGGGGTGTGGTTTTTTTCACGGTGGATACTGTGAGTGAGGGATTAAGAAGGGTGAAGATAAGAGAGACAATTTCAGGGGTATCCCCTCACAAATAATGCGGCAAATGGGCATTTTCACGGGGTAGATTATAAGTTATAGAAATCACAGCTTAATTTGGAACTGAGCATTTCTGTTAGTCGATGTATCCGATCGGGTCTGAACATCGAAAATTTATCTTGGGCCACAATTCAAATCCATGTGTCGCATGTGACAAAATGGTATCATGGTAGATTCCGCTCATTTGAGAAAGAAATAAGAAAAGATGTAGCAAATTATTACCTAAGGGTGCATTTGGTTATCGGGTTAGCATGAGTTAAACTAGAAGTAAGGTAAATCGTTTTTGTGTTTTGGTGTTGTGATAGAGGGTTAGTGATTAAGTGTGTTTTGGTGTTTCAGTGTTTTGAAGTTTGAAAAAGTGAGTAGTTATTGCGATGTAATTGTATCGGAGTTTGGAAAAGTAGTAGAAGTTGAGTAGTTTATAAATTTTAGATGATATATTGGTACAATATATTATTTTTTTGATGGAATGGATGAAAGAAAAGAGTGGTTAATATTTAAATAAAAAAGAGTGGGCCCCACAAGTGAGATAAAAGGGATTTTGGCAGTAAACCCCACAAAGAGGGGTTAATCCCAATCCGAACGACACCTAAGGCCATGTTCGGCTAGGGGTGTAACCCCCTTTGGGGTTTTAACCCCAAAACGTTCCTTTTTTCTCTCTCACGTGGGGCCACTCCCCTTTTCTTTTTTAATATAAATAAATCATTTTTCATCCATTCTAAAAAATATACTATACAATCATATCATCTAAAAATTATACATTACTCAACTTCTATCCACTTTTCCAAACTTCAATACAATCATATCACTCTTTATTACATTCGGAAAATGAAGCTTTAATTGAAAATTAATGATTTTTTTTGTAATTTATTCAAAAGATATTAATGAGAGCAGACACTTAAAATGCAAGTAGTTTTCACAACAGGGATGCTCCTGAGATCTCGCCCATCCAATCCCAATAAAAAGGATCAAACTAATCGGATTTGTAGGCTTGGTTCGATCAAACCAATCATATCCCCCCAACCACCATCCAAAAACGGATTCCCGAATTCTCGCGCTCCCGTATTGTTTTGGGACGTGGGCAAACCCATTATCTCCCTTCCAAGAAAACCCAACATTCCCAATCAAGACTCGATCTCCCCAATCGAGACCGTACAGAACCATTTGAGTCCGATCCCCACCCCTATCTTCTTTTCTCTACCGTAATTTGGGACACCAGAAAGCGCGGGAGAGGAAAAGATGTATATTAGATACCAACAATGCAAAGACATTGATAATATAGTGTATCTTAAAGATATTAAAAGTGCAGGAGAGGAAAGCGAGTTCTGTCCTTAATCATAACGTACAAAGCGTATTTTGCAGCAGTTTTGAATATCGATTTTAAATTTGTTCGTAAAATCACGGCTTATGTAATATTGTCTGAAATCATTTGCAAGCCAAACGTCAAGAGGTAAATTTGTCTGAGGGGTACCTGTGGAAACTTATTCTACGGGACCCTTAGGCGAATATATATTTTATTAAGTACCCCAAGGGAGCCGTGACTTGAGGTCACAACTTTCTTGGTAGGAAGCCGTCACTTGCAATCACAACTCCCACTCAAGGAAGCCGTGATTCCAAGTCATGGATGGGCTTGAATATAGCCCCAGTCGTGACCCGTCCCTCCCCCATGCATACAGAACCTCCTCCCCTTCCTTCAACGTCGTTGCCTCCTCCAGCACTTCCTCTCCCTTGCTGCCACCTCCTCCCATTCCACCCCCTCGAGCCGGTGGTCCCCTCATGTTCCCCCTCTTGCATGTTTAAAACGGTAATATTTTTTGTTTTATATATGCCACACAATGTCTACTTAGGAGTGGTGTTTTGTTCACATGTAATTTTAATTATTCTCATTTTTGAAGATAGTCAAAGGAATAGAAGTAATGTGCTTGTGCCATATTGGTGGAAGGATTTCTAAGGATGGCAAAGAAATCAGATACGAGGGAGGTCAGGTGAAATCCATAGGAGTTGGGATGGGTTCGACATTTAACGGATTGGTCGAGATGATTGCAAAATCATTTCGTCTTAACTTAACTAATGGTACAGAATGACGTGTATTTCACAGGATGTTGGAGACTAATGAGACATTTTTGGTTGATGTCAAGTATGATGGTGACATTGATGATATTTTGAACTATGCTGAGATGATGGGAGGCTCATACTGACCGGTTTTATTTACTGACATTTTATGCACAAGAGCTCCTATGTGTGTACGCCAAGCTACGACAACGACTCCAAGAACGCATCCTATTTCTCGTACATCAGATGTGACTAGACCCACCTTTGGAAGTGAGAGTCTTCATGTATCTACAACTCATGTGGAGATAGCCACAACAGTAAATTTGTCCCAACCTTTGGGATCCTGCCTGAATGACCCCATCTACACTATAGGAGATGATCACGGTCCCGAGATTGATCGTATGATGGAAGATACTCCATAGAACACTGATGATTAAATGGAAAATGATGATGGAGAAATGTTGAACGATGAGAACGAGACTGTACGTGTTGAATCTGACATTCTCTTTTATAATACACGAAGCAGTGATGGTTACATCCGAAACGGTGATGACGTGATGGGAATTCATGATGGACTGACAAGTTCAGATGAGTTAAGGAAATGTGATGACCTTCAAGTCAAAAGAAGACTTAATTTATTCAGTCGAATTGTTTCACATTAAACACTACTGCAATTTTGAGGTGCACGGATCTAACTGTCATGTATGGGTTATTTATTGTAGCGAGAAGAGCAGTGATTGTCTTTAGCAGTTGTGTGGACATCGTCGCCTACTTGATGGCCTCTTTGTGATTTCGAAATTAGATGCACCACATACTTGCTTGCATTGTATAGCAAACCAAGATTACCCTCAACTTGATTGTAACTTCATGGCACAGAAATTTCTGAATCAAATCAATGTCTCACCAGCCGTGAAGGTTTCATACCTGCAACAGCCTATTTGTGGTGAGTTCGAGTACATCTAAATATTGATGTTGATGAGTATATGGGCCCGTGGTATACATGACGGTGTCAACTAAACATCTATGAAGGGATCTTATGCCCCATTGGAGATAGGGAGATATGGTCAAAATTCACAACAGAGAAAATAATTCCAGATCCAACAAGAATACGATCCAAGGGTTAGCCCAAATCAAAGCAGATTTATAATGAAATGGATATATACGAGGATCCTGTTCAACAACAGTGCGGGGCTTGTCGTCGACTTGATCATAATCATCGACATAGTAATCATGGTCCACCAAGTGTAAATAAACGTGGCTTATGTCGGGAGAGTGGCCACAATAGAAGGAAATGTTCCAACCGTACTAGTTTTGCGATAACATTTTTTATACTCACTTCTCTTGTTTACTTTCTGGCAATCACCTATTTAACCATTCAAATTTTTAAATATTGCAGATGGATCTGGGTCCCATTGATCGATTTGTTTTACATCTACAGTGCTCTCATAGATTCGGAGCTCTTCGGCAGGGAGATGTGCGTGGTTAAAAAAATTCTACTGTGAGTTTTTATCATTATGTTTCATTTTGTTATCTGACATAATTCTTTTCTTGAATGTCCATTAGGTGGCGAGATGGTTGAGATGTCGATGTAGAGAGGGCATACTATGATATGCCCCCATTGATGAACGAATCGTGGACCATGTATATGATGCGGATTTTGCAGGAGTGATTCAATTGGACTTCATCTCACTCGATTGACACTTAATTACTGCATTGCTGGAGAGATGACGCTCATAGACTCATACTTTTTACATGCACCGGGAGAGATGACGATCACTTTGCAGGACATGGCTTACATATTTGGACTAGATATCGATGGACATCCCGTGATTGGATACACAACATCTCCTAGCTGGCCTGGACTATGCGAGATGCTTCTTGGAGTGAGGTATGAGAAGCCTAACATTAATGGTGCACGTATCCGCATGATATGGCTTATGGAGCATTTCTCCGTACTCCCAGAGTATGCTGATGAGGTGACCATTTGACAGCACACCCGTGCATATATACTACAGCTCTTGGGAGGGGTTGTCTTTTCGAACAAATCTGGCAATGAGGTTTTGATGATTTACCTTCCAATGCTCGAAGACATTGAGGTATGTGGACAACTATCCTGGGGATCTACATGCTTGAGTTTCCTTTACAGACAGTTATGCGTCGCATCCAAAGCAGAAGCAATGGATATCTGTGGCCCTTTGGCCTTATTGCAGTTATGAGCATTGGAACATTTTCACCACATAGTACCCTTGTACATCGGAGGCCCAATTGGGGGGGGGGGGGCTTAGGATGCCGTTGGGGGGCAGATTTCGATGTCACTACAGAGCCAACACACGTGATGCACCCATATCGAGATGCATTTGACCTTCAGACAACGTCACAGGTATGAAAATAAAACTAGCATGTTGTTACACTATAACTAGTTATCCATGATTCTAATAAAATTCTTTTTTTTCGTATGTTTTTTGGAGGCCTTACACGATAGGTGTGGTGCAGATGCTTCCTCCGTACTGCTTAGAAACACTAGATCTTCACGTTGCAAGAGTACCATTTATTCATTTTTGTTTGGTTGAGTTATACACTCCAGACCGTGTATTACGACAGTTTGGAGCAGTGCAAGGGATTCTAGGTCCGTGCAACACATGCACAAACTGCCCTCGATAGATCTTCGAGGGAAGATCAACGTTGACTGGATCCAAATCTATGCCAACTTCTTGGGGATGAGGGAGAACAAAAGGGATTATATTGTGGAGACGGTCCCTATAGTGCCAAAAGGAGATGGGGTAACAGATGACTACATGAGTTGGTATAACCGTATCACCCGACAGTTTATTAGTAGACATGGGTGTATAATGGACTTTGTTGTAAGTAACAATTACATTAACATTTCATTTTCAACATACATAGAATATGACTCAAGTCTTTCTCATTTTCAGGTATCGAGGTTTGGAGACATCCATCTAGCGAGGGATGACCCAGAACGTGTGGCATTTTTTACGGTTGATTTTGAATGGTGACTACTGGAAGCCATCGAGAGACTGTTTAGAGATGGGACAGATGATGATGAAGATGCTGGAGGAAATCAAGAAGGAGATTCTGCGGAACCAACTCTGATTGAGCGAGGTCGTGGATGAGGACATGGGCGGGGACATGAAGGAGCAAGAGTTGGAGGAGGTCGGAGGCGACATGTCGAAGCATCTACTGCTGATGATTTTTAGACTCCTTTTAAGGACCATTGCACCCTTGGTAGTCTGTCCACATCAGCCGTTCCGGTGAAGGAGAGGGGTCCTATTGACACCGACCCTTTACGTTGCTCTCCGCTTCGAGTACTTCATATGGACGACGTCACGGTTATCGATGGATCTATGATTTCACAGATTGATCAAGCTAGTCAGATCGTGTCCTCAAGCCAACTGCAACCTGAGGCGATACCGCATAAACCCGAGGAAAGACCACCAAAGCTTAGATTCTTTCGTAGAAGGAAACACGTGTGATGAACTTGTTTAACGTAGTGATATGTATCACAATGTATATTAAATGAAGAGCTTTTTATTATGTTATTTATGACTATCTTTCTTTGGACTAACGCTATAAGTATCTCGAAGCATAGATAATTGTGTTTATTGGCTCTATGTAGCTCTTGCCTCTCTATCGAAATCCAGTCCTACCACCTAATATGGGGAGTTGTTGTTCTCAAAGCAAACAAAACCGTGACTTAGATCACGATTTCCTTTGGAAGAAAGGTGCAACTTGTAAGTGAGAGCTTCATTCTTTCAAAGGAAGCCTTCACGACCCCTCCAAAAACCAACTCCCACTTGCTCACTTCACGTCAGCCCTCGTTCCCGTCTCCTTTCACCTTCCCTTCGCAGGAGGACCAAACCAACGCCCTGATCCAGCGAATCTTGGATCCACCTTCTCTTCTGTGCGGGAGATCATGGTCTAGATCAATCGGCAGGTTCCTTCCGAACGATGGGTTCTCCTCAAGATCCCAGCTTCAAGGATTCACTGGTCGTATTGGTCCTCCGCCCTTTGCTCGCCATCGTGTTCGTGCTCTCTGTGATCCTCCTGAGTTGGTACGTGGCGTGGAAGACCGTGTTGGTTCACGTCCCCCTCGTGCAGGAGGTCTGCGGCCTTCGCAAGAAGCAGGTGCGCTCCAAGCCGCCGGGGAGGCACCGCTTCTCGCGCTTCTACAACTCCCGCAACTCAAGGTGATCGCCGCTTGCTTGCTTTAATACTGTTATGGCATTTTCTGAATTGGGTCGCTTTAAAGTGCGATCTTTGCTTGGAAAGCTGGATTCCTGTAAAGGAATGGCGTTGCATTCTCCTCTCCCCTTTTCTATCTGGTCGTTGGTTGCAATGTTCGCGTTTGGGTGCCGGAGAATCTATAGGATTTATTGGTTGTTCGTGTTTGGGTGAAGTACTGGGCGTTTCTGTTCATTTTTGTTCTAATATAAGCATTTTGCCTCTAGTTTTTTGAGTCTTGGAGATTGATCAAAGGTTTAGCCATGACGGGGATTCTCATTGCCTGTAAAATAGGCGGTGTTATCATGATTTATCGAAATTAAAGTGCCTCCATTCCTCATTTCTTACATGATTTTAGGTCGAGAATCTATTTGGAATTGACATTTTAAGAATGTTGAAGAACCAATTGCACCTAAATTTTTACATCTAGGCAAACATTTGACGGGTTGCGATTTTGGAGATCTCCCAAGTGGTTCTTCGCTTCAGATTATACGCTCATTTTTTGAGACCAACACACGGGTGATATGATGTAAATACAAGATAAGAGAACATCCTTGAAATATCTAGCAATGAACCCTGTGAGTTTCATAGTTTATACAACTCCGTCCCAGCTCTTTGTCCAGCCCTTTGGGAGTTCCACTGTCTTAATTGCTCTAAAATGGGAAGCTAATGTTGTATCACTGGTTATTGTCGTTCACAGGTCATGACCAAACCCCATGCCTAAGATATGTCTTGGAGAAGGACAAAGCCATTGATCACGTGATATAGGTGAAAATCAACCCTTTCTTGCACTTCTCACACTGCGAGATTTTTTTTTGAAAGGACTCACACTATAAGATGTTCGTTCCGCATTTGAAAAAGGTTTAAACCGACTTCTACTAGTATAAGACACCATCAAGCATTCCTTGTTGGTTGGCAGATGAGCTGATCATGTATCTTTTCTTCCAATCCTAAAAGTATATATTTTCTTCCAGTAAGGATGTGGAGAATAGGAGCACTAGTTGGCCATTTGCTGTTTTTAGAGTAGTTAATTGAAACCATTTTCTGGCTTTTGCTTGTGAGGAGTGGTAAAAGGATTCATCAGTCAACCGTTCCATGTCATGCTTAGATTCAAAAACTTATGTCAGTTTCAAGAAAAACCAAGTCATAGTGGTTTTTTATTAAAGCTTCCAACTTTATAGAAAATTCCTTTTTGTTATTTGATACAGAAGCATGCCATGACAGGGAAGGGAACACTCCATTTTCTGCTCAATCTCTCTCACAACCACTCCACTTTTTCGTATCTCTTTACCCTCTAGTAAACAGAGATGAAACTTTGAATATCGTCAACAGTCGATGATCATTCTTGCAATTGTGGGTATACCTCATTAAATCACCTGTTCATGTGTATTGATGTGATTTTTCACTTCTGGTCCTCACTGTGATTTTTCACTATCAAACAAACTTGTTGATGGATCTTAAACCTCTTCATCCCATGCGTATCTTGTTTGAGTTCTGATTGCGATGGATCCATGGTCACATTAGCTCAGCCTGGATACCTGGTTAAATAATAACAAAGTTTTTCCCCACATCAAAGAGTGGTTAGACGCATGGGGCTGTTTCCTTAAAATAAATATGATTTTTTGCCATATTCTCAAAAGGTTGGATTAGAGTACTCCAAGATTTCCAACCTTTTACCAAGTAGTCCGTTGCTTGTGTTGGCTGAAGCCATCAAATGGCTATTTTCATTTTTTTCACCGCTAATTTTGGACATATTTAGTGGTTTGATCATTCTATCGCTTTCCAGTTCCTCTTCCACTATCAACATGGCAGGTGTCAGCGGGTGAAAATCTCAATCAGAACATTTTGGAACTTGTACTCAAGTACGATGTTGGCCCTCATGAGCTAACCCCACTTTTCTATGCGTGAGAATGCACACCAACACATCCAATATCATGCCTCTCAATCACACGAGCACATATACAAGGACAAGCACACAAAAGCACACAAGAACATGCATTCTTTAATAAACACACACAGTCTCGTAAATACCCAGGTATACCATCTTTATTATATTTACATTATAATAATGGCATAAACGTTTTTTGTATTTTGCAACAACTCTTTGGATACTGCAATACCTCTTTTCAGTCCTCACCTCTTCGGTTTCTTCAAAGTCCTTTCATTTTTCGTGGATGATGCCATGTCATTTGCCACGCCATCATTGGGATTCACGCTCCAATATGGGCCAATACAACTGTATTAATGTTCCTCCAAGTGCCCACTAAGCGTTTGTTAGCACTTGATCTTGTATCAAAAGGAAAACCACAATATCTGTGCCTTTTGTGTAGCACTCCTCCTTAGTCACCCATGCACTGAATGAAGTCATCTAAGACTTCCGATTTGTGGCTGCAAAGCCACATATGTGTCCATGAAACCTCGTCCATACATGCAAATTTCGGCTTTGAGACTTTGGTTTGTTACGTCTCCTCCACACCATCGATTAGGTATCCTCGAATGTTCATGATCTTCAAGGAATGCCTTCACGAGGTTTGTAAATTGATACAAGGTGGTATCCCGATCCCAGTTAGCTTCCTCCAATAATAAGTCTTCTAGTTGAGGAGAAAGATCCTCCGCTTCTTCTTGCTCATATCCTCCATGTGCTTGTCAAGAGTGTTCTCAACAATCATTTCATGCTGATTTTGTATGGTAGGAGGGACCTGTTTTGCCTCTATCATCCTTGTCCACATGGTACTCCTTTGGAAAATTGACATTGAATGTAGAATGCAGCTCTATTTGCACTTCTCGACAATGCAGTTGATTAGGAGAATGATCCAATACATCGTACTATCTTAAAAATCCATAGTAGCTAGGGGCATAGTAAGACATATCACGATACATCAGCGATATATCGGTATCGATAGGTGACCGATATATCACCGATATGGCTGATATTTTCCATTCCAAGGCCATTTTCTTCACAAAATCATCCTAATTTAGACGACATGGCCTCGATATATCGTCGATATATCGTATCGACACAATATCGATATTACCTACATTGTCTAGGGATGAGGCATTTATCTGATGCTTAGATTTCTCTTCTAAAATTTTGGGGTGTTGCATCATCATCATCATCACCTATCCCAACTTGGAATTCCACCAATTTCGGCTCTTGTCAATCATTTTCTTCATCTAGTGTTGGACATGTGCCAACACATTCTATGCTTCGTTCCATATCTCCTGATTCTCAAGGTAAAATGATATGCAATATTACAACGTCCTTTTGATTAGTCACGTTTTTGTTTGGAGCCAGCTGATTAGTCACTTTATGCAGTGCTGAGAGTTGCCTACCTATCGCAATTAATGGACTCTGATGTATAGTGGAGTGTGGTCTTATACATGTTTTAGCAAAATTGTTTATTATTCGTCTCACTCACTAAATTGTGCTGATTGATCGTCACATATTGTATGTAATGCATGTTTTATTTCTCATGTAATCACCATGTAATTATTTTTTAGTGATTAATGATGAAGTTTTTAGGCATACACCTATACAACAGAGGTCCTTTTCTCTTTAAAAAAAGATTGTTACATATTACCTCAGATACTCTTCCAGGCTACTTAAGGTCATATATAGCATTGTGAAGTTTGCATATCTCATTTAAAAAAATGAAGTCTGCATATCTTCTGACACTCCACCTCAACAGTGAACCTGTGATTGCTGTATATAAACATCCTTCTGCAAACCACTATATAAAAAAGGCACTTGAAGTCATGTTGGGAGAGCGATTAGTCTCGTATTAGAACAACAGAAAGGAGGATCCATAAGAGAGGAGTAACGTGCCACAAGAGAGGAGTAACGTGCCACAAGAGAGAATCTGTCCTGATAGTTCACCCTATATATATGAATGAATTCACATGCCACAAATCTAGCCTTGTAGCGGCCAACACAACCATCCGCTCTCTGCTTCATTGTAGACCCATTTGCAGCCAACTATAGAAGGCCCTGCTGGGCAATAAACAAGCTCCATGTGCCTCGCAACTGGAGTGCAGCCATCTCTTCCTCCGCAACAAGTCACGATCGACTGTTCTGCATAGTTTCCTGATATGTGCGTGGGATCGTAACATCTGATAATCCCACCACAAACTTCGTAAAACCATCTGATTGACGCCCTAATGGAACATGGCCTGAGAGAGGGTACATAACACATGTTGCCTTCTCTTCCGAAGTGTAATAGGCTGGTCAAGATCCTCTAAATGATTTGCCTCCTATACCATAATCTCCTAAGGAGATGTACTCTCACCTTGTAAAGTCTCATGCTGCATAGGAACATCAACGATGCCATCATTGGAAACTAAATGTTTAGGATTTATTGGGGTGCATTGGATGATAGGAAGGCACATGGGGTCCAGTAGTTGGCTTGCCAATGTTCACACGAAGCAAAGTCTGAGCCACACGAGGTGTGATAGGAGCAGGAGTTGAAGGAGGAGGTGGAATGTAGAACTCCTCACTAGATTCATAAGACGTCATCCTATCACCAGTGGGAGAAAAATACATAATAGACTCAAAGAATGTGACCTCAACACCGACATAGTACTTTCGTATGATAGAATCAAAGCGCTGGTATGCTTTCTGGGTCCGGGAGTAACCAACAAAGGTGCATTTGACAGCTTTAAGGGATAGCTTGTCATAGCCAGGAGTCATGTGATGGACAAAAGACGGCATAACCAAAGACTCGAGGTGTTAGAGAGATGTCTTTTCGAGAAATACACTCGAATAAAGAATCTTTTCTCCTAACATGGAAGACAACAAACAATTGATGAGACATCAAGCAGTAAGAACCACATCTCCCTAGTAAGAGTGAGGAGCATAACTCTGTATTGGGAGAGTCCTGATAACATCTAAGAGATGGTGGTGTTTGCCCTCAGGAACGCTATCCTGTTAAGAAGTGTAAGAACACGAAGTCTGGTGGAGAATCCCAAGAGACTTGAACTAAGATAATTGATCAGCACAAAAGTCTAGCATTGTTAGAGTCTCGGACTTATTTTTCGGCACAAATACCCAAGAAAGTTTATGAAAATCATCAACAATGACTAGATCGAAGATGTACCCTTGATGATCAGGGATATGACCGAGACACCAAATGTAAAAATACAACTCAAATAAAGAATAACTCCTACAATTCTAATGACAGGGAAAACTGGTACGATGATGCATCCCAAGCTAGGAAACTTCACACTAAAAATTGGACTGAGATGAAATATGAGGGAGGACTGTACACGACTTTTGTAGATGAAGATGACCGAATTGAAGGTACCACATGTACGAAAAGATTGATCCAATATGAATAGAATATCCACCATCAAAAGAGACTGGACCAATACGATGCAAACGGAAATTTGCACGTCGACGAAAAAATAAAATAATTTTGAACGGTGGATTTGGTGGAGAAAATAGAGGGGTTGAGGAGAAGAAACTCGTCGGGAATACGAGGGGTTTGGAGAAGAAGAACACGTGCAGACCACGCAGGGGAGAACGAGAGAGACGGAGATAGAGATAAAGATCTCAATTTTATATCAACTGAACTGCCCTAAAACAATGGCCCATCATCCCTTTATATAGGAGGGATGAGATTACAAAAATAGAAATTTAACTAATTATCCTAAATTGACTCTAACTGACTAATTTGAAATTCAAGTTTGAAATTGACTACTAATTTGGAGATCACACGCGATCTCATTATTTAATTTAAAATCCGACGACTCAAATAAACGTAAATAAAATTAACGGCTAGAATTAAATAAATATTTGATCCTATACTTCGGCTCCACGCTGCATCACAATCTGTGGGGTTCCCCTTGCTTACGTACATCTAATCACCCAACCATGAGTATATCTTGAAACATAAAAGGAGATGAGCCAAAAATAAGATAATTCAGATACTTGGTAAATTGAGTGACAGATGATAAATTCGTAGAAAATTTAGGTGTGTGTAGCACAATTTGAGACTTGATAACCTTGAAGACTTGAGGGAGCTTAATCACGAGGAGCTACTGGAGAGATCGATAACACAAAAACTATCATGGAGGAAGATAAGAAGAGTATTGCTGAATGGAAGCAGAGATCGTGACACTCTTGGCTGAAAGAAGGCGACGCTAACACTTCGTACTTCCACAGAGTTGCCAGTGGGAGGCATCATCATAGTCATATCTGTTCGGTGGTGGTGAATGGGAACCGAGTGAAGGGTGATGATGAGATGAGGAGGGCCATAGCGGAGCACTTTCATGAATTTTCACGACGAAATGCCTCTAGATTGTGGAGGTGGTCTGGGCTTGAGGCCCCCACTTTATCTGTCCAGCATGCAACTCATGTGACCCAGAGTGTGACCGCAGAGGAGGTGAAGGTGGCGGTGTGGAACCTTAACGTTGATGGGGCTTCGGGTTCGGACTAGTTTCCTGTCTTCTTCTTTCAAGAGTTTTGGGATCTAGTAGAAAGGGAGGTGGTTGATGTGGTGGAAGAATTCACTAGTACTAATGCTGACTTTGACAGACTTAATATGGCGCTGATTTTCCCTCTACCAAAAAAAGATGTCTCAGAGAATATTGAGGACTTCCGTCCCATCGCGCTCTCCAACATTATTTACCTCATTGTGGTGAAGGTCTTGGCTATTAGATTGAACTGTGTCATGGATCACATCATCTCTCCGCTTCAAAGTGCCTTTATTCCGTGTAGATAGATTGTGGACAACCTGGTTATGGCATATGAGATAAGTGCCGATTGGAAAAGATGAAATTCGAAGGGGGTGGTTTGGAAGGTGGACTTTTCCAAAGCATACGACACAATAGACCGACGCTTCTTATGGATGGCGATGTCGAGATGTGGTTTTCCAGATAGTTGGATATCGTGGATGAAACACTGTGTTACCACGACATTTTATGCACTGCTTGTCAATGGAAGACCTAAGGATGGTTTCTTTTAACCACAACGATGGGTTAGACATGGTCGTCCCCTTGCACCGATGTTATTTGTGATTGCGATCAATGTTCTGGCGTGTATGATGACCCATGTGACACAAGGTGAGATCTCGTCTGGATATAGTAATGATGTAATATCTATTCCTATACTGCAATATGCAGACGACACTATCTTCTTCATCAACGAGGGTAAAGAGGAAGCTAGATGCATGGATCTGACTGTGGAGATTTTTGGGAACTTTCTGGGCTGATACTAAATCATAACAAATCTATTGCGGTCCCATTAGGTCACTCTGACTCTGATGCTTTTGATTGTTATTCCATGCTTGGCACTGAGAGGGGCTCTCTCCCAATGCACTATTTAGGGCTTCCCCTGATGGACGCCGATGGTACTCTTAAGATGGCAGATTGGCTTTCGGTCATTGAAAAAATGGAAAGAAAACTTGCAGGTTGGAAGGCATCGATCATCTCCCGAGGAGGTCATTTGGTGCTGGTGAAAGCGGTTCTCTCTACTATTCTCATTTAATTCATCTCATCACGTTTACTTCCTGCTGGGATTAGACGTAGACTGAAGGAACTCATGAAATGTTTTCTTTGGGGGAAAACGGGCCATGATGGTCATGGCCTTCTTATGGTTGATTGGGACAATGTTACATTACCCTATGAGGAGTGATGCACCGTGGAATCAAAATATAGGGCCGCATATTTATTTTATATTATCCGTCAATTTTACTTACGTTTATTTAAGTCATCGTATTTTTAATTAAATAACGAGATCGCGTGTGATTTCCAAATTAGTAGTCAATTTCAAATTTGAATTTCAAAATAGTCGGTTAGTCAGTTAGAGTCAATTTAGGATAATTAGTTTGAATTTGAAATGGTTGCTATTTTTGTAACCTCATCCCTCCTATATAAAGGGATGAAGACCTATTGTTTTAGTCAGTTCAGTATGTTATAAAATTGAGAATTGTTCTCTATCTACTCTCCTTCTCCCTCTTCCCACGCGTGATCTGCACGTTTCTCCTCTCCATCCCTCGTGTTCCCGACGAGTTTCTTCTTCTCAACCCTTCCAATTTCTTCCACAAAAAATCCACCGTCAAAATTTAATTTCCAACGTCGCGCCAATTTTCAATCCACATCATTTGGTATCAGAGCATGGCATCTAGGTCGTCCTCACGATCTGGCGATCCCTCTCGTCATTCACGCAGAAAATCCAACGGATCTCGCCCCAACGACCGTGCATGGCGTGCTGAAGTTAGACAAACACTATTGAACATGCACCAAATTCTTTCACAGAATAGAGAATCAATGACGCAACGCATACAAGGACTCATCACCAAAAGAGACGGTGAAACTTTCGTCCAATTTCTTGATGAAGAGAGCCAAGAAAATTATACCGACAACGACGAACTGCTCGCTGTCCAGACAGTTTCAGAGGAGAAAAACAACGAAACGCCCGCTGTCCAGCCCGTTTTAGAGAAAAAAAGGCCGAAAAGCTTGCTGTCCAGGATGTTGCAGATCAACCACCATCGCCCGATATCATCCCCGATGGCAGTTCCAACCCCGCTGCCGCCCAACCTTGGCAACCCCGCACCCTCGGGTCCCCTTCTCGCAGCCCCTGCGGCTCCAGCCTCGCCGCCAACCCCGCCAACACCCACTGCCCCCACCGCCACAACGCCTGCGGAACCAACCCCGCACCTCGAGCCCGCACATATCCCTCCCTTCACGGCAAATCCCCTCCATCTTCCCCCGGTGCCATCGCCACCCCCTTCCCCGCATCCCTTCTACGCGATTCCAACGCCACCGCCACCCGCAAAACCTGCCACAGAACCTCCGCGCACTAACCCTCACGGCCCCGCCTCCCCAACCCCGGCGCCTACCCAGGTCTTCCCGATCCTTGCCATACCGCCGGCGGCCCCTCCCGCGACCCCCACACCCCCAGTCCCCCGCCCCGAAGCCCAATCCTCCTTGCTGTTTCATTCCGCAGACCACCTCCCTCTCCTCGCCAACCCTCCTCCACGCGTGCGAGCCACGCCTCTTCCTCCCCCTCCTCTCCCGTTCTGTTTCGCCGCCCCCTCATCATCTCCATCCCGCAACCCTGTTCCCGCATCCAACCCCCCCTCACGCTCCTGCAGGCCGTCTGCATGCTCGCCCTCGGGATCGCGCGCACCGCCCTCACCCCCTGCGCGCTCGCCGCCAAGCCGATGCCGTAGTCGCCACTGTCCACATAGCTTGCGCGAGAAGAGAGGGAATACCCTAACGAGAGGTCCGAACGTTAAGGGGTTCGACTTCCGTGAAATGTGGGAATGGGAGTTCACTTGGGAAAATTGCAAGAAAAATTCCCCATGCAAAAGTTTTTACTCAAAAGGGAATTGCAAGAACTCCTCTTACGAAATTTGCTTATGTGAAGGGGCGCGAAAATTGCAACTAACCCCCCTGTGGCGGAAATATTTTAAAAGAAGTGCTGAAAGAAGGAAATTTGGGAGACTTCCTTATCCTATTAGGACTAGGACCAATGGTTTCTCCTATTTAAAGACCCCTTGGCTCCATTCATTGGCCACATCTCCTCCTCTCCTTTCATTGTGCTATTGCTTTGCCGTGGATCCTCCAAAAGCCATGTTGTTCATGCCTCATCAATTTTTCAATCACCGCAATGGGAAGACAAGGTTCATGAAGACGCCACCATTTTCGTCGCACATGTTCTTCCAACATGAAGTGGACGATCCCGGCCACTGCACCAACGCTATCTGGGCTCCACCGTTCGCTCCACATCTATTCTTCCACGAGGCGAACAAGAAAATTGACATCAAATCGGGAGGCTTCGAAGATCCAACAATTCGTCGGGAGACGAATTTTTAAAAGCGGAGGAGAGTTGATGCAGCGTGGAATCAAAATATAGGGCCACATATTTATTTAATATTATCCATCAATTTTACTTACGTTTATTTAAGTCGTCGTATTTTTAATTAAATAACGAGATCGCGTGTGATCTCCAAATTAGTAGTCAATTTCAAATTTGAATTTCAAAATTAGTCGGTTAGTCAGTTAGAGTCAATTTAGGATAATTGGTTTGAATTTGAAATAGTTGCTATTTTTGTAACCTCATCCCTCTTATATAAAGGGATGAATGCCTATTGTTTTAGTCAATTCAGTATGTTATAAAATTGAGAATTGTTCTCTATCTACTCTCCTTCTCCCTCTCCCCACGCGTGATCTGCACGTTTCTCCTCTCCATCCCTCGTGTTCCCGACGAGTTTCTTCTTCTCAACCCTTCCAATTTCTTCCACCAAAAATCCACCGTCAAAATTTAATTTCCAACGTCGCGCCAATTTTCAATCCGCATCAAGGAGGGAGGATTAGGGACCCAACAATTGGACTCGATGAATGAAGCTCTTCTTTTAAAATGTGTCAGCATGATTTAGGGCGGTGGAAATGATCTTCGTTGGAGACTCATTGAATTGATCTATGGTATTGGAATTCATCACTTGTTTCCTCGTCAACTTGATTCCGGACCGTCAGCTTTCTGGAAAGGGATTATATCAGTGCTCCCCGGTTCCGATACCTCTTTAGATTGTGCCTTGGGGATGTCAATTCATTTGGATTCTGGTATGATGACTGATCAGGTAATGGAATGCTCTCATCGAGTTTCCCTCGCCTTTTGCTTTGGCAGCCAATCGCGATGCAAAGGTGGTAGAGTGTTGGGTCGACGGTACCTGGATGCCCAAATTCTTGTCTGACTTCTCTGACCAACATCTCTACGACTTCTTGCTTCTATTGGACTTTATAATACATATTGAAAGGTCTGTTGCTGGGCGGGACCACTGGGTTTGGAAGCACAATTTCTTTTTAGTCAAAAATGCATACAAAATAATCACTAGACCGCCTTCGTTTAGGACAAACTCTTTAACTTGGGATTGCAACTTTATCTGGAAGCTGAAGCTACTGAGCATGATTGATTTCTCTATGTGGCTTTTCCGTAGAAAGCGCATCATGACCAGAGACCGTTGGGATAGATTTTTTATGGTTATTTTCAAACGGATGCCCTCGCTGTGAGATGCATATTTAGACACTTGATCACCTTTTCTTTCGCTATCAACGAACTTCCCCTATCTAACAGGATCTGGAGACGGACTGACTATCTGTGTAGAACCTGGACTTGTTTTGGAACTCCCTATTTGAGGCCAGAGACCGGTCTAGAGAGGACCTTCTTCGGTCTCTCTCAATTGTCTGGGCGATTTGGTTAGCTAGAAAGAACAATCTGTTCTGTTCCTCTCGTTTCTATGCCTAGAATGTATTTTTTCACTCTAAGGCTCTTCTTAAGTCTTGTCTACTATAAGTCTTTCTACATCTTTGTACGGTTGTACCCATCTATTAATAAATGCTGTGACGGACACCTTAGTGTGTTTCTTTTGTTCTAAAAAAACAATCTGCGGATGCTTGGAAGGTGTCCACTGAATCTCTCACTATCCTGTAGTAGAAGAATGTCTCCCATCAACAATGACAATAGATGGACCATGACATATAGATGATAAGATACATAATCCATGATCTATTTTGAAATAGCAATAATATGACATGTAGTAAGTACTTAATTTGTGGTGGAGGCATCGATTTTAGATGAGGTTGGAGGATCACCAGTGTTCAGAAAAGCGGGCCAGGCGGTCGCATATGCGAGCGCATACGCGTAGTCGGTGATCAGATCGAACCACATAGACAATATTCGGTCTATATGCGGTTTTGGTGCATATGTGGCCGACTAAACCGCATATGCGATCGCATATTCAGCCGCCTTTTGGATAGATCCCCTCCCTTCACGCTTTGTCTTCGACTGTTGTTGTTGCCATTTAAGATTCAACTACTACTAATACGTGCAGTAAAAAATAAATGTTATTTATTTAATTGCTACTGTTTATAGAAAATATTTTTATGCTACTTCCGAAAAAAATAAAATTTTATTTTTATTTAACGGGTTCAAACACTGATGCTGCATGTTCTCCTTATTTATTTTATTTGATTTCAATATAGTTTAGTTTTAGAATCTGATACATCTTCTTTCGTGAAAAATATATCTATGAGTCATTTGCTTTATTAATTCAATACTTTTCTCATTTGTTCATATATTCTGCAACAACTTGTGTTAAATTTCCTTGCTACTTGTCATCTCATTAACACTTGATAAAAGGGAATTCAATTATTAATTCGATTGAAATATAATGCTTCACATATAATTTTATTTAGTTAATTCTTATAGCAATATAAAACGTGTATCTAACAAAAATTGATTTATTATTGTTGTTGGAGTATAAGTTGTATGCGCCTATTGTGTTGTAGCAGGGTAAATGGATCCTGGAGAAGATCCATTTACCCCATCCAGTGTTTAGTCCCACATGGACCAATGGTGGGACTTGGAGGCTCTGGGAAGGCTATATAAGGAGCCATAGACCTCCTGTACTCATTGAGAAAGTGAATAGAGAAACACGCCCCTTAGAGGGCTTCTCCCGTGGTTTTATCCGCTCCTCACGGAGTAGGGTTCCACGTAAAATCATGGTGTTCTCATGTTTGATCTTTCTTGTTCTTTATGCTCTGTTTATCATTCCGCTTACGCATTCTTCATATTTTATAACATGGTATCAGAGCGGGTTCGATTCTCGGAGTTTTTTTTTATGTTCATGTTTTTTTTTCCGAGATTCGATTCATTGTTTGTTCATGAAGATTTTTTTAAGATCATGTTCAAGTTCGTCGGGTTTCTTGAACCCCTAAAATATTTGTCAATCATCCTGGCGGCACCTCCTTAAGAGGCTTCCATGGTCACGGGCGTTATCTAGCCCTTGCTCTCCTCCAGAGCGCATACAGGCGACGTGTGACTGCGTAAGGCAAGTCTCCAGGCAACGCGTGTTCGCGCTGTGCGCCCCATCTTCGGCAGCACCACCAAGCGGCTCCGCCTCCATCCTCCCACGCAGCTTCAGGCGCCGCCGCCCCAAAGGCCCTGATGGCGTCCCAGGCGACGAGGCGACTCCTCCTCCTGGCGAACCCTACAACTGCACAGACCTGGCAGCGCCATCGACCAGGCCCATCTTCGACCTCCAGACGATCCAGCCGGAGCCCGCGCATCTTCCCTGTGAGCGCGCATCTCGCGCAACCCACAGGACATCCAGCGGTCTGCATCTCGGCCGCGAACGCCGCCCTCCCAACTCCAGGCTGCCGCACGACTCCTGGCGGCATGCTCCACGAGCGGCGCTGCCGCCCTAGTCCACTCCCAAGAGCGCGATGGCGCCATCCTTCTTGCGATCTCCTGCGCTGCTCTCCTCTTCGCGCGATGCAACCCTCCCATCTTCTGCGGCGCAAGACGAAACCCTAACACGGGGTGCGACGACTGTTAAGAAAAAAGGGGGTTCCCATGTGGGAACCCTAATATGAGCGCGGGTCCGCCTTAAAAAAAATGTGTGTTGAAAGTTCAACAGTGGGCTGGAAAAAAAGGGGCCTCATTAAAAAGAGAGAGAGAGAGGCAGTGAGTTGTTGTAAAAAAAGGTGGAGGTTTGTTTTTTTTCCAAAAAAAATGAGGAAAAAAATGCGCGTGCAATTAAAAAAAAGAAGCCGTACGCATTAAAAAAATTTGATGATGCAAAAGCCGAAAAAAATGGAACGGCTTACAAAAAAAGAGAAAAAAAAGAAAGAAAAGCCGAAAAAAAAACAACGGCTTAAAAAAATGGCAGTTTAAAAAAATGATGATAAAAAGCCGCAAGTTTCATGTTTACCCCTATTGACGCTTTCTTCTCCCAACTTTGTCGATATTCATGATCCGACAAGATTGGGAGAAAGGGGGAGTATATGTAGACTCACAGGTCTGTTCATGATCCAGATTCCAGATTCAGATGCCAGTCTCCAGACCAGCCAGTTGATCAGACTCTACAGTTGTTCAGACTCGACGATCATTGTTTCCGAGTCAAGTTTCAGACATGCACGAGTGTGCGGTCATTGTCAGATGAGCATATGTTGCCATCATTGTTAGAGGTCCCCATCATTCTTCTTGTTGTCAGTCCAGAGTTTTCATGTGAGCCATAGGGACTCCAGAGCAGAGGACCATTCCCTATGCCATTGAGAGCAAGGGTTTTCATGTGGTATCATAGGTACACCAGAGCAGTGCACCATTCTCTGAGCCAGATGGGAGAGACCCAGTTCTCTGATGAGGAGACTTCAGGCGCAAGTTCAGACTCAATGGTCAGATTCCGAGTCTTCAGTTGACTCACACTCCAGCCCGTTCGTCCTCCTCACCTGCACGACATGAGAAGCAACGTCCTCGACTGCAGCAATGTGTGCGTTGGGTTGATATTGTCCGTAGTGTCCTGTAGCGTTGAGTTGAGTTTCTTTCTGTTTGTCCAAGCTGAGCATTGCATGCTCCAGCTTGAGGGGGAGTGTTGGAGTATAAGTTGTATGCGCCTATTGTGTTGTAGTAGGGTAAATGGATCCTGGAGAAGATCCATTTACCCCATCTAGTGTTTAGTCCCACATGGACCAATGGTGGGACTTGGAGGCTCTGGGAAGGCTATATAAGGAGCCCCAGACCTCCTGTACTCATTGAGAAAGTGAATAGAGAAACACGCCCCTTAGAGGGCTTCTCCCGTGGTTTTATCCCGCTCCTCACGGAGTAGGGTTCCACGTAAAATCATGGTATTCCCATGTTTGATCTTTCTTGTTCTTTATGCTATGTTTATCATTCCGCTTACGCATTCTTCATATTTTATAACAATTGTTATATCTCATAATAGTTTTTTGTTCTTATATTTTTGAAATGCTTTACTTGAAATCATGTCGTAGTAAAAAGTCCATGCATTATATTTCATCTATTATTATTTTTTCGAATATAAATATCTAATAATTGAATTTATTATTTTTATTTTAATTTTTTTATTAAAATAATACAAACCACATAATCCGCATATACTTCCGCATATTCGCTTACTCGCTTCAGACCGCCTGACCGAACAAATACTGCATACCGACTTTTCGAACCTTGAGGATCACTAGTAGAACTTATGGAAGAATCCATAATCTCCCTCAAATAGGAGACAAAATCAACATACTTTTGATCAACATGAGTGGTAGTTGACTCAAACTGTTCAACAACACTAGCAGATGCATGGTGTCTATGCTTCTGATAGCATGTATCTTACAGTGCCCTATATAGTTGCAATATGTGCACTGCAGGTGAGGGCGTCCACCTCCTCAGTTATGGACACCACACCCTCTGAACTGTGCTGAACCTTCTCTACCGTGAGATGCGGTCATAGAAATCGAGTTATGAGTAATAGCTGTAGGGGGCACTGTGATCCTGTTCAATCTACTGTAAGCCTCCATGGGAGGTATAGAAGCTCTAGTAAGACCTGACTATGAGCGGTATTATGCTGGGGGATCAAGGACCTCAAAAAACAAGCCCCACTATTATGGCATTCTTGTAAGCCATCTACTGCTTGGTACTCACACTCAGAGGCATGAAGCTATGGAACTTCTCGAACATGCCCCAGAACTAGGAGTGGATTGCATGGAGAGGGAGACCATCCTGCTTGGTCATGAAGATGCTATATGAGAGATGGAGGATCTTTCACAAGGTTTAGGAAAGCGGTATGCGTATGCATTTTGATATGCCACTGAATATTGAATAAGCAGTATGTAGGGGCATATGTGGGGTATACACATTTCTAAGCGATTTCTAATTTTTAATTTAAAAATAAATAAATATCTATGAATAACATTACTACTGAATTTATGTATCTAAGTGGAGTTAAAGAAGATCTAAGAAAAACAGTTCATGTTAGATGGTTGATGTTAAGATATTTCTACTTTCTATGTATCTTTCCGTTTATTATTTTTTCTCTTGTCTACCATATTTAATTTACCCATAAGTCTCTCCCTATATAAGAGAGCCTGGGGTTACATGAATAAACAATTCTCTTATTTCCTCCAACATGGTATCAGAGTGGCGGTCCTAGACCGGAGCTCTCGAACCCCAAAACCCTAACCCTATCTTCAGCCCTCTTTCCTTCCTTCCGTGTGCCGCCGCAGCCCCAACCGCCCGCGCGCCTCCGTCGCTCGCCACCCTCGCGCGCCGCCTTCCTCACGCGTCATCCTCACGCGTCACCCGTGCGCAGTCTTCAGCGCACGTCGTTCTTCTTGCGCCACTGCCCGGCGCGCCTCTCCTCGCCGCTCTCCAGCTTGTGCGGCAGTCCTTGTGGGGCGCGCATACACAACTATCTGCACGCGAGTACGCCGTTGTCTTGAGTACGCCACCCACGCTCCTTGCGTGTCGGTTTCGTCAATTGGATGATGGGTTTGTGTGCATGAGCCTGCACTTGCATACAAACCCACATATGTCTATATAGACATACAATCTTTGGTCTACAGAACCCGTAGTATTCTTCTTCCGGCAATATGTCTGAGAACAATGTTGATGTACCTGCCACGAGCGCATTTAAAGGTTCAACGCCTACTGTAAAAATGGACGGGATAAATTATGAGCTCTGGGCTATGCAATTCATGATCCTGATGAAGTGAAATGGTAAGAAGCATATTCTTATGGAGTCGATGGAGAAGATTGGGGTGAATGCCTCGTGGGAGGCAGACGATGCCTATTCCAAGGTCTGGCTTTATGGTACATTGACGATCGAGATCGCCAATGATGTATTACATCGGCCTACTGCCAAGGCGATGTGGGATATCCTCGCGGCGACCTATTCTCAAGTGAGGAACGAAACGAGGATCCTCTAACTCCAGCACGACATATTCACTGTGAAACAGAATGGACGTCCTCTGCACTCATTGTATACATCCTTGCGTGGGATGTTCGAGAAGCTCCATAGTTTCATGCCTTTAACGGCTACTCTAGAGCAACAGAAGACATATAAGAATGCTACCATGGTTGGGATATTCTTAGCAGCCCTTGATCCTGAATATGATGCTGCTCGCTCTCAGATTCTAGCAGATGCCACTATACCCCCTATGGAGGAAGCATTTCGCAGGCTCAACATAATCATTATTCCGCCCACCACCTCCAATCAGACTTCCTCAGCCATGGCAGCTTCTCGAGGGAGAGGAGGTCATTTTAACTTCCGTGGACGTGGACCTCGTGGCAGAGGAGGTCGCGCTCGTCAGCCATGTACTTTTTGTCATTGCCCAGGGAATACTGAGGAAACATGCTATTCCAAGCACGGGTTTCCCGCGTTGGCTCGGGTTGCAGGGCAGATTGAATCCCTTGTTGCTTCCACTTTAGATCAGAGGTTTTGATCACCTTGTGGCCAGATTGATGGATATTATACCTCCTTCCGCATCACCATCATCGGCAGATCATTCGGATGTGACTGTCTTTGCTTCTGCCAGTACCTCTGCTATAGCAAGCACCACAGGTTCTTATGTTTTACATCATGTCATGGGTCTGATATTACAGAGTGTATCATGGACTCCGGTGCAACACATCATCTCTGTAGAGACCATGGCCTCAAATTTTGGTGAAATTTGATCGAATTTCTGTCGAATATCGATATCTTGTTGAAATCGAAATTCAACCGAAATGGCCGAAATGATCGAAATATGAGGGTCCTAGTACAAAAAATGGCCGAAATGACCGAAATTTAGATCGAATTTTGACCGAAATTCCACTGAAATTCCGTTTCGGTTGGTCACTGAAATGGTGACCGAAACCAACATTTAGGGCCTTGGTAGAGACAAACATCAACTTTCATCATATAAACAGGTTCAGTTAGGAAGAACAGTTGTGATAACTGATGGAACTCATTCCCCAATCATAGGACATGGGGAGATTACTTTGACGCCTTCGATGCGTCTACAGAATGTGCTACACGCTCCTGATTTCTCTATGAATTTGCTTTCTATTAGTCAGATTACAAAGGATTTGCATTGCAGAGCCATTTTTAACCCATCATCTCTTGTTTTCAGGACATTCTTATGAGCAAAGTGACTGGGTATGGTCGTGAGCACGGTGGCATTTATCGCCTGGTTCAGACTCCTTATGCTGGCTTATATTTTCATTCGTCGGGATCATCCTCTCCTTTCACATAGCATCTCCGGTTTAGTCATCTCCCTCTTCAGATGTGTTAGTTGGGAAAGCATCATCGGTCTGTCTTTCCTAATCGTCAGAGTCGGAGCAGCAACTCCTTTTTTAAGCTATTTCATATTGATATATGGGGTCCGAGTCGTGTGCCTGATCATTAGGGACACACATTTTATCTTGTAGCTGTGGACGATTTTTCACGTTTCTCATGGGTATTTCTTTTGAAAAATAAATCTGAAGCAGGGAATGTGTCAAAACCTTTATTATTGAAGTGAAAAATGTTTTCTCTGCCTCTGTGAAGTTTGTGCGAGCTGACAATGCTTTGGAGTTTTATACTCGTGATTTGTCTCATTTTCTTTCATCAAAAGGGATTATTCATCGAACTTCTTGTCCCTACACCTTTCTGCAAAATGGCATTGCTGAAAGAAAGCATCGTCATGTGCTTGATGTTACTCGGTCTCTTCTCATTCAGAGTCATGTACGATATTCGTTTTGGGGAGATGCTGTTCTCACAGCATGCTATTTGGTGAATCGTATACCGTCGTCTGTCTTGGGTGAGAAGACTCATTTCTCTATAGCTTTCTCTGAAAAGAAGTTATTCTCCCTCACTCGTCGTGTGTTCGGATTTGTTGCGTTTGTTCACAAGCTGTCTCCTGGTCTTCACAAGCTCGCCGCTAGAGCTGTCAAATGTGTGTTTGTTGGATATTCTAGGACTCAGACGGGATACCGGTGTTATGATCCTTTGTGTAGAAATACTATATCAGTGCTGATATCACCTTCTTTGAGTCAGTAATGTACTTCTCCCCTACAAGTGATCAGTTAGCTTCATCAGACTTGGATAATGAGATTTACATGCCACCTCCTCCCATGCATGCTGGACCTACACCACCATCTACTCCACCACCACCTTCTCCACCACTACCACCCCCTCCACCACCACCTTCTATCCAATCACATGTGCTACTTGTTCCATCCCTACCTAAGTTCTACACTCGTCGGACTGCACTTGCTCATGGCCATCGCCCAGCACTCACGGAGCCCCAGGTTTGTTCTGATAACATAGCTTCTTGCGATGGGTCTGGAGTTGTATCGGTACATGAGTCATTGCAGGAAAATAACACGCAGCTGGAGGGCATTTTATCTGACCTGGATATTCCTATTGCAGTTAGAAAGCAGAAGCACTCTTGTATTTCTTATCCCTTAGCATCTCAGGTCTCCTTTCATTGTCTGACAGGGGATTTTCAGAAATTTGCAGTTACTCTATCTGCCGTGGACATTCCGCGAAGTTATGAGGAGGCATTGAAGGATAGTCGTTGGCATTTAGCTATGGAAGAGGAGATGTCAGCGCTACAGTCGCGTGGTACGTGGAGTCTTGTTTCTGCTCCAGTTGATGCATCTGTTGTGGGATGCAAATGGGCATGGATCGCTATAAGGCGAGACTTGTGGCACGTGGGTTCACCCAAACTTATGGGGTGGACTATCAGGATACTTTCTCTCCGGTGGCCATGCATTCTACATTGCGTATTCTTCTTTCCGTTGCTGTGTCACGAGATTGGCTCTTGTATCAACTTGATGTGAAGAATGCCTTCCTTTACGGATATCTTCAGGACGAGGTCTACATGCAGTAGCCACCTGGGTTTGCTGTTGAGGGGGAGTGTCAGAAGGTTTGTAGACTACACAAGGCCATTTATGGCCTTAAGCAGAGTCCAATGGCATGGTTCCAGAAGCTCTCGGACTTGATAGAGTAATAAGGAGTTGTGCAATCGACTGCCGATCACTCCTTGTTTGTGTAGAAGATACGGAGAGGTATTATTGTCATTCTTGTGTACGTTGATGACATTATTGTTACAGGAGATGATGAACAGGGCATTCAGGGAGGTAAAAACTTCCCAGGTCATCAGTTTGTGACCAAGGATCTTGGACATCTACTTTACTTCCTTGGGCTAGAGTTTGCCATGAACCAACGTGGTCTGGTGATGGCACAGAAAAAGTATGTTACAGATCTCCTCTCAGAGACAGGCATGGCAGATTGCATGCCTGCCACTACTCCCATTGCCCCGAGCATGAAGTTATATGATGATGACACTGAAGAGGTCGACAAGAGCAGATACATGGAACTTGTTGGGTAAGCTACTATATGTGATTATTACCAGGCCTGGCATATCCTTTGCTGTGAGCAAAGTAAGCCAGTTCATGGATCAACCGAGACAGATACATATGGATGCAGTCCATATGATTCTAAGATACCTGAAGAATTCACCTAGTACAGGACTTTTTTCAGCAAGGGCACATCTCTCTCAGTTACAGCATGTGCATATGCAGATTATGCTGGATGTCCAAAGGATAGAAAGTCTACCTCAGGCTTTGCTGTGTTTATAGGGAATTCCCTGGTCTCCTGGAAGAGCAAAAAGTAGATTGTGGTTGCCAGATCGAGTGCTGAGTCAGAATATAGGGCTATGGCACATGCGAGTAAATAGATGATGTGGGTCAAATCTGTCCTTACTGACCTGACTATAGAGGTGCCTCTCCCCATGAACCTCCAATGTGACAATCAGGCTGCTCTCTTCATTGCCAACAACCCCGCATTCCATGAGAGAATGAAGCATATTGAGGTAGATTGTCATTATACTAGAGATATGATCCATAAGGGTCTGATTTCTACCTCTCATGTTAGTTCAGGAGAACAAACTGCAGCCTAGGATTACAGGAATAAACAATTCTCTTATTTCCTCTGACAGTTGAGTATATGCTTTTAATTGCCTAACATTTAATAAAAAAACATTTAGTCATAAAAACTTCACATATTAGATGATTCATAATAACAAAACTTCATTACACATACATGCACTACATGAGCAAATCCTCAATAGGCACATATTAAAATATTTGACAATACATTGCATATGCTCATGAAAACAATACACGAGATAAACATAATGGTATAATGCATTGCAATTGTATACAAATGCACGCCATATTCTTACAATTGAATGGAGGAAGAGGCAGATGTACGGAATTAAGCACTTGAATGAGAGGATTAGAAAGTTGGAGACACTGGAGCAATATGTGGGGTATATGCGGGATATGCGTGGTATATGCGGGCCGCTTATGCCGGGAGGACGCACAATGCACTGATTCATGAAATCGATTTGATCTGCATGACACACGAGCATATGCGGCCTCATATGCGGCCGATTTCATGAACACCGATCTTTCATCTCATCCTTCACATGATTATATTTTTTTTCGAGGTAAGGAAGAGTTGTAAGAAAGGGAGAAACACGCGAATGCGTCTACCTTAAACATATTAAAAAAAGAAATGCTGGAATTTACCACATCACCTTGATTGTGGGCTGATGTAGAATCATTAGCTTGTTGCAAGAGCACCAAACAATACGAAAAAAAAGAGCACCAAAGAGCTAAACACGTGCCCATGCGTTTTCTTGCTTTCATGAATCCTTCGCTTCAGTCTTGTTGGCTAGCGCATATTACATTAGGATATATTCTTTGTTGTTGCTCTCCATGATACTCATGAACTGCATTGCCCACAATTCCTAATTGGTTCCATCCATCTTGACGATGGGCGTTGGACCTTTGAAGGCCTCAAAGAAGATATATCGACGTTATTCTCTATCATGGCACACGAGGGAGACCAGGAAGAACTCGATTGGATAGTAGAATGCTTTGATTTTTGTCCACACGTTCATGTAGGGATTATGTTGTGTGTATAGACTTAGAATGTAACCTTTCCTATCAACTCTATCGACGCTCTAGGGAACCATATTGGTTTAAATAACTCAAATTACCTTGTACTATACCAAAATCAGATCCAATGCGCGCTGACATTCATCGCGAGGCAGGTGCTGGATACGGGGGATGCCAGGGGCCCCTGCACGGTGATGAGGCATTGTTGGGGGCTTACCTGCGGTAGCGGGGTACCGCTTAGTGGTGGCTGGGCATCGCTACATGGGTGTGGAGCCCATTGCAAGGTTTCAGAGGTGGAGTGCGATCTTGAGGTGGTGGCGATGGTGCTGGATTAGAGGAAGACGGAGGAGAAAAGGTCGACAGATGGGGTTATGGTATTATGGGGATATCAAAGCTTTGATCTAAGACCGTCACTTTGATAACATGGGTAAAGAATGGATAACTTGTTTATTTTGTGTCTATTGGGTTCCGTTATATAGAGGAGAAACCTTAAAGGGTTCCTTTGTATAGAGGAGAAACCCTAAAGGGCAAATAACTAATGGATAAATTACATAAAAAGGAAAAAAATACATAAATACTATCTCATATAACATGGTATAACACCAATTGACAAATTTCTGATGGTTGAGGACGGAGAGGGGAGAGCATGAGGAAGAGGAGCGAGAGGAGGGAAAGTTGTGATCGGACAATGTTTCATTGATGATGGAAGCATAAGTGGTGGGTCGAGGACTGCAAAGAGCAACATATATGGAGATGGCGAAGTTCGAGGCCAGTTTTTCTCATGATTGGTCTTGCGTAGCCGGGAAGGGAAGGCAGAGGAGGAAGGTCTTGTCCTCGTTTTGTTGCTTTCATTATGGCGATATTAGACACCTTGTGAAGTCCTGCATGAGCGGTGTAGTTTGCTTTGGTTGTAATGAGACGAGACATTGGAGAAGGGATTACTCGGGGGAAATGGGATCGAAGGTTGTGCCGGTTCATGTCTATGGTGGTTGTTAGAGATGGATATCTTGTGTCGGGGGCATATGCCAGTGATGCCATTAAGGCAAACAACTTGTGGATCCTCTTTGGCTTCGATTTGGTGGAGATGTCGTGAAGTTTGAAGATCGCCTATGGGCGTTTACAGTCTATTCGAGTAAGAGGGGCATTTGTTGAATGGTGGAGTCGGTCCCTTGTTGTTGTGGCCATAACACATGTCTTTCACGACGGTGCAACATCACTTATGGCGAGAAGGCATTTGGTGATTTCTAATGTCTTGTTGATGTGTAGAATTGAGATCATCCGAGATGTGTTGGTACCACTCAAAGAGGTAGCAGTTCTCCTTTTTGATGGTCTTAAGCTAGGGGAGGGACATGATGTGCTGGTGGAGATTTTAGGGTCACCATTTCAGGTCCCAGTTTTGTCGATTGCGGTTGCTGATCGCACCTCGCATGACCTTCCTCCTTAGGCTTTGGGTCGTTGAAGATGTCTTTGAGCTTCTTGTTGCGAAAGGGGTGATGATTCCTACCTTGAGGCAGAGATGGAGGAGTTTGTTGTTGTGCCTGAGAAAATCGGAGAAGAGGCGAAGCATGAGGTTGTATTGCCTCAAGCAATGAGTAGATGGCAGAAGCAAGGTATGCAGCTGTTGCACAATCTTCGGAGCCCTTGATGGCGGATGCGATTCTCGACCATAATTCCTCATAGCTTCCTATTCTTGAGCGATTTGAAAATCTTTATAAATCCTCAATGTCCATCACTACAACTGTTGATTGTACAATTGTTTGTTCCCTCTACGGGGTTTGGGGATGTAACTTTTTTGAAGCTTGTTGTCTTGGACTCGGGCCTTGCGTAGACCTCTACCAACATGTCATTCGAACTTGTTTCATATCTTGTATGTGGTACACGTAGATAATTAGATTCGGGCCCCGTTATGGGCATGATTCAGGGTGTAGAGATGAATGTGTGCTCTGAAGGTAAATTTTGTTCTGGGCCACCGATGACTGCTTGTACGATTCTAGAGGCTAAGATTGTAGAGGATGGGACAAGATGTAGAAAACATGGAGGAGGGGGAGCTTTTCACTTTTGCTGGCTTGGTGGAAAAAAGGTGGTGGCCATTGGAAGCATCATGGGAGATAGGGGAAGAATGGAGGAAACAATTCAAGAGGTTTGGTGGTGGGGGAGGGGATGACTAGGCTAGCTAGGCCTTAGATGGTAGTCGTGTTCTCCTGCAAGTGGTGTAGGATGGAGGATTTGTCCTATCCATCACTAGATGGGTGGGGTGGGCAGTCCTCGTGTTGTGGATGGGAAGTTCTTGCTTGAAGATGTAGGAAGGAACTATGTTGCATCGAAGGAAGGAGGCATGGAGAGGAATCAGGGCTGAGGTTGAGCTCTTGACGAAGTAGGTGTCTCACTGCATTCAGGTGAAGTTGCCAGGGATAGCCCTTTAGTGCTACATATGGTTCATTTCTTTGAATTTCAAGGCCTTAGACAATCGGTGAAGCGGAGGGAGCTGCCAGGGGTGGCCCTTTTGGGTTACATAATGTTTATTTCTTGAAATGTGTGAGGCCTTGGACAGCCGGTGAAATGGAGGGTTGTTGGGTTGCTTTTGGATGAGTGGTGTGCGGATGCGATCTGTCTTTAAGAAACTAAGCCAGAGGCTTGAGATCCCATTCTTTGGCGGCTAATATCAGGGGCCAAACTTTCAGAGTGCAGGGTAGTTGCCTCAAATGGGACTTCAGGGGGCTTCTTATTGGCTGGAATCAATGTTCAGGAAATCGGCCGAGTATACCGCATACTCGGCCGCATACTCATACTCGGAAGTCTTAGCGCTCCGAGTATGACCAAATCAGCCTCTAGGCGGGTCAGGCCGCATACTCGGCCGAGTATACCGTATATGCGGACGAGTATGCGGCCGATTTTCAAATAAACATTTTCTAAAACCTTAACCTAAACTCGCACACCCGACTTAACGCTCTTTCAATTGATGTTTTTGCTCATTTGACTCGATATTACTTTTTATCCCAATAGTTTTGTTCCTTGTACCACCAATTCTTTACTATTATAATCAAGAGATATAATATTTAGATGATATTAACATTATATTAAAATATTATTTATATTTTTAATAATAAAAAATACCAAACTGCATATTCCCCGCATACTCTCCCGCATACCGCATACTCTATGCAGTGACCCCTCCGATTGAATACTGCATACCGCCTTCCTGAACATTTGCTGTAATGGTGACATTTTGGAATTAATGGACATGGTTGATGTTTGGCACTCATTGTCGGTGGTGATCCAGCGTAGGTCTAATGAGGCCCGCTTCATTTTTTCGGTAGTCAATGGCTCTAGGGGGTTTCCCATGGGTTCGACTCTTTAGGAGGAGTTTTGTGTGGTATGTGTTAGGTTTGGCGATGCCCCTTGACTCATTGAACGTGTCTTCAATGTCACTTTGTTTGCGGAAGATTGACCATCGACGGGGTGGGATGGATCCAAGCCCACCTGCATTTTCGGAGTTCATTGGGGATCTCTCTTTGGAGTTGCTGGATCCCTCGAATTGTCTACATACTTGGAAGAATAGTTCATCACAATCTCATCTTGAACAATTTCTGTGCTTAATAGGGCTTTTAGAGGCTTTCCCTTGGCGATGATTTGCTTCATGCTGATTTCCCATTCATACCACACCCCTATTTGTTGGGATACTGAGTCTATTCGTGTGAGCAAACCCTTCCATTTCGAGTGCTCTTGGCTGTTGGAGGAGGGTCTCTGTGGTCGCATTGCTCAGTGCCTGAGAGGGGCCTGATATTTTTGGTCATCCTCAAGAGATATGGAGGCTTGCCTTAGGGATTTCTTTTTGATGTTGATATATTTTCACAGAGAGCTCATGGTTCAATATATCAATCAAAGGGCCTGGACCCACACAAGGTGGTTAGACTGGACTTGTTAGAGGACTTCATGGATCTCACAGATGTGGAGTTGGCAAGTTTGGAGTATCGCAACGTCATCCTAGAGGACAAGAAGTGTGAGTCGGAGTGGAGCCAACATTCGAGACAGACCCAGTTGAGGGAGGGAGACACGAATGCCTGCTTCTTCCATGCGGAAACAAGTGGCTGACGATGACGAAATTATATTCAATCTCAAGAGGTGGGAGGGACACATGTTGAAGGTGAGAAGGAGATTGGGGATGCAATAGTAAATCATTTTCGGGAGATGAGAAACGGTTCTCTCTATGACGGGGCGAGGTGGTGGGATGGAGAGATGCCACATGTGTCGGAGGTGCAAGCTTACGAGATAACACACTTCATCCTCGTGGAGGTTCAGTCGACTTTTTTTTATCTAAATGCGGATGGATTTCCACAAGCTTATGATTTTCCCATTTTTTCTTCCATGAGTTCTGAGATTTGGTGAACTTGGATGTGCTGGCAGTTGTGGGAGAAGCTAAGGTTGGAGAACCAGGGCTTTGAGAAACTGAACTACTATCTTCTTTTTCTCTTGTCGAAAAGGGATGTGGCATGTTGGGGTAGATGATTTTCATCTTATTGTCCATTCAAATGCCATCTACCTTATTATTGTGATGGTTCCGAGGGCTTGCTGTCGGGGTTTTGGACTCCATCATTGATGTTTCATTGATGGCTTTTGTTCTTGGCAGACACATGATGGATGGTGTTGTTGCCTTAGAGATTATTGTAGACTAGAAGAGGAGGGGGTTTAAAAGGTGTTGATTTGGAAGGTTGATTTTTTTAAAGCATTTGATTGTGTAAGCTAGAATTTCATTTGAGGTTCTCTTGCTCGTCGTGGCTTTCCTGTTGACTATCATGTGGGTGAAGAGGTACATGACGATGATGTCCTGTACGATGGTGAAATGAGGGCAGAGGGTGAATTCTTCCGACTATAGAGGAGAACTAGGCAGGAGTATCCGTTGACTCTACTGCTCTTTATTCTTGTGGCTGTTATGCTGTTGCAGATGACGAAATGAGCAGTGGAAGGGAGCTTTTGCACAGGCTCCATTTGGATACAATTTCCTTCTCGATCCTATAGTACGCTGATGACATTATACTGTTAGTAGATGGTGGCACTCATGAGGTAAAGAGAATTCATGCGGTTTTGGAGCTCTTTGGTGTGGTTTCTAGCCTCCGGTTAGATGGTGAGAAGTCGATATTTGTTCTCTTCATGCTCACAGAGGAGGTTGAGGTGTGTGGAGTTTCACTGTAATCTCAGGGAGTGTCCCTGTCGATCAGTTATTTAGGCCTACTACTGGCGGACCTTCGTCTTCGACAGTTGAATTGGTTGTCCGTGGTAAAGAGGCTTGAGTGAAAGCTTGCTGGTTGGCATGCTTCTTGCTTATTGAGAGGTGGTCGTCCGGTGCTTTTGAAGGAAGTACTATCGCCGATTCATGTCTTCATTTGTCCTCGCGCTTATTCCCAGTGTATATTTGTGGGCGATTGGAGACTTTAATGCATCGCTTCTTCTAAGCTGGCTCTGGAGAATCGCATGGCATTCCGATGGTCCGTTGAAAGCCAATGATTCTGGATGCGAAGGGTGGTGATGGGGCATGCTGAGCCTTGATGTGATGAACATGACTCTCCTCACAAAATGGGTCACCCATATCTGGGGTGATGGCTCAGATCTACTTTGCTCTTTGGTCAGGAAGATTTATAGTGCATTGATAGCATAGGATGGACTGATTGGTAGCGTGGTTAAAGCCTATTTTCTGGCGTGGGATGTGCTCAGTTCTTCCTCAGGGTTCTCCACATTTGAAGCATGTGTGATGGTTGTTCTTTCCGTATGTGGTTGATTGACTGGACAATGATCGGGAGGCGCTGGTTGGTGAGGCATGGGATGATGGATCATGGACTCCTCGTTTAAGATTGGAGCTTTTTGAGCAGCATCTAGTAGTGGTGCCGGCGGAGTCTATTTTGGGGATGAGTTCCCTCTGGGAGGCGTGACCACTGGGCATGGTCGGATGACACTTCTACTATGAAGAATGCCTATAGGATGCTTTATGCTTCGATGGTTTTTGACCTAGGGATTGCTGCACCATTCTTGGGCCGAATCTGGTGCTGGAAGTTTTGGTGAAGGTTTTCTTTGACTTTTGGAAGAGAGTGGTTGATGACGGGTGCTAGGAGGGCCAGATTGTTCCTGGTGCTGGCGGTTCCTGTCAGCCCTGCCACGGGGAGGTGGATCTTGTAGTTCATGCCCACGCGGCCATGAGGAGGTTGAGGACATTGGTCACATCTTCTTTTCCTGGACGTCGTCGCGATGAGGCAACCGTTTCTGTGGGGCAGTGATTTTTGAGAATATATTGGGAAGTCTGGGGATGTCTCAGAGCCAGGAAAGGGTCACACGACTTTTATTTTTTGGGTGATTTGGTCGTTAAAGAATGATGCCATTTTCCAGGGGAGATATTGTATTCTGAAAATGTCTTGGAATGTCAAGCACGCAGGAGCTTGGTCTTTGTCATTTCTGTGCTTTATATGTGAAGATAAGTTTTTGGGTGCCCCCCTTACGACTTGGCACCCTTTTTTCTTTTAAAAACTATTTCTGATGGCTGACAGGATGTGCATGATCTCTTACCAGACCAGGATATAATGAAGTTTGTGTTGAAATGGACTTATAAAAAAGAGTAGGATAAAATATGGATCCAGTCGGGTGTATCAGGTGGTAGTATGTGAAACTCTGCCTTCTTAATGCAATCACTGCAAAATGATTGGTCAAACTTGCTCAAGTTGCACCAAGTTGAAAGACAAGACTGCTGGGATCAAGCCAAATGAAAAGACAAATGTTTCTGCTGCTAGAATGCTGAGGGATAGAATTACAATCGTTAAATAACGACTAGGGCTGCTAATCGAACCGAACTGTAACGAACGTACCTATGTTCGAGTTCGGTTCGATAAGGAAGTTCGAGAGTTCGAGTTCGAGTTCGGTTCGATAAAAGTTCGGTTTCTTATGTTCGAGTTCGAGTTCGTTTGCATAACGAACGTTCGAGTTCGATTCGATAATAGTTCGCTACCAGAGTTTTTAATCAGAACATCCTAAAATGAACAAGTTCAATAACAAAGTTCGATAGTTCGACAGTCTTAAGTTGGATGTATTATGATATTTAGGCCGTTCATAATTTTCAAATTGTATTCAATATGACATTATTTTATAATTTACACTATCAAGATATACCTATCATAAACATCTATGAATAATAAAATTATCGAAATACCAGTATAAGATAAAACTTTAAAAACTTTACTTACCTCTTTGGTACCTCTGGTGTTTATCCATTTATATTGTTGTCAATAGACAATCATTGCATTGAAATCCACATGATCCTAATATATCATCAAAACCACTGCCACTTCATAAATTTTTTATTTGATAGCTATACATGGTGAAAAAAAGGAGGAATACATACCTATCTTGAATACTCATCTTGTTTTTTCTTTAAAATGTACAACCACTTGTCCATAGATATCAAAGAAGTCACACCAGTAAATGACAAGATTCAACAAATAATATAAATTAAAAAAAATACATGTTAACGAAATAATCTTACAAAAACATACACGACAAAATGACTTGATTTCTTGCAAATACTCGATCCCAAAAGGCATGTTGTCTTAATTAAGAAATTGGTCCCAAAAGACAACAAAAAATACTAGCAAGTAGCACAATAGACAATAAAAAAATACTAGCAAGTAGCACAATAGATAACAATAATAACACTAGCGAGTAGCACACTAGCAATAAAAATTAGACAATTCCAAGCTGAAGCCACGCATCAATGTTTCAAGGGATAGTCTTCTCGCTTAATTGGATTCCAAAGTCCCTATGAAAGCATTAAAGAAAAACCTATTAGTCAACCTAAAAATTCGTGCACATATTAAAATGAATCAAATCAAATATCTAAATTAACCTGTTCTTAAGTAGGTGATATATTCTAAATGGGAATCATGACATTCAAACTTTCATCCTGAGAGATGTCAACCTATGAAGAAAAATAATATTAATTAAATAATGGTAAAAAATTCAAATATAATTTTATTTAAAATTCTTACATTGGAAGATTTAGCAACATCCTCTGAATTTCTAATCCAATCCACTGTGCATACCGAAGCTTCAACAATTTTAGGTAACATAGAACTTCTATAATCTGTAAGAACTCTCCCTCCCGTACTAAAAGCTGACTCTGAAGCAACTGATGCCACTGGAATCGATAGAAGCTCACTTGCCATCACTGAAAGGATTAGAAACTTCAACGAATTACTATTCCACCAATCCAGCACGTCAAAAGTAGGATCACCTTTTCTGGATCTCAATGTAGGATCTTCTAAGTATCTATCCAAATCAGACTTTTCAGGAGGCTCACTTTCCACATTATCCAAATAATTATCTAATTCAACCTCACTTGTCATTTCACTTTTGAAAGGATTAGAGGATTCTCCATTCTGATCAAGAAGCTCCCTTTCTTTATTATTCATGTCAATTCTGTTAGCGTAAAATTCACAAAGATCTGACATGTCATTTCTCAAATTTGCAATATGTTCCTGAGCATTCAAAACTTCATAAATCCTTTCATACATAAATTCAATTGATTTTAGCTTGTATCTAGGATCAAGAACTGTAGCGATGGACATCAAAAGACTACATTCTTTCCAATATTTATCAAACTTTTTCTTCATTGCAACAACCATTTTTTTAATGTACTCATCATCGGATTGCACCTTTTCTTTTAAAATTTCAGCTACTTTCCATATTTTTGAAAGAAACAAATTTGCAGTTGGATATGAAGTGCCAGAAAAAACTTGTGTAACTTCATAAAATAATTTCAGAAGAGGCCGGATTTTTTCTGCTTTCTCCCAATCTTCTTCAGATGGCAACCATTTATAATTATCATCCCTTCTTGCGTAATTTTGAAATACGGACTTGTATGAAAGTGCAGAATCTAACATAAAGAAAGTAGAATTCCAGCGTGTAGTAACATCCATGGATAATCCCCTTGAAGCTGGGATATTCAATTGCTTGGCAATATCACCAAATTTTTTAAGACATGCAACACTCTTTTTTTAAGTATTTGACGCTTTCTCTAATATTAGAAATAGCATTGTCAAGTGTACTTAATCCATCTTGGACCATCAAATTTAATATGTGTGCAAAACGTCGCACATGAAAAATTTTTCCTTGAAAAAATAGGCAGCCTCTTTCCCTAAAAGTGTCAATCAATGTCCTCATAACGTCATTACTGGAAGCATTATCCAATGTGATACTATTGACTTTACTGTCAATACCCCATTCAACCAAGCAATTCAAAATAGCATCAGCGATGACAATTCCAGTGTGCGGTGGCTCCAACTCAAAGAAATTGAGAATGCGTTTCTGTAGCTTCCAATTTGAATCGACATAGTGAGTAGTTAAACACATGTAACCTATTGTTTTGATTGATGTCCATGTATCCGATGTAAGACTAATCATGTGTACATTCGAAAGGCTTTTTCTCATTTTTTCCTTCTCAGAATGAAAAATCTTCATGCAATCATTTGTGATGGTAGCTCTGGACACCTTTGTAAAGTTTGGATTGAAATACTTAAGAAGAATGGTGAACCAAAACTCTTCAACAATACTAAAAGGATGTTCATGTGCAACGATAAACTTTGCAATAATTTCGCGGGCATTCATTTGGTCAAACTTTGTGCTAGATAAGGCTAGTGTGCTAAAAAAATCAGACTGTGGAGATGGTGCACCGAAAGATAAGGTTTTTTTTATCCACGTTCTCTCTCCCCATACACTCAAACTTGTTGTGTCTGGTTAAATGAGATGTTGTTCTAGAAGCAATAATTTTGAATGATTTAGGGCAATCTCTACAATTCCACCTTAACTCAGAACCAGATGCAGTTCTAATTAACTCTGGGAAAATATTTCATGTACTTTAGATCTTTTCTTCCTTCCTTTTCTAGCAAGCAAACAATCACCATTAGATTCGGGGCCCTCATCTTGTTTTGCATTAATGTCATCACAATCAACTTCTTGGATATGCATTACAGGTGCACTATCTTGTGAAGAAGGAATTTTCGAAGCAGACATCTACATGGAATATGATTAGCTAAAATAAGTTCTCACCGTTCATTCAAAAGATATTCTTTATATAAAATAAGTTATGATATAAACTGCACATCAATGTAATAAAGAAGATGGACATCAATAGATAGACTCAAGCACAACCTTAGCATGCTCACTTACTTTTTCCATAGAGAATCTCTACCCATGAAAACCAACCCCATTATGCAACGGTAAGGCTTGCACCAATACCAAAGATTTCAATCAATCCATCATAGGATTGAAATAAACAGAACACAATGTGTGATCATTCCTCTATAAACTTTTATCATCGCTCAATCCCTTCTTAAAAGCCAAATGTGGTGTGGATCTCTTGTACCGGAAATTTTGTTATAGGTTATTCTTCTCAAGCATTTTATCGAACAGTTGGTCCGCATAACAAAATAACTACAAAATAACAAGCGTGCAACGACCTTGAAAGTAGAACAAGGAAAAAACGACACCGGCGTGGTCGTAGTCGCAAGGGATCGTGCAGCAACCCGTAGTGGCGGTGAACAACGTGGAGGTGTAAGTGCGGCGGCTAGCAGGGGAGGCGCTCAGGCGGATCAGTATGGGAGGCGTACGGCGATCGACGTACACCTGTGCAGGGGAGGCAGAATGCTGAATGTGTTTCTCTGTTCTCGTTAGGGCTAGAGTAGTACGCGTGTTTGAAATTGGAGTGGAGAGGGATACGAATGGGTCGTGATTGGAAATTGGGAATAATTATGATAGGGTAAATTGTGATGGGGTCCCTAGGAAGTTGGATTATAAAAGGTAATGGGAAAGAAGTTACAACGAGTGGGGTGGGGATTGAGAAAGGGTGGTAGGAAATTTAATTAGAAGTATATTGTGTATGTAATAAGGTGGGTTGGGGTGTGTTATGTAATATTATATTAATATATATATTAGGAATTAAATATAATTACATTATGTTTATATAATGTAAATACAATTTACATGTATATGTATGTGTGATATTATCGAACCCGAAGCTTTATCGAACGAACTTATACTAAGTTCATGTCCGCTTCGTTAAGTTATCGAACTACAATTTGATGTTCATATTCAGTTCATTGAGCTACGAACGAACATTAATCCAACTATTATCGAACGAACTCTAATCGGACACGAACATGTTTGGTTCGATTAGCAGCCCTAATAACGACCAAAGGGTGAGTAAAAGAAATGTGACGGAAGCCTATGCACTTACAGGGAGAACAATTAACACAAATGCTGTTTCCGAGACCAAGTTAAAAGAAAAGGAAGATTATGTTTTGGGAAATGAAAATATAGAATGCAAAGTTTACTCTGAATGATATAATGCGAAACAAGGATTATTGTGATTCTGAGCAAGCATGATGCGACTGGCGAAATGACCTCTGAGTTAGGTGTAGATGCCAGGATTTTTTTTGAAGCCAAAGGAGGTGGTAACACTCGAAGGTGCCCGCCCCAAGATTTTATTAAAAATTAAAGCTTAAGAAACACATACAGAAAACAGAACTACATCACCTGATCCTCCACTGAATTTGCAGAGTGCAACAAAACATTTTCCTTATAGAATCTCTGACCCGAGAATAGAAGCGCATTCCTCACCAACCAAACATCCCAAATAACAAGAGGCTGTAGCAGAGCCCGACAAGAATGGTGTCTGTTCTCCACCACAGAGTTGCAAAAAGAGGGCATGCTATTCGAATAAACCCACCCGAGGCAGGCCGTACCCCAAAATGTGGCCGTCTTCTGGCATCAAAAATACAAATGATCAAGAGATTCTATCTCAGCGTCACACAGGAGGCATCTATCAGAGACAACACTCAGGAACCTAGCGCAACAATCTCTCGTCATCAATCTTTGCTGCCTGAACAACCAAAAAAAGAAGCCAATCCTCTCAGGGAGATTGAGGCCCCATAAGAACTTACAGTACTTTACCTGATCCTTAGAGCTCGAGGGGGCGGCCTGCGAATCACACCATATGCCTTTTTGATAGAAAAAGGCCCTCCACGCCAGATCCAATGATCCCTGTTCCCCACAGGCCCGCCCGTATCGCATAAGGGATCAAACAACTCAAGAAACTCGTCGAGGCGTTGATCAGAGAAGTTTGACGAGAACGCAAGCATCCAGTTTCCATCTGACCAACAGGAAGCAACGCACGCCCCGCGGTCGGCGGCCAGAGCAAATAGACGAGGAAACCGAGCACATAAGGGTCCGGTATTGATGCAGCGTCGGACCCAAGTATAGGGCCGAATTTTTAATTAATTTTAGTGGTCAATTTTATTTACGTTTATTTAAGTTGTCGGGTCTTTAATTAAATAAATGAGATCGCCTGTGATCTCCAACAGTTAGTTCTGGATTTGATTTTAAATTTTGGTCGGTTAATTAGCTAGAGTCTAATTAGGATAATTAGTTGTCAGTTAAATTAGTTACTATTTTTGTAATCTCATCCCTCCTATATAAAGAGATGAGGGTCCAATGTTTTTATTCAGTTCAGATTTATGAAAAGTTGAGAATTATTCTCTATCCCCTCTTTCTTCTCTCTTCCCCTCGCGGTCTTCGCGCTTCTTCTCCTCCAACCCCTCGTTCCGACGAGTTTTCTTCTTCCTCAACCCCACGTATTCCGACGTGTTCTTCTTCTCAACCCCTCTATTTTCTCCACAAAAATCCATCGCCCAAATTATTTTATTTATCGACGACGCGTCGAATCGTATTTGCATCAATTGGTATCAGAGCATGGCCCACAGATCGTCCTCACGATCTGACGATCCCTCCAGACATTCGCTTCGACATACATTGAGGGACCATCGTTTATCCGAGCAAAAACGACGAGCCATGGACGCCTACAACAAGGAGACGACGCACATGCTATGTGAGTTCCAAACCACATTCCACGCCCAGCATCGCGAGTTTATGGCTATCCTCGAGGCCCTACGCGCTGCCCAATCAAAACATCCAACCCCCGAGGCCGTTGTCACGAGTTTTGACGAAGAAAGCCCTGCGGTTGAGGAAGATCCGGTCGCTGTTCATATCAGTTCGAAAGGAAAAAGCGACGAAATAGTGGCTGTCCAGGTAATCTCAGACCTGCAAACTATCCCGGAATCGATAAACGCCTCATCGACAACCCCGTCGCCAACCCCCGCTGCTCGCCCACTCGCCCTCGCCATCCTCCCGCTCCCCCACCAGCATCTCGCCTCCTAGATCCGACCCTCTCCGCTGCCATCGCCCTCTCCCATCCCGCGCCCAGTGCCCCGCCGCCAACAACCCCCGCCTGCGCCCCCTCTTCCCCCACCCCAACTCGCCACTGCCGCCACCTTCTCATCCCCGCCGAACCGCCCCCTCCGCCAGCCGCTCCTCCTCTCCCCGCGCACGCGCCAGCCCCCGCGCCCTCCTTTCCCCTCCTGCACTCGCCAGCATCAACCTTGCGCCGCATCCGTGCCTCCGCCTTCCCCTTCCTCACGAGCCGCCCTCACCTCCGCCCCTCCCTCACCGGCCTGCGAACCCTCCTTTCTCCTCACCTCCTCCGCGCGCCCCTCCCCAATGCGCGCACTGCCACCCAGCCCCCACGCGTCTGCTCGCCCAACTGCGCAGCCCAGCAGCGTGCAGCCGAGAGCCGGCCGCCCCGCGCACCATCAGCGTCCCCGCGCGCGCCCACGAGCACCGTGCGCCCTCCGCCCAGCTCGACCGCCAGCAGCCGCGCCGCTCTTGCCTGGTAGCCGCACCCGCGCGCATATAACGCAGAAGAAGCCCCAAGCCCTAACAAGGAGCCCGAGATTGCAGGGATTCGAGTCCCTGGAAGTGAGGGATTGGAAACTAATTCGGAAAATTTGCATGAAGACCCCCTGGCCCAAATGTCTATATCAACAAGGACATTGTAAGGCTAAAATATACCATGGATTCCCTTTAATTGAAGGGGTACGAAAATTGCGCCCAGGTCCCTGACTGCAAAAATATTTAAAGAAGAAGGCTGCAAATCAGAAATCTGGGGACCCTCCTTATCCAAATAGGACTAGAGCCTTGGGCTTCCCCTATATAAGGACCCATGGCTTAATTCCTTGGACACATCTCCTCCCCTCCTCTCCTTGTGTCATTGCTTTGCTATGGATTCTCCAAAGGCCATGCCCCATCAATTCTTCGATCATCACAAGGGGACGACAACAATCAAGGAGACGCCGTCGTTCGCGCCACACATGTTCTTCAACCACGAAGGCCGCATGACCCACGCCCGCGTATGGATTTCACCATTCGCCCCACACCAATTCTTCCAGAAGATGACGGAGCACGCCGATTCGACCTCCAAGCCGGCAGATCCAGCAATTCGTCGGGAGACAAATTTTTAAAAGCGGAGGAGAGTTGATGCAGCGTCGGACCCAAGTATAGGGTCGAATATTTAATTAATTTTAGCGGTCAATTTTATTTACGTTTATTTAAGGTGTCGGGTCTTTAATTAAATAAATGAGATCGCTGTGATCTCCAACAGTTAGTTCTAGATTTGATTTTAAATTTTAGTCGGTTAATTAGTTAGAGTCTAATTAGGATAATTAGTTGTCAGTTTAATTAGTTACTATTTTTGTAATCTCATTCCTCCTATATAAAGAGATGAGGGTCCAATGTTTTTATTCAGTTCAGATTTATGAAAAGTTGAGAATTATTCTCTATCCCCTCTTTCTTCTCTCTTCCCCTCGCGGTCTTCACGCTTCTTCTCCTCCAACCCCTCGTTCCGACGAGTTTTCTTCCCCCTCAACCCCGCGTATTCCGGCGTGTTCTTCTTCTCAACCTCTCTATTTTCTCCACAAAAATCCACCGCCCAAATTATTTTATTTATCGATGATGCGCCGAATCGCATTTGCATCAGGTATCCATCCAATCATCGGTCCAGAAAGTAAAGGACTCCCATTGCCAAGCACTGACCTAAAGAGAGCATGAAAACGGGGAAGACTCCCCAGAATCCCCTTCCAAAAAGGCGAAGATGCCAAACCACGACAACAATTCAGAGGCGAGGAGCCGCTAATATCGTAGATCCGACGGAGAAGGGTGCAACACAGATCATCATTGCCATCCCAAAGTCTGCTCACCCACTTCAGCAACAGGGCTTCATTCATTGCATCTAACCTCCGGACGCCAAGACCACCATCACCCTTAGGGAGCGTGACAACATCCCAGTCAACCAGATGCATACCACCAGAATTCTGACTACCCTTGCCCCACAAGAATTTGCGCATCAATCGCTCAAGACGATTACAGATTCCCTTTGGCATAAGGCGCATGGACATGAAAAAGATCGGGATCGAAGATAAATCCACCTTTAGTAACACTAGGCACCCTCCTTTGGAGAGGATGGACGATTTCCATCTCGCCAGCCTACCCTCCAACTTTTCAACCACATGCAACCAATCAGCCAGCTTGGATCTGCCCACAACCAATGGCACCCCGAGGTACCTAACAGGGAGGGTACCACAATCCGAGCCCATCACATGGCTGCAAGAAAACGCCTCCTCCGATAAGCCAAAGTGGATCACAGAGGATTTGTTAGCGTTTTTAAACAGACCGAAGAGTTCACTGAAAAGGTCCAAAGCGATAGCCATGCCAGCGGCCTCCGCAGTTCCCCCCTCAATGAAGAAAACGGTGTCGTCGGCGTACTGAAGAAACAGGACCGTAATCCCATCCCGCGTGTACCCAACGGTATAGCCACCATTGATAACACAAACAACAATCTGGGCCAAGACGTACGAAGCAATGACGAAAAGAAGGGGGGCCAAAGGACACCCCTGCCTGACTCCCCGCCTCGACTGAAAGAAACCACCCTCCGGGCGACCATTAACCAGAACCGACATAGAGGAGGTCGTGATACAGCGTTTCATCCAGGAAATCCACAACTCTGGAAAGCCCCTCATGTGTAAGGCTAACCAGAGAAACTTCCAGTCTAACGTATCGTATACTTTTGCAAAGTCAACCTTCCAGAGCAATCCCTCCTTCCCTCACCGCCTCCAATCAGCAGCCATTTCAGACGCAAGAACCAAACAATCAGCGATCTGCCTACCCATAACGAAGACCGACTACATCGGGGAGATAATTTGCTCGAGAGTTCGGCTCAACCTCACAGCAAGGACCTTTGCCACCTTCAAATAAAGAGCATTGGACAACACGATGGGTCAGAAGTCTTCAATGCGCTCCGATGTCATATGCTTAGGAAGGAGAAAGATCATAGCCGTATTTATCTTATCGATCCCGCATTGCCCCCGCAGAACTCCAAGACAACCTCCAAACACATCGCCACCTACCAGCTCCTAGAAATCTTTGTAGAAAGCCACATGAAAGCCATCAGGGCTGGAGCCCCACCTGCGTTGAGACACCCGACCGTAGCCTTCAGTTCATCCTTCATAATAGTCTGCGTCAAAGCAGAAGCCACAGAGGGAGATAAGCGTGGAGCATCCAGCCTCGTCCATTTCCAGCATCCCTCAATCGATCTGACGAGAAATTGTGGAAGTGATCTGGAATCGCTCTACCCATCTCCTTGTTGCCGTCCACCCGCACGCCGTCGACAATCACAGATCTCAAAGTATTACACCTATGTCTCCCACTAGCCACCTGATGGAAGAAAGCAGTGTTTGCATAACCCTCCCTAAGCCAGGTGCTCCTTGATCGCTGCCTCCATTCAGTAAAACACTTCTTGTCTTCATCAACAATCTTCTTCTGGGCAAGCACAGGCTGGGCCAGCTCATCGCTATTCAGATCCTGACAATCCTCCATAGCGTCAAGCCTAGATACAACGCCCTCCGCCTCCAAGCGAGCAGCACGACACACATCCCTGAATTCCTTCTTGAAGGCGCACAACCGCGTGCGCAAAGAGGTCAATTTCTGCACATACTTCGACGCAGTCGAGTCAGACACCGACATGGAGGACCAATGCGAAGAGACCATGTCCCAGAAAGAGTCCTCCAAAAGCTAGCTCCTCTCGTACATAAAAAAACCCCTCGACGGTGCGAACTCACCCGAGTCCCAAAGAGTCGGAGTGTGATCGGACCGAGTCCTCGATCTAGCAACTACAAAGGACATGGGGAACAAATCCATCAGCTCCGAAGAGGCCAAAAACTGATCGATATGCGACCGAGAGGTAGAGTTTCTCCAAGTGTACTTTGAAGCAGCTGCATCCAGCACCTCCAGCTCCAAGGAGTCAATAGCATCAGTGAAATCGTCAGAGCTGGGATCCCGTCCCCCCAGAACGCGACCGATCCGCCGAAAGAAGCGTAACGTTGAAATCACCACCAATGAGCCAAGGGGCCCCTCGAAGGCCGTTCTAGTTGCCCCCAAATCCGTCCACAAATCGCGCCTCTCAACATGATTGCAAGGCCCATAGACACAAGAGAGGGCCAAGAGGGAAGACGAACGAGCACACTCTAGAAGGATGGTGAGGACGTGCTTGCCCCTGAGCTCAGCGCGGAAATTGAAAGCCGAACCCCTCCAAGCCACGAGCAAGCCTCCTGAGGAGCTCAATGCACTGATCGTCCTGAACTCATCAATGCCGCCCACACCAAAAGAGCGCCAGACCAAGGCAGAAAAAGATTCTAGCGTAGTCTCCTGAAGGAAGATAATATCACATCCCCAATCCCGAAAACGCGTTCTGAGGATCCCCCGCTTTTCCGGGTCACCCATACCCCTAACATTCCAAGAAAGAATCTTCATTGGGAAACCGCTTTTGACCCCTGAGTGCGAATCACACCTATCAGCTCCACAATTAGAGCTTTCTGTTCCGAAATCATGGGAGGTACCCCGTGTAGAGGTCTCGATCGCTGTCTCCTATAACGCTTTCCCGATTTCTTGTCAGCGGCACCGCCCAAGGCAGGATCCGAGCCATCCACCTTTATTGCCAAAACAAAGTTCACCCCTTCTTCAGCCCTTTTCCCCAATTCCAAGCCATTCTCCGAATGCCCCTCGTTGCCCGAGCACACCATGGGTGGAGCGGGCCCATCATTCGGGCTTAGGGGACTTCCAAAGGAAATCCACGATCCGACCCGAGCGAGGCATTGTCCCGACTCCCGCCCCCCGCAAACCCTCTCATGTTGGGTTGGGAACTCCAGACTTAAAGGCCGGTCCGAACATACAACAGATCCCGAAAAATCGAAAGGGCCCGAGAGCGCGACCCGTTTATCAATCGGATCAACCAGAATGGCGCAAGCAGAAAGATCCAGAAGCCTGAAATCGGGAGAAGAAGTACGAAACCACACGCGCGCGGTTCCAGAGCCCGAGAAAACCCAACCGTCCGCTTCAGAAGGCTGCGAAAATGAGGAGGCCGAAGAACGAAACTCCTGAAAAGGATCCTCCAAGGGACTTTGAAACGCCTCCTCGTGACATGCACCCAAAGCGCCTAGAGATGGAAAACCAACCGCCAGACAGAAGGACGAAGCGTCAATCGCCGAAGCCGGAGGCACCGATAACGATGGAGGATCGAGAAGCTGCAGCTCCATACAGAAGCAGAACCGACCGACGTCCAGGACCGTCGAGACGATCGAGTCTCTGAGAGTAGCCACATCTGCATAGCTGCAATCAATCGATAACAGAGTTAACTCCGGGTCGGAACCCGGACGCAAGCCATCCTCCAGAATCGAGACCACCGAACCACACCGTTTGAGGGCCGACCCCAAGCAGGAAACATAGCGAGAGAGGAAGGGAATCCCTCGCACCCGAACCAGACACAGTCTCAGATAGTCATCCACTGCCCTGTCCGCGAAACTCAGTTTTCTCCATGCAAACGCGCCTTCACCGCTAATCGACAGAAGGTGGTCCCTTTGCACCGAGGACAGCCAACGAGCGCAATACCTACGATCGGTAAGGGGCACCACATCCCTGGAGAACTGAGGGCCAAACAGACTGGAAAGATAAGCGTACCTTGACTTCGACAATAGGGAGTCCTCCGACCAAGACCCCACGAGTGTGTGTGAGCAATCTTCGGAAGCAGCTCCAGCCAGAACCGAGGCATACGAGCAAACCCCCCGTAGCGCACCGCCACCAGGCGAAGAAGAAGCACCCTCCTTCCTCTGCGCTGCAAGACGAGAAACCTTGTCTGGACAAGAGTCACGACGATGACCCACCCGGCTTCACGCAAAGCAATGCAGAGGAGCCAAGCACGACGACGCCAAATGACCGCGAGCCCCACACCTGAAACATCATCTCCCCGGCTTTTTGTGGGAGATGCTCTCCCAGCCCTCACACCCATATCTGACCGCACCCACCTCCCCGACCACAGGATGAACAACGCTGCCCGCCTCGTAGACACCAGGATTAAAAGAGTGCTGAATGAGGTCGGTGATAAAGTTATTTTTATACTGGAGTTTTCAATGATGCTGATGCCAATATGCCTGAGAAGACGGATCGAGGAGAGACACTGTGGGCTAAAATAATGCTATCTGTTATAGAACAGGTTGGGGTGGAAGTCATTTTAGACCTTGATTAAAAAACTGTAGATCTGACAGTGGATAACAAAGGTTCTGAACATGCCGACAGAAATAATTCATTAAAATAAAATTTAAAGAACACAATGATAATGGAACCTTGCAAGGAAAAGTTGATCATAGCATTCCTATTTTCAATTCATTTGAAACATTGGGGCATATGGCGGAAGAGGTTAGCTCATGATGAGGAAGAGAAGAAAAGAAGAAACTAGGAGTGCAGATTCTAATCAAGTGTTCAGTGTCCATACTTCCTCTGGTTCTGTCTTTCTGCCAATTTTAATCAAAAGCTTGGGGAATAGAAACAAAGATATCCTAAGAAGAGAGTCAAGAGACCCGCCACACAACTCTCAAAAAGATTGAATCAATAAAAGTGATAGACGACTGGGAGAAGTACCTGGCAAAGGAAGCCAACAAACCATGCAAATACAAATCCCATTGTTGAGCAACGTGTCTTGATTTGTGTTGAAATCGACTGAGTAATCAACGGAAGAATGACACAGATTTACGTGAAAAACCCTACGGAGAGGGAAAAACCTAGGGGGCACACATAAACCCTAATCTCCCTCACTAGGGATGAGGGATCTCTCTTCTCTATTCTATTTTTTCAACAAGGGGGGATGCATACAATATATAAATGATGGGTAAATGGTCCCACATCCCTAGATCCATTTATTCAGTAAAAACCCACTCAACCATGGAAGGCCGTATTGATATCGATATCGTATCGATACGATATTTTGACGATATATTGACGATATATCGTCGAAATATTGCCCATATCGACGAGCTTTTGTGAAGAAAATGTCTGGAAATCGGGGATATATCGCCATATCGGTGCCCATATCGGTTACATGTCGATATCGATATATCACCGATATATCGCGATATTTCCTTCCATGACTCAACACTCCCCCTCAAGTTGGGTATACATGTTTGCCATGCCCAACTTCCCTACATTCATCTCAAATTGCACCGCAGGAAGCCTTTTTATAAAAAGATCAGCAACCTGATCGGTAGACTTCAAGTACGAAAGTCATAACAGTCCAGCATCAATCTTCTCACGGATGAAATGTCTATCTATGTTCACATGCTTTGTTCTATCATGCATTACAGGATTGTTGGCCAAGTTTATTGCAGCTTTGTTGTCACAAAACATCTTCATCGACATACTCACTTTGATGCTTAAGTCATTTAACAAATTTTTTAGCCATAGAATTTCAGTGACACCATTTGCAAGAGCATGATATTCAGCTTCAACACTCGATCTTGAAACCACAGTCTGATTTTTACTTCTCCAAATAACCAAATTTCCACACAGATATATCACATAGTCTGAAGTGGATCGTCTATAATCCACGGAACCAGCCCAGTCAGCATTATCCTTCAATTGTAACTTTGGGATTTTTCTTTAACATAAGACCTTTTCCCGGTGATCCTTTTATGTAGCTTAGAATTATATTCACCGCATTAGCATGGCTGCATGAGAAGTGGTTGGAGCATGCATGAATTGACTCACCAATCACCATGTTTACTGCGTATGTAATATCTAGTCTCGTGAGGGTAAGATAAATCAACTTTCCCATCAATCTTTGATATCTTCCTTTTCCTACATCATCAAGGTACTCATCATCTTCTTTAGCAAGTTTATAATTTACCTCAATAGGGATGATAACATCCCAACATGCTACATTCCCTTGGCAAATGCAAAGCATATTTTCTTTGACTTAGACACATACTTCCTAGAGATCGAGCCATCTCAATTAGGGTTGCTAATCGAACCGAACATGTTCGTGTCCGATTAGAGTTCGTTCGATAATAGTTTGATTAATGTTCGTTCGTAGCTCAATGAACTGAATATGAACATCAAATTGTAGTTCGATAACTTAACGAACCAGACATGAACTTAGTATAAGTTCGTTCGATAAAGCTTCGGATTTAATAATATCACACACATACATATACATGTAAATTGTATTTACATTATATAAACATAATGTAAATATATTTAATTCCTAATATACATTAATATAATATTACATAACACACCCCAACCCACCTTATTACATACATAATATACATATTTTTATTAAATTTTCCACCACCCTTTCCCAATCCCCACCCCACTCGTAACTTCTTTCCCATTACCTTTTATAATCCAATTTCCTAGGGACCCCATCACAATTTACCCTATCATAATTATTCCCAATTTCCAATTTCCAATCACGACCCATTCGTATCCCTCTCCATTCCAATTTCAAACACGCGTACTACTCTAGCCCTAACGAGAACATAGAAACCCATTCAGCATTCCGCCTCCCCTGCACAGGTGTACGTCGATCGTCGTATGCCTCCCCTACTGATCCGCTTGAGCGCCTCCCCTGCTAGCCGCCGCACTTACACCTCCATGCCGTTCACCGCCACTGCGGGTTGCTGTACGATCCCTAGTAACTACAACCACATCGGTGCCGTTTTTTCCTTGTTCTACCTTCCAGGTCGTTGCACGCTTGGTTGTGGTAACGATAATAACAAATCACATTTTTTACACTTGTTATTTTGTAGTTATTTTTTTATGCGGACCAACTGTTTGATAAAATGCTTGAGAAGAATAACATATAACAAAATTTCCGGTAAAAGAGATCCACACCACATTTGGCTTTTAAAAAGGGATTGAGCGATGATAAAAGTTTATAGAGGAATGATCACACATTGTGTTTTGTTTATTTCAATCCTATGATGGATTGATTGAAATCTTTGGTGTTGGTGCAAGCCTTACCGTTGCATAATGGGGTTGGTTTTCATGGGTAGAGATTCTCTATGGAAAAAGTAAGTGAGCATGCTAAGGTTGTGCTTGAGTCTATCTATTAATGTCCATCTTCTTTATTATATTGATGTGCAGTTTATATCATAACTTATTTTATATAAAGAATATCTTTTGAATGAGCGGTGAGAACTTATTTTAGCTAATCATGTTCCATGTAGATGTCTGCTTCGAAAATTCCTTTTTCACAAGATAGTGCATCGGTAATGCTTATCCAAGAAGTTGATTGTGATGACATTAATGCAAAACATGATGAGGGCCCCGAATCTAATGGTGATTGTTTGCTTGCTAGAAAAGGAAGGAAGAAAAGATCTAAAGTACATGAAATATTTTCCTAGAGTTAATTAGAACTGCATCTGGTTCTGAGTTAAGGTGGAATTGTAGAGATTGCCCTAAATCATTCAAAATTATTGCTTTTAGAACAACATCTCATTTAACCAGACACAACAAGTTTAAGTGTATGGGGAGGGAGAACGTGGATAAAAAAACCTTATCTTTCGGTGCACCATCTCCACAGTCTGATTTTTTGAGCACACTAGCCTTATCTAGCACCAAGTTTGACCAAATGAAGGCCCGTGAACTTATTGCAAAGTTTATCGTTGCACATGAACATCCTTTTAGTATTGTTGAAGAGTTTTGGTTCACCATTCTTCTTAAGTATTTCAATCCAAACTTTACAAAGGTGTCCAGAGCTACCATCACAAATGATTGCATGAAGATTTTTCATTCTGAGAAGGAAACATTGAGAAAAAGCCTTTCGAATGTACACATGATTAGTCTTACATCGGATACATGGACATCAATTCAAACAATAGGCTACATGTGTTTAACTGCTCACTATGTCGATTCAAATTGGAAGCTACAGAAATGCGCTCTCAATTTCTTTGAGTTGGAGCCACCGCACACTGGAATTGTCATCGCTGATGCTATTTTGAATTGCTTGGTTGAATGGGGTATTGACAGTAAAGTCAGTAGTATCACATTGGATAATACTTCCAGTAATGACGTTGTTGTGAGGATATTGGTTGACACTATTAGGGGAAGATACTGCCTATTTTTTGAAGGACACATTAAATTTGATGGTCCAAGATGGATTAAGTACACTTGACAATGCTATTTCTAATATTAGAGAAAGCGTCAAATACTTAAAAAAGGGTGCTGCACGTCTTAAAAAATTTGGTGATATTGCCAAGCAATTGACTATCCCAACTTCAAGGGGATTATCCATGGATGTTCCTACACGCTGGAATTCTACTTTCTTTATGTTAGATTCTGCACTTTCATTCAAGTCCGTATTTCAAAATTACGCAAGAAGGGATGATAATTATAAATGGTTGCCATCTGAAGAAGATTGGGAGAAAGCAGAAAAAATTCGGCCTCTTCTGAAATTATTTTATGAAGTTACAAAAGTTTTTTCTCGCACTTCATATCCAACTGCAAATTTGTTTCTTCCAAAAATATGGAAAGTAGCTGAAATTTTAAATGAAAAGGTGCAATCGGATGATGAGTATATTAAGAAAATGGTTGTTGCAATGAAGAAAAAGTTTGATAAATATTGGAAAGAATGTAGTCTTGTGATGTCCATCACTACAGTTCTTGATCCTAGATACACGCTAAAATCAATTGAATTTATGTATGAAAGGATTTATGAAGTTTTAGATGCTCAGGAACATATTGTAAATTTGAGAAATGACATGTCAGATCTTTGTGAATTTTACGCTAACAGAATTGGCATGAATAATAAAGAAAGCGAGCTTCTTGATCAGAATGGAGAATCCTCTAATCCTTTTAAAAGTGAAATGACAAGTGAGGTTGAATTAGATAATTATTTGGATAAATGTGGAAAGTGAGCCTCCTGAAAAGTCTGATTTGGATAAATACTTAGAAGATCCTACATTGAGATCCAGAAAAGGTGATCCTACTTTTGACGTGTTGGATTGGTGGAATAGTAAGTCGTTGAAGTTTCCAATCCTTTCAGTGATGGCAAGTGAGCTTCTATCGATTCCAGTGAGATCAGTTGCTTCAGAGTCAGTTTTTAGTACGAGAGGGAGAGTTCTTACAGATTATAGAAGTTCTATGTTACCCAAAATTGTTGAGGCTTTGGTATGCACAACGGATTGGATTAGAAATTCAGAAGATGTTGCTAAATCTTGCAACGTAAGAATTTTAAATAAAATTACATTTGAATTTTTTTACCATTATTTAATTAATATTGTTTTTCTTCATAGGTTGACATCTCTCAGGATGAAAGTTTGAATGTCATGATTCCCATTTAGAATATATCACCTACTTAAGAACAGGTTAATTTAGATATTTGATTTGATTCGTTTTAATATGTACACGAATT